>VWYP01015990.1:8726-78185 GCA_013400435.1 Pycnonotus jocosus | reverse complement strand
TTTTTGGTTTTTTTTTTTTCTGTTGGGATGGGCAGAGCTGTGGATGGATGAGCACTCAGCTGGGTGATGTCCCTGCCAGATGCTGCTCCTCCATCAGCTGCAAGAGAAAAGGTGGCTTTTTTACTCTGCTGGACCACTAGATGGGGGAATTGCATTTGCATTTTTGGGTCGCAACATGGGTCCTGGCAGCTGGGCTGAGGCTTTTGACGTCATGAAGCATCTCAAGCGTGTTATCTGCCAGAAGTGTGTGATGATGAGTCAAGGCTTTGCCCCTCTCTTCAGCAGCACCACTCCATCCCCTCTGCAGGGAGTCAGGCTCTGCTGAGCCCTGCTGGGGCCCCGGGTGCTTTTTGGGGAGGTAATTTGCAAAGCTGACCTTTAGAGATGTCCCCTCCTTTGAAAGGTTTCTGTGGAGTGAGGCCAGCAGGTGCCTGCCCCACTGCCGAGCCCTGCATGCACCCCACAGCTTCACATGGGAAACGGGGAGAGAGCATAAATATTTCAACAAATTTCTGAACAGGGAGCTCCTGAGGCCAGGAAACCATCTGGGCATCCAAGAGCTCACATCAGGTTCAAGGCAGGAACAAGAAACACGAGACAACTTGTGCTCAAGGTCTTCTCTTGCTTTCAGTACTTTGCAGCTGCTAGGTCACTGACTTTTTCATGATGAAAGAATTTTGGACAGAGTAGAAAAATTGGCACCTGTGTGGTTTGACAATCCTGCAGTTTGGAGAGCACTGGTTTTAGGGCAGAGTAATTCACAGCAAAAGCTTGAGAAGATTTGGTCAGCACAGTAATGGTTCAAAGTTGGTTGTTAAAGATCTTGCCTCAAATGTGATGAGTATCAGTACTCAACCATTAGAACATTCTGATCTAAGTAAAAAACTTCTAGGACAGAATGAACCTTTTTTGTTGTAAGAAAGCAACGAGACTGGCTATAGTCCATTTTGGATTACTCAAAGCTGTAAGGCCATGAGGTGATTGGTGACATGGTAATTGCTACTTAAAGATGCAGTCTAAAAAAATATGAATTTGAGTGCAGGTCACAGGGCTGGCTTTCCTTGCTGCAGGGTGTGTGACAGGAATGCAGCACTGATTTGATTCAATAACACCCTTCTCTGTGTAGTGCTCCTTACAGAGCAACTGCACCTTCTGCTCAGGTATGGAAAGATCTCAGACTTCCCAGACAACATAACTTTGGAAAGCAGCTTTATTTCTCTAAAGGTACTGCTGTACTATTTTGGGGAAGATATTTAAAGCAGTGCACCCATCACAGCGTGAAAGCAGCTATAAAAACACTCACCTCTACCTGTGCAGGCAGGGAAATGAGCCATACCATGGGAGTTTACCTTCACACTGCCATGGCTCGTGGCAACTCTCTGTCCCCACCTCTCCCTGCCAGGCTCCAAGTTTCCTCCTCAATCCACTGACCATGATGGGTCCTGTCACAGCTGATGGATGCTTTTGTGAAAGCTCGGCTGCCCAAAAACAATGGCAAAGGAATGTGTTTAAACAAGCACACCTGCATCTTTTTGGGCACTTGGAGCTGCTGTAAATAGCTTGCCCAAAAATATGGACGAGTTTATATCTTTTCAAACATCACCACTAAGTAATTAGAGAGCTGAGTATTTTAGCAGCACTTGTGTGCTTATTCTGCAAGTTCTTTATTAGAGGAATGATGTCTTTGGATTGAAGTCTGGAAGTCAGACATTAAGGAAAGAAAATGCGTGTGAGCAGCAGGTACAATCATCCTGTGGGTGATTTATGTTTGCTGTTAAGGAAGACATCTTATGTTTAACCAGATTTGGCACTAGGAGTCTACACTGACTAATTGAGGAAATTTTAGACTCCTTTATATCTGTGACTTTGTTGAGATGAAGTCTCTGATATACATCACAATGTGCTTGGTGAGGGATCATCCGTGGAAGTTTTTTATTTTTGATTTACAGAGATGCTTCCACAAGGGAAACCTTAGGCCAGGCTCTTCACAAATTGAGCACGTCCTGGTACAGGAGCAGCAGAGCAGTGAGTGCTCAGGGGAGCCAAGGTGCTTGAGCAGCAGCCAGCCTTTTTGGGCCATGGAATAGAGGGAATCTTTCATTAAGTCATCTGCTTTTGCATTTTTACAGGATACAAGTAGGATTATTTGCATCTTAAATGTGGCGAGACAGAGAATTTGTGGGTGCACACACAGAGCCTCTCCCTCCCCACCCCAAGCTGTGAGCTGGCTTCAAATGGGATAAATGCATTTTCTCAGAACATTTCAGTGACAGGAGGAAGAGATAAATGTTGTCCAGGGCATCTACCCTGATGTCATGATTGAAAATATTCCAGAGTATATTGACTCTTCATCTCTTGCCATACAATAGCATGGCCTGGCAGGATTCCCTGAGTCCCTTACACCAGGTGCTGGTTCAGATGAAAGGCAGATGAACATCAGTATCCCCTGCTTTGATCTCTTAGAGTAATTTCTGATTTCTTTCTGTTGTGCTGGAGCAGTGACTGTGGTATGAGTGGAAGTGCTGTTGGTGTGGTAACAGTGCAGGAGAGGGCTGGATCTCAAAGGCTTTTGCAGCAGGCTGCAGGACTGAGCACTGCTCTGGTATCCCAGGAAGCCAGACTGCTTCCAGTCACATCACAGTGACGGCACTGAGGAGCATTTTCTTACCTTCAAACTGTCTCTCACACTTGGTGACGTGCACAGGGTGCTTTCTGCACTGTAATTTTTTTCCAGTCAAGTGGAGGTTACTCTGTATCCTGAGCTACAAAAAGCCCTTTTGTACAGAGGCAAATGACGTCTCTCAGCTCCCCATCGTGTCTGATTGAGCTGAGGTCCAAAGATACAGCGTCAAAATTAGGTTTTAAAAATTCATCTGTGAGCCAGCACAGGGAAATCAAGGAGGTAAAGACATAATCACAGTCCAGCATTCCCTGGGACTGAAATGTGATAGAAGTGTTATTGTTACAGCCTTAGCTTGCAGTTGATGCTCTTTGTCAGGAACCAGTTATGTGTCTGTTATCTTGATCTGTTTATGGGCAGTCATTGGCCAGCACAGGAGCAACACTGAGCTTTGCTGCTGCTTCCCACCATCCTTTTCTGAAAGGAAAAAGCTGCAGAGCACATGTACAGGATCCATACCTCAGCAGGATAGAAACAGGAGAGAACTGCACATCCTTGGGGTAGCATGGCTCACACAGGCTGGCTTTATGGACTGAACGCTGCAGAGGCACAGATTTATGGCTGACAGTTCCTTCAGTCCTTCTAGGGCTTCCCAGAGCTCTGATTTTTAATGGAGAGCCATCTGCTGCAACACACTCAGCTATTAGCAAACGCCTGTCTAATGCTTTCTAAGCAACACCAAAGGTAGAAGAGACAAATTAAGAAAAATATACCACCTGCTTTTCTATTTGTTTAGTTCATTGCATTTCACAGCACACTGTGTAAAGTCAGTTTTACTGTTTTCTTGCCTGGTCTGTCAGATTTGGGTTTGGTGGGGTTTTTACATGCCTGCTGGAGGGAACCATAAGGATTGTAAAATCACAAAATAAATAGCTGGAATGCAGTAGTGTGGTGCCTGTAGCTATTTGAAAACTGAAAATGGATAGATTTGTAGTAAACAGAAATGCTCCTTTGAAGCCCAAATTATATTCTGTCTGCAAGTGTAAATTTCTTGTCTTCTTCCAGTTGTTTAGGCTGAAATTCCCAAGCCAGCTGGGAGTGGTCCCCTGTTGCTTTTGAGACCTCTCTAATTGCAAATAATTAATAAAAGGGTAGATGTATCTCATTTGATTTCTGGAATCACTCACCAAATTCTCATCTTTGCTTTCAAATTTCTTTACATCAAGAGAGTTTGTGCAATTTCCATATTCAGTTAAAGATGATTTGCTTCTTTGACCTTTGATACGCGGTTGTCGCGTCATTTGGCTACCCACTCTTTCACAGCCAATGTTATTAGCAAAAGGCTTTTAATTACTGAGATATGGCTGAATTCCTGTGAGCTAACGTTTACAGAGCTAAGTACCAAATATTGTGTTGCTGCATAGGACCATTCCTAAGAACTCTACTTCTCTTAAACCCTTGTTATACACAATGTGCATGTTCATCTCCCCAGCCTCTGCCTCATCAGGATGAGCACCATTGGAAGGGCAGTGTTCAGGCTGTGGGAAATGCCTGAGCTGCATCCCCACCTGGAATTCTTGATCCCATTCCAGGCCGTTCTACAGAGTGGTTGTGTCCAGAAACAAGAGTGAGGTACCCAAGTGTAAACAGGCAGGTTGAGAGTGGATAATTTCATTGCTGATTTTGGATGCAGGNATTCTTGATCCCATTCCAGGCCGTTCTACAGAGTGGTTGTGTCCAGAAACAAGAGTGAGGTACCCAAGTGTAAACAGGCAGGTTGAAAGTGGATAATTTCATTTGTGACTGTCCCTTCACAGTGAAAAGAAAGGGAAAAGGATGCCCCACCTGGAACAGTCTTTCTATTCTCCCTTCTTTCCAGGGTGGCTATGTTGTGTGCACAGAAGCATCACTTTTTTCTCTTTTCCCACTAAGAGCTGAGTCTTGGACAGCTTTGTATTGACAGAGGCAATACCTGCAGTTTCCTTCCAGCAGTAGGCAGTTAGAGCTCTTCCCATCCCCACTTTGGGGGAAATTACAGTTCAGTTCAAAGTCAGGCACTTAATGGTACCCACTCTCTGACGAAGGAATCCTTTCTGCTCTCTCTCTCTAATTGAGTGGGCTGTCTGCATGGGAAGCTGGTACAGAAAATGTCTAAGTGAAGATCTAGAAATCCCAAATGGGGGTTTACATAAGCCTTTTGCTTTTGCTGGGCCCAGAGCTTGGATAAATAATAAATGCATCTCAGATGATGTGTCTATGCAGACCAGCCCCAGACAAGTGCCCACTTGTTCTGGTATAAAATGTCCCAAGTGTCGTAGGCCAAAACTAAAATGTGTTGTTTTCTCACTCTTGCTCTCTTTTTTCTTCTTTTTTTCATCTTCTTTCTGGCTTGGTTTTCAATTACATCAGTAATACACACAGCTGCAGGCTGAACAGGGATGCTCTATAATCTGGCCAATACCACAATGATATTGCATGGCACAACTCAGAGGCAGTCAGACCTTCATATCTCCCAAAATCTGCCCCCTGCTCATGACTTTCCACCTGCCTAAGGACAAAGATTGTGGCTTGGTGCTCTTACAAGAGAATGTGGCATTCCCATTTCGAATATTCCATAGAGACTTTACACTTTATTTCCCAGCTCATATGGTGGGCATCACAGTTAACCTAATTTTTTGCAGATTAGCTACTAGTGGGGTTTTCTAACAGATTTTTCTGTCTCCTGTGATTTCTTTGCTTTTGTGACCAGAATAATTACCATTTTTGTAGCTGGTTCCCCATGGCACACCCCAGGTTGGAGGGTGTCAAAGTGAGGCAGCTTGCAGAGGCAGCTAAGCACGCTGTGCTGCCTCCTAACCCTGCTATTAAACTCAGAAATTTTCTTGGCCGTTCAGTGTAAGCTGGTTTGCAAACTGAAAACTTGTTCCACTTGATTCTTGCAGTGGGAATACAAAGCTCCAGCGGTTTCCTTGCACAGAGTGTATTAATTATCTCTACTGAGCATTTTGGCACCATCAAAGTACCTGTGCTTCTCGATTAATTTGTCTTGCATCATCAGGATGACTATAGAGCTGTGCTTGGAAAGAGCTGGAGTTGCTCTGGGTGTGTTCTGGGCCAGACCCAGCAATTCCTAGGCCGTGTACAGGTGTCCCCAGTGCTGCAGCCACTGCCTCTGTCTGCTGTGTTTGTCCATTCTCACTGAGCCTACAGAGACGCTGACTGCACAGCCTGCAGCTGCAGGAGGGAACACCTGCCATGCACACCTTGGGAAACAAAGGCAGGGAAACTGCACTGCAAAGGTTGGGTGGTAGGAGGGAGGGAGGGAGGGCTGGCTGTGCTCACCAGCCACATGTGCAATGTGCAGCCTTCAAGCTCATGAGCCCCTGGCAAAGGCTGAAAGTCCAAGAGAAACAGGAGAAAATAGACAGCGAGTGCTCAGCTCAAAGCTGCAGGCAGGACAGAACTGCCTATCTTTTTTTTTTTCTTTCTTTTTGGTAATGTGGTCCTCCCCCTGTGCTGTCCATAAAGCCAGCTCTAAAAACATTTCATGATTTACTGCTCAGTTTGCTACAAAACTGCACAATTCATTAAAAGAGTTGAGGCATAATGTCAAACTAAAAATGTAAACTAAAGAGCTTGAAGGGATGGTTAAATGTCAGCACATCATGGGAGCATTTAATAACCACAAAAGCCATTTATTCCACTTATAAAATACAACATGAAGAAAAATATTTTGCCCTATCTTGCAAGGATTTGAGAGGTCTGAACCACTGGCACTGATCTCTCAGGTTGATTCTCCACATGGGCAGAGGATCAGGGAGGGAGGCAGTAACTGGGGAGATGCAGGGAAGTGAGGAATTAATCTTGGCCTTCATTTATGGGGAGAAAAAAGGCAGGTCACTGTCACTGACTTGCTGAGCTGTGACACAGCATCCTGTCCTGTGTTTCCTTGGCTTATTGAGTACTGAGGGATGCACAGCAGCTGATAGTGATTGCTGGTTTAGATGTGTGTGCCCACGGTTTGAGGAACTGAGGCTTTAAACCACCCTTTGAGATTCTACTTGGTGTGAACAAGTGAATGAGACAGCTATGGAAGGGAAGTGGGGGTTTGGAGGGTTTCATACTTTTTTCTAACTATCAGTGACACTTTTCAACTGCAGTAGTTATGTTATTAACCTGGCCTTGGCTCCTCCAAGTAAAGCAATGTGCTTTAAAGCAGTCCCTGTCCTCGGGGTCTGAGGAAAATGGAGTCCCAGCCTGAAAGGCAAATACAAGCTGTTGGTTTGTGTTTGTCTCATTTTCCAGTGAACATCTGAACAACTGCACAGATGCAGAGCAGAAGTAAACTTGGACAACTCTGTACACAATGGTGGCAACAGAGGAAGGGGCACAAGGACAGCACTGGGCAGGGAATACACACACACTGCTTGTGTTTTCTTCAGATTCCCTTATCTCACACATGGCAAAGTGCAGTTCAGCCTGTGGGCTGAGCTAGACCAGGAATGTGCTGAACCCTCAGTGCAGCTCCATAGAGGATGTTCAGGTTCAACCTGCCTGTACTTCTGCCAGGCACTGACTCAAAACAGCTATTGAAATCCCTGCCAGTATCTGCTGGCAGCAGCTTGGGCAGAAGTACAAAAGAAGCAAAAGTCTTGCCATAAAAGCAGCTTTTCTGTCTTGCTGATATTGAAAAGCAGGTCCAGTTCCCCTTCACAGAGCCACAAGATGCTGGATGTGCTGCTCTGCTGCTGCCAAGGAGCAGTTTGATAATTTCCTCCTGTCATCCTGAGTGAAAACCTCCCAATTCCTCTACAGTGCAAAGCCATGAGCCCAAAGGATCTCAGCAAATGGAGAATTTGGGCAACTCCTGAAAAATTCCCCATTGGAGAAAACAGCATGTTGCCAGAGTTATCATTCAATAATGGGTTACATGACCATGCACTGACAAGCCCATGGTTATTCCTTTATTCTGTCATTAGCAGTCAAGATATTTTAAAGACAAAACCAAAGCCATTCAGGATGAAAAAGCCTTTGCTGCCCCATCAGGCAGTGTACAATGGCTGGTTGCATTACCTGCAGGTTGGAAGGTGCTTGTGTCTCAGTCTGAGCTTTTCTGGCTGTAGATAGAAATAGATGTGAGGAGATGTTAAAGAGGAGAGAGCACTGGGAAGAGAAGAGATGTTTGAGACGAAGACAGCACTCAGCACTGTAAGAACAAGCCCATCTTTGTTTTCTCTAAGGGAAGTGTGTTCAACTTCTCTCTCTGTCCTGTCTCTTTTTTTTCTTTAGTGAGATTGGTGTTTCTCTTATTTGGATTAGCCTGCAGACAACACCAAAATGAAACTTTAGCCTTTCTTGGAAACGGTTCATTTAAAGAGGCTTATGCAGATGTGCTGGGATAAATAGGCACCCTCTGAACAGAACCCAGAGAGATGTAGATTTGAGATAAACCTGTGTGTGCTCTGGAGTGAAATATTCTAATTTTGGAGCAAATATAATGCTTAAGGGAAATCATGCCTACTGCCAGGAAGTGTAAACCATGCTCCATTTAAAAACAAACATCTCCCAGCAGCAATATTGCTTGTCATTAATAACCACACCCTTGGAGTGTTTAACACTGTATCCTCTTCTGTGTTTCACACAGATCCTGACAAACTGTACCCTGTAGCATGTAGGCACAAATCACAGTAAATCCCAGTTGAGGATCAACTAAACTCTTGGTGTTAAGGGTGTTTTTAAATAGAAAATAACCCCCTAAAAACCATGATGATTTGGATGTGTTGATGGCAGAGGTATGCCAATATCCCTGGGCAATAGTGAGTTTACTGGGCTGGCCATGGTCCATGTGCTCTGTGCCCCACCAGACAAGGGAGCAGCTCCTGGGGCATCTCCCCAGCCCATCAGTTCCACTCACAGGGTGGCTGCATTCAGTACACTCCTGTCCCTGTCCCTGCATCACTCCCAGCTCTGTGCTGGCCATACCATGGATGGGCTGTGCAATGGATTTGAAAGCAGCTTTTTGCTTACTCTCATCTGGATAAACCCCAATTTTGTGGGGTTGGCTTTGGCATTTGTAAAGCTGCATTGATGGCAGGAATTGCACTTCCTGGGGTAATCGAAAACCCGAGGGAGAGTAAAGAGAAAGGTTGTTTGGGGTACGAGTGTGATAGTGTTGGAATGGCAGACTACTAATTTTACCTCTCCCATCCATCTGAGAGGGCTTGTCATCAAAAACACAAATAGGAGCCTTTTCATGCAGAATTAATTTTGCATTCACAGTCCAGTGGGTGCATCTTTTTAATGGAGTCAGATGCACCTACACTGAGTGTGTTTGCCTCTGTGTGTATATATATATATATATTTTACACCAGTCTGCACTGAAGGGATGTTAACCTCTGTAGGAAGGTTCTGAAGTCTTCAATAGAGCTAAACTATATTTAGAAACCAGACAGGGGCTGCCATTATGCTGTGAGTTGTCTCTGCTGCCAGCACAGAGCTCAGGCAATCTGCTAAGGTGCAGCTAAAGATGTCTTGGATGCATGGACTGAAGGTCTGGCACACTCAAACTATGCTACCAGAAATAACCTAGCCAGCTGAACTGGGATTAAATTTATGGAAATGAGAAATCTATCATTTTCAAATCCCAGATCTGAGTTACCTTCAACTCCAGGCTTTGCAATCTTATTCAACTTTGTTCACTTGATGTAATTTCTATTGACCTGGTTATTTTTACTGTTTCCCACTAGCAGGTTTTTAGGTATTTATGTTGTCACTTGGTGCAATTGATATTTCAGATAATTTGGGTCACTCACAGCCTGTCCACAACCTGTGAGATACTCTAGGCCCTTGTCTGCTTCTTGGGAGTTCACAAAACATCCCCAGGGATTATAAATAATCCTTCTTAGGGCAGTAGATTACCAAAGTGATAAATTACTGGAAAGATACACATCTGGGATAAACAACATGAGGTTTGCTTCCCCCAGATGTTCTGTGCTTCCTGACCAGGCAGTGTTTTGTTCCACACAGTGAAAAGGTTTAGAGTAAATTCTTTTTTGTGTGTGTGTGTGAGGTGCTTTCTGTTATGGGATATTATTACCTGGTGTGGGAAATCCAGCCAAACATAAGGACTCAGTGAAAAACTCCGAGCACCAAGACCATGGCAGAGGCTGCAGTGGGAGACTTTGGTGACATTACTGATTTCCAAAACCACAAGCACTGAGCCTGGGGGCCTCCAGCAGCAAGGTGATGTGTGAGGCAGCTGGAGAGCTGCCCTGGGAGCAGGAGGTGTCTCTGTTGCCCCAAAGCCCTTTCATGGGGTGCTCCACCATGGACCTCATGGGCTGCAGGGGCACAGCTGCCTCAGCACAGCTGTACTGTGAGCTGCAGAGTGANCCTGGGAGCAGGAGGTGTCTCTGTTGCCCCAAAGCCCTTTCATGGGGTGCTGCACTGAGTATGTGGGGGGGTCCTCCATGGGCTGCAGGTGGGTCTCTGCTCCACCATGGACCTCATGGGCTGCAGGGGCACAGCTGCCTCAGCACAGCTGTACTGTGAGCTGCAGAGTGATCTTCTCTGGTGCCTGGAGCACCTCCTGCACTGACCTTGGTGTCTGCTGGCTTGTTTCTCTCACATATTCTCACTCCTCTGTGCAGGATTTTTTCCTCATTCTTATATCTGTTATCCCAGTGGTGCTACCACCTTCGNTGTTGTGCAGGATTTTTTCCTCATTCTTATATCTGTTATCCCAGTAGGGTGTTATCCCTACCACCTTCATGGATAGGTTCAACCTTGACCTGTGGCAGGTATCTCTTGGAAACATGGGCTCTATTGAGCAGAACATTGGGAAGCTTTTAGTAACTTCTCACTGAAGCCGCCCTTGTAGCTCTCCCTGCTGCTAAAACAAATAACTAATGCACATGGAGACAGTCATACTGCCAGTAGAGAAAATTTTCATACCTTTATTTATGTATAAGAACACCAGCTCTAAATAAACACATTTTATGCATGGAATCACCTGTTTTATATAAGCAGCTTTCATGTCAGCAGATTGTAGGTACTTCAGTGTGTGTGAAAGTCACTATGCTCAAACTGAAATCAGCTCCCTTTAGAAGCCTGTACAAGGCAGAAATGAAGACTAAATGATGTATTTGAAAACCCAGGGGAATTTCAGCTCCCCAGAAATCTGTCCAGAACACTCCATGTCACTGCAGCTGCCCCTCAGAAAGCACAGCAGCAGTTCTGTTGCTCAGGGTGCCAGCCCTGCACGCAGCACTGTGGTGACTCGTGGGCTCTGACTCAGCACTGCAGGGATGTGATGAAGAGCCCCATCTCCACCCTGATGCAATAGCCTGAGTGTTCCTGTGATACACATCTGTTATTTGAAGAGCCATATTAGCAAAGATTTCCCAGAAAAAAAAAATGTAGTTTCTTCCCCCACTTCCATCCTGCTTAGGTTCTTATCCCAGGTTGAGCAAACTGAATTACAACTGCCTTGTGCTCTAAAATATTGTATCACTTATTTGTCACCTGTGATGATCCTCCCCTTCCTCAAGGAGTGAGAATACATTTGTGGGTTGTTTGTTTTTTGGTTTTGGTTGGCTTTTTTTTTGTTTGTTTGTTTTGTTTTGTTTTTTTGTGGAAGGAAAGGTTTTATGCCCAGAAAGATGAAGACAAGGGTAGGGAGGAATGGCTGGATCTGAAGTGACTCTGGCTTTTTGGGTACCCAGTGGCTGCTGCATGCCTGGCCAGGGCCAGTGTTCACCACAGCCTGCATCCAGGAGTTTGTGTCAGGAACAGGATGTTACCATGTAAAAAATTTCCTCTATTCAATGTTCTCCCAGTAAATGAAAACCCTACAGTATATCAGTGTCTCAGGCAAAGAGGAACACTGCTTTTTTACCTGATTGTAGTTCCAGTATATATTTGAGTAGTGCATTTATGAGTTCCCAGTTCATCCCAGCAGCCATAATCCATTCCAGCACAGCTGTGAGAGCCTGGGCACAGCTCTGAGGGGGAGCATTAGCCTGACCTGTGTGGTGTGGCTGCACTTCAGCCTTGGGAGGTGCAAAATGCAGAGTGTCAGGGAAAAAACACAATAATCTCCAACTCTGTGTCTTTATAGAGCTGGGGTCAGGGAGCACATCCCCCATGCCTGCCCTCTATTTTCACTAAAACAGATGAATTTTAGAGTAGGTGATGACCTAAAAAATGTGGGAAGTTTGCCTGCCACGGTTCCTGGGAGATTAGCAGAGGAGGCTGGATGTGGGCTGTGAAGGCATAATGACTTTGTTTTTAAACTTGTTAGCCATTTAGAGTTCCAGCCTTATTAAATCCACACACTACAACTCAGTGGCCTTTGAATGAAAGGATTAATTCTGCGTTATTTTATCGCTTCCCTCCTGCAGCCTGCAGCTGTGCAGCCTAAAGTGATCTTGTTTTCTCATTTATAAGTGTTGTAAAGGAACCTCCCTGGAGATGATGCAGCCTCCATTGAGCTGGATTGCTGCAAACAACCATCAGAACAGCTCCTCAAAGCTGTAGCCAGGGTCACACTTCACAAGGGATGTATTAACTGTAGGGGTCTCCTTTTTACTGCTTCAGCCAGGGAGCTCTGTGAAACACCTAGAAAGGTGCACAGCATCAAAGCAGCAGAATTGATTCATGAGACTTAGGCTCATTTTTGGTCTGAGATGACAGCATTGCACCTTTCTGGCAACAGTGTCAAAGCAGCTGCAGGTCCAGAAAATGATGTGAAGAACCGGAATTTGTGCTTTTCACAGCTTTTATAGAGAAAATGCTGGATGTTGGGTTCTTTGTAAACAGAACTCTCTCATGCTGAGTGCAGTGCATCTCAGGCCACTTCAGCTCAGTGGGCACTAAAAGGGTTGTGGTAACGTGTGCTGTATTCTAACAAAAATTTCCTATCTACTTTGACAAAGCACATAGGAAGCCTTGGTGGCTTTCTTTTTTTTTCCTGCTGGATAATGAAAGTTTGATTTGATTTTCAGGTCAAGAGTTATTCAGACCAGTAGTTGATAACTCAGCATGCTCATGAAACATCCTTGACAGAAACAGAGGTTCTTCCCTGGGAGATGGGGTTTGGGTACTGGTAAAGAGGGTGAAATTCACTTTGTGGTGTTGGCAGGATGGTAATTAGTTAGAGAGAAGCTCTCCTGAAGCCAGTTTAGGATTTCAGAAGCTGAGCAGTAAATGCAGCAGAATCAGTGGAGCCCTTTTCACCTGTGTGACCATACTCTGACCCACCAAGGTGCCAATTACATATTTTGCTTTATCCAGAAGTTTTGTTTCAGTTCAAACCTTTCCTCTGATAAATCTGGGATAGCAACTCACCCCCTCAGCTTTTTTCTTGCAGTAGAATTTTAATATGAATGATTTCATAGCTGGAGACTTCAGACCTCTGTGCAAGCTCCCCTGTGAAATGAGCACTCTGCCCACAGCCTTGGAAGCAGGGCAGCCCTCACAGGCAGGGGACTCACTCTGCTTTGTTTAGAGGACACTGGAGGCAAGAGAAACCTCAGGAATCCAGAAAGCTTGTCTTGACTCCTGGTCTAAGGGACTTTTGGGGTGTGATATCTCCTCCCAGGAGGGTCTCTGTGGACACACTGCACAGTCACATGGGGACATTCTTCTCTGCAGCCTCAGTGCTGGGAGATTGGAGCATTGGGGCTGCCATGTGGGCAAGGATGAGCCACCTTTCCTGCAAACCCAAAACCCGGCCAGCCTCTGTCCCCTGCTGCCCAGCTGCTGGGCACACTGTACATTTTGTTTAGGCTCATATTGCCTTGTAGGATTCATTCCTCTTCCCTATGGCTGACACCACTTTGCTCCTGAGACTAAACCTGTCATCCTCCTGCCTCTGGACAGCTACAGGTCCTTCCTGAGCAGGAGGAACAATAGACAAGAGGTGTCCCAGGAAGGTTCCCTCACTCTTGCTTTCCAGGAGTAAACTGCAGCCTCAATCCAAATGTGCTGTAACATTGCTGAGACTACTCCCTCCCTCTGTAGGCAATGAGTAAATTGCTCACCGAGATTATTTTCTATTAACAAGTTGGAATAACTGCATCTTATGCTGCTTTGGGGTTGTTACCTGATAGGTAACAAACTGAATCCACGTGTAGGTAAGTGTGGGAAATAAATCACTCACCAGTGCTCCTGGGCTGTAACTCCAGGTCTAACTGTGTGTGGGCTGACAATGCCCTTTGACAGGGAGCTTGTTTACCAGGAGCTGGATGATAGATCTGCAGGAAGGAATGAGATTCAGTGTCTCCTATACCTGTTAATTGAGCCAGGCTGAGGTGCTTGCAGGGAGGGTGCATTTAGACAGCATCAGGGCTTGGTTTGCATCTGTACAGCCTGGCTGAAAGCTGGAGCTGGGCCTGTGAAATCCCTAAAGCAAGGATGAATCAGCTCCATGCACTCCTTGCAGCTGCTCCTGTGTCAGTCAGCAGAGGTGCTCCCAGCCCAGGCTCTGCTCGGTGCTGCAGAGGGGCAGGGCAGGGTGGGCTGGGGACAGTCACACCTCTGCCAGGACCCAGGAAAGCCACAGCAGCCCCACTTCTGCAAGGTCACCTGTTCTGGGACACAGAGCTGTCAGCCCCAGTTAGGGTTCTGCTGGCAGATTGACTCTGTGATAGTGCATGAGCTCCTGCAGAAATCCCTCCCTGCCAGGGCAGAGAGAGCATCCATCTCTGCCAAAATTAGCCCAGAGAGAAGGGCCCTTAGTGCAGAACACCAGTGGGATGATCAAGCCCTTTGTTTTCAGGAAGGATGTGGCTGTCATCTTATAATTAACTTCTGGAAAATTATCTGCATCATTAGATGAAGTTTGTAGTGAGGACACAGCTTTTTTGATCTTCAACTTGAGTACATTTAAGCATGTGTGGGTAAGTTATAAACAGTTGTTAAATACAAATTTTTGCGAAAAGGCTTAATGCAGCAGTCATTAAAACCAATGTTAGGTTAATGCACAAAAATCTATCAGTGTAGCAATAGCTTCCTGGGTTTATGTTGGCATTCTTTCCTACAATTACTTTTGGTTTATTCTTAATCTGGAAACATATTATAGATACTCATAGATGTAAATAATCTTATATAAGACTTGGAGGAAACTGCCAGGAGAGTCTTCAGTACAACCTCAAGACAATCTTCTTCACCTCTGAGAAATATTTGTGTAACCTCTTCTTAAAACCTTACACAAAGATTCCCTCAACGACCAAAAAAGAAAAATTGTGTGTCAGACCCTGGACTGTACTTATTCCAACTGAGACCTTACCAATGTTGAAGAAAATGGAATAACAACCTGCCTTATGAATGCAGGCCATGAAATCTTCCTCCTGCTCATCAGCATTGCTTTGCAAACTCCAGTTCCAAACGATTCCTAATGCTTTTCTATGTATTGCTGCTTGGCTAGCCATCACTGACGTTGTACTGCATATTTGATTTTGTCTTCCTTGGTGCAGGGATTTGTATGTGATAAAACACTTTGAATCGTGTCAGACAGAAAAGATGGATATCAGAAGCAAATCTGGCTTTGAAAGTCAATGTAGTTTCTAACATGCAGTCAGTTATTCAGTGATAGCTGCTCCAGTAGCAGCAGGGAGATTTCATTTCTGTCCAGGAGGTGCTGGGTGTTTTGTTTCTAACAAATACAAATAACTGCAGTACGTTCATTTTCAGAGAGCCAGGGAGTGACTGTGACCTGTTGTTCCCACACCTGAAGGTGGATATATTCATATCCCAAACCACAGCAAACTTTGTGCATTTATTGGTACAGCAATTTGGGGGGGTTGCAGCGTACAGGAAAAGCCCATGAGACAGGTTATATTCTGATTAGCAGTCTCTCCTAATTGGTTACAATTAGCTAAAGTAGTTTTTACTACCTGTTCTGACATAAGCTTCTATTAATACTAGAACATGAGCCCAATGATGTGTTCAGCTTTGTGACACAAACCAGGGGAGGGAAATTGCAGTGAACATGGAGTAATATTTTAAATGTGGTTGAAAGATATTTCCAACACTTGAAGAAACTACACAAGATCGCTTCAGACTTGCTTGAATTTCTTGTAATGTGATCTCCAAGCATGGAGCTTTTGTTCTGGTTTTGGGTGTAAAAACACCCTGGTGTAATGTGCAGATGTGGGTGTTAACTTCAGCCTCAGACAGCTGCAGCAATGGTAAATAGGAATAGGATGGGCCACAATCATTTATCAACAGTCTTGTTTTCAGTCTGCTGCTGCAGGCTGAAGGACCCCTTTGTGTAGCAGCATAATAACCAGCGGGCAGATGACTTTGACTCTCTCACTCTCAGGGGCACATGAATAAGACCTAATGAAAATAGCTGAGAGACAAGAGAGAGAGAGAGAGAGAGAGAGCTGCCTCCTGCTGCCAGCAAAGGCTGGCCTTTCCACCAGCCCACACATCTGTATCAGGCCACATCTCCAGCACAGCACACAGAGCCAGCCACTGTAAACAACGGTGTCAGAGCACAGCGTGGACTGTATGCATGTTTATTCCAGATAAATTAACACAGGCCTGTTCTTCCCTGCAGCACAGAAAAGAAAGCAATTCTTTGTCGCTTTGCAACAGCCTGTTTTAAAAACAGCAGATTTTTTTAACCAAGGATGTTTGGAATTGAGATAGTAGTGGTGATGAGAGGGTCTCCCACGGGTTTGTATTTCACTGTCATCCTTATTTCCTGGAAAGATGAAAGGTATCTAAATATGCCACTCATGAGAAATGCAGAGGGCTGTAGACAGAAGTAGGTCCAGTCAAAATTTTTGGTGATGGTGTCTTTATAGCCTCTAATAGAAATATTTGCCTTTTTGCTTAAAAAAGATAAGGTCTTTTACCAATAGTTGAAACCTGCATCCAATTTTAGGAGAGAGAGACTGAGGAAATCCCTCCCTAGCAAAATAAAACCCCTTTAAAATGCTGTGTTCAGTCTCATAGCTAAACTCCAGCTGAATGCATCACAATCAAAGGAATATTTGCCTGATAGGTGTCACCAGCCACTAGCACGAGCAGCCACAAAACTTGTAGCATAAATTACAAAATGTAAGTGCAAAAAGAGTTCAATTTTACAAAATAGAGTTGAGCTGGATGTGTGGTGTGATGATAGCCTGTGCAAGAGTTATCCTGGAAAAATCTATGGTTCCTTCATCGCCCAGGTACACGCAAGAGGATGTGAAACAGGATTGGGTATGAGGTAATGATGGACATGTGGGAGCAAACAAGAAGGGCTTAATTTGTTCAACCTGGAAAGGGCAAGAGGAGCTGTGATCACTTTAAATTAGATGAATCAGAGAAAGAAACACCATATAAAATTATTTCAGTTCAAATAAAAAGCCATCATGAAGAGAACTCAGCATAAGGTAGCCACAAATATAAAATGGAAATAAAATCACTATGTTTAGTCTTCACAAAAAAAAAAATTAGATGGGAAAATAAGAAATTTTAAAGTGTTTATCAGAACAAAGGGCATAGTGGTACAAAACTCAATAGCTGTTCTTTGTTAAGGAAACTTGGAGCCTTTTTGTACTTTTAAAACATATTAGGTGAAGCAGTTCTTGAAAAACATTCACAGTTGTTTGAGCAACACTCATTGCTTATTGAAGAACCTTTTGTGCTCGAGGGACCAATGTACTTAATGTTAATAGGTCTGCAATAGCAGAGGCTACGGCTGTGTCACGGTTCAGTCTGAATAACAGCGCTGCCACTCTTTGAAAGACGTGGGAAAAGCTCCACCGGCTGTACTGGCAGCAGCCTCGGCTGGGAATGAGGAACTGAGCATCCTCCCCTGCCGGCTTCACAGCCTCGCCTGCCTTGGACAAAGTGCTCAGAGCAGGGAAGGGCTGAGCCTGGCAAAACAATCCATAGCAAACCATCTGTTCAGCTGCTTTTCCTCCTGTTTGTTGGGAATGATCTCTGATCAGAGAGTTGTAATGAATTAACTCAGCCTTCAGAATTCCTCTATAAGTGCTGTATAGCAAAAACTTCCAAGTCTGAAGCGTTGGCTTTGACTTTGTCTTGATATTCGTCCCAATGATTTGAGCCCCATCTCTGTGTCCTGGTTAGGAAGACTGGAGGACTGGAAGTGACGCTGCAAATTTTAGCCTAAATGCAGAAGAGACAAAGGTTGCAAGCAGCATGGTCCCCATTTCCAGGTTTTAGGGAGAGAAATTCCCATACCAAATTAGACTAAGCATTGCCAAAGCCTCCATGTAAAGCCCAGTTATGCACAGTTTGAAAAGCAGCAGTAGTTATGCTAAAATCAAGAGAAAATGCCAGCTACACATGCAAGTGTATGCTGTGGTTATCTTTTGATATTACTGTCTTTTATGCTACTCTAAGAATTTACAGTGGCATTTCATTTAATTAATGAAAATTTACTTTCATTAAATTAATATGTATTACTGTTGCTTCTAGCAAATATTTCAAAATTGTACTTAATTTACTTTAATTTTAGTATGATTTTATTATTCCTGTATCAAGGGGGGGGGGTTAGGTTAAAGTATCTTTCCATAACAAAGGAAAAACAACAGCTTTCCATCTCCTAGTCATCTCCTAGAAATTAAATTATTGTGTTCTGCATAGACACTTTGGAAATAGGTATTCAAAGCAAATTTGTCAAATGATTATTTTTGAGGTGCCAGGGACCAAGATACTAATTACTTTACTTTTGCTATCAAAGCTGTATCTGAAAATTGAGCAAAGGATTTATAGACAGGTTTTTTCCCCACACCCCATGACTAAAGGAACATCCAACATAACTTGTGGAAGATGATTAGCATGCAGGGAGTCACCTTTCCCTGTGTTAGCACAGTGCTCAGAACAATTAGGCACCTGAGCGCTGCTACAGCAGACACGAGTAGCAATGGTGTGATAAGTAGCCCATTAAAATGACAGTTGATGCCATATGAATAATTTCCGTCTCATTTATCGCCACTCGCTGCAGGAACTTCTTTGTAAGGACAGCTCCTCCAGAGATCTTGCCCGGGTGCAGGGCCCAGAGAGCAGGGTTGGGCTGCACCCAGCATCTGGCAGCAGCACTGCTGTGCAGCCAGAAGGGAAGAAGAAGGGAAAACTCATTTCAGAGAGAAAAGAGCCAGAACCAGTGAGTGCCTCCCGTGGGTGTTTTCTGTCTCAGGTGTCTTGGAGGCGCTTCTGGATGCGATCTTGGCTCAGCCCGCTCCTGCTGCAGCTCGTGTGTTTGTGACAAACACTGTTGGGAGCGGGAGAAAACCATGTGTGATTTCCTGCTGGCCTCTGGGAGCAGCCTGCTGACTGGCGACCTGTGAAAGCAGGGGAAAGCTGGGGGTACATGGCCTGGTGGTGGCTGTACAGAGCTGAAGGATATTCCTGTACAGCTCTGCACACCTCAGCTCCATCCCGGGCTGAGCACAGAGCCCGGGGCTGCCCGGGTTCCTGCGGTGTGCAGAGCTCTCGGAACCTGCCGGGCTCAGCCCCGAGGTGAGCGCAGTGCCCGCAGCGCTCTGCCAGCTGCACGGGAAAGCTGCTCCAGCCCAGCGCCTCCTTGCCATGCCCGGAGCACGCTCCAAAAAGCTGGGCTGCTGAAAATGGAACTGCAGCACAGCAAGAGCTCCTGCTCATTGCCCTCTGCGGGTTGGGTGCCGTGTTTCTTGCCAACCCGGTCAGGCTGGCACAGGCAGGGACTGGGGGTGGGTGAGAGAGAGCCCCTCTGTCTGTGCACGGTCTTGGTGGAGTTTCACGGTCCTGGTTTCGGACAGCATTTGGGGAGACCTGTGGAGTCTCCCCATAGGTTTTGTGCATTGTGTTCCCGATCTCTGTAAAACTCAGAGATCCGAGCCCGGCTGTAAGGAGAGCCTGACTCCCCGTTGTTAGGATAGCTCTGGAAGGAAGTGGAAGACCTTGCTCCAGCAGCCCTTTGACATCTTATTTTAGCAGAATATCTGAACATGCCGGCTTTGGCAGGACCCTGGCTGCAGCTGCTGAATAACTGCCCAGGGCAATGGGGCATCACCTGTACTCACACCAGCATCCCAGACAATCCCAGACAACCCCACGCTCCTCAGCCAGTGCTTGGCAGGTGCAGGATACCGAGGCTGTGCTGCCTGAGAAGCCTCTGGATTGCAATTTATGTGCATAGATATATTTTAGTTCAGGGAACCGGTACTTATCTATTGATTACAGCTGACAAACACACATTTTCTCAGCCATAATGAAGCTATGGATGCTTGCTGCTTGATTTAAACTTTGGAAAAAAGCAATTGACTTTGAAACCTAAGCCTATATTTTGCAGAAATAAAGCACCTTTGCTGTCAGAGTTCTTCAAAAGTTCTAATTGTATAATTTGCCCAGAGTTACGCAGTATTAACTTTTTTTTTTTTCCCAGAAAGGAGGGATAATTATATGAACAGCCAATGGAATTAGTTGATAGAAATACGTCTTGTAAAGACATATAAATATAAATATAAATAAGCGAATAATGTCCTTCCTTGATGTAACACATCAGTTTAGGACTTGTAAAGCAATAAATGTATCAGGCTTTGGATCTAACAGGGTGTACTGGGAAAAATGAAGCTGTTAGAGTCACAGTTCTAGAATTGTTACATTTTTTGCGAGATAGCAACAGAAGACCAGAGAACTCAACTAAAAATAGAAGCAACAGCATATCAATGTTGCATGCCTGATAATTAAGAAATCAATGAGACTCAATGGTATGCCAAGCTCAGCTGCTTCTGACATTTCTAGGACCTGAGACTCCAAACTTCTGTGTAAACCTGGGTTTTTATTCATATCAGCATTATCATTGTTGTCAGGGAGACAGCCGCTCATGGATCGCTGCCACACAGAGCATTTTAATCATCCCTTCTGCAGACAGGATTTCTGTGTTTAAAACAGCAGACAAAGGTTCCTTTTCTCACTCACTTTGCATCTAGATATTGCAGTTAGACAAAGTCCTGTGTCAGATCATGTGAGAAGAAGGGAAAACTCATTTCAGAGAGAAAAGAGGCACCTATTATTAGTGTTCCCAAGATACACTGTTGTAAGGCAAAAAAATTGATTTTCTTCATTGTTAATGCATTCTGTGCCAATGCCCCTTATTTTTGTAGTTAGCTTTTCACATTTGCTTGACTATTTTGCTACATTTTTTTATTACAGCTATAACCACCTATTACCCAAAAAAAACCCAAAACCAAAACCAAAACAAACAAAAACCCAAGTTTATAAAAAAATAGCAGACAGGTAGGAAGACTTTTGAGTCTCTTGTTGAATTCAATAGAAATTGCCAAAGCCTAGAATGTCACAGAATTGTGGGAACCCTGACTGCAGGTCATGTGTTTTTAGAATTACTGAATAATTTATAATTTGAGGGGAAAACATGAAGTCTTTGTCACCTTTTATTTTTGTCTCCTCTACAAATTTAAATTTCTCAATGAGACAGTGTGGAACCGCCAGAAGCACGATCGGAATTGTACCATAATTTCAACCCCCACAATTTAAAATGCCTGGCAGTGCAGAATAATTGCTTCTCCAAAGACTATCACAACTCACCTTGAGTGATAATCTCACTCACCTCAAGGCAGGTTGAGCCTTTCACAGCCCCACCGCTGCCTCCCAAAGGCACCAAACCAGTACAGGCAGAGGTTATGCAAAGTGCTCAATGTTGTCAGTTCCTGTAGAAGTTCGAAAGGCTTGCATTCAATTGGTGATAAATCCTAATTTAGAGCACATTAGTAACCTGCTAATTCAGCTGTGCATGTTTATGTGATGTTCTGTAAGAAATAGAGACGTGTGAATCTGTTTATAAATCGGATTAATTTGCTCATCTAGAAACAGAATCTATTCCTCTCAGTTCTTCTGGGAAGCACATTAGACCATGCACTCCTGCAAGATATTTCAGGAGCATGTAAGGCATAAGGTGTGCAGCTGGGACCTGATCCTTTGGGGTAGCCGTCAGGATATGGACTTGTGCCCTGTTTTCAGAGAGAGCTCTTGGAAGAAAACACACCTTGGTGATGGCCAACACAGCATAGTGACAGACACACAGAAAATGTGGTGCACAAAAATGCATTGTTAATCAAAAGGAAGAGGAGTAGCAGGCGAATCTGTAGGCTGCAGCTATAATCTTTCATGCAAAGTGCTTTAAAAACATTAGTTCAGACTCACAGCCTCCTTGAGGAGTGAGGGAATAGAATCATGTCAGAGACAGTTGCTCCTTGTTTAGGATCCCAGACTTAGTGGCAAAGTGGGGATTAGGAGTTGGAAACCCCCCACCACACACACACAAGTGCTTGAGGATATTCCTGGTAAAACAGCAGTGATCTGATTTTTTTAAAAAAAAGAGATTAAAAAGTCAAATATCATAGAGACATGTAAATGACTTTTCAACATTCCCTTGAGATGCCTCAAAGTGAATTTGAAAGATGAATCTGGTACAAGCAAACTTTACCCTTAGTGGATGCACTGTTCCCTCCCTCACAGGCTCCCCCAAGGCACTGAGCAGAGCTGGCAGGTTGCTGAAGGTATCCTGGGGGCTATCCCAGCACACCTGCAGCTGTGGATGCTCCCCTAAAAGAGCCAATCCACAGGCACTGTGTGTTCCCTTCTCAGCTCTTCCAGCAGCAGCACGACCCAGGGCTGCTCTCCCAGGGCTGCTGCAAGCCCTTGCTGGGGCTGTACATACTGTGCATGCAATCAGCTGCCATTCAAGTGCACTCACAGGACATCCCCCGTGGAAATAAACAGATAAATTATTTACTGTGCAGGCAGGATGATACTGAATAGCATGGCAGCTAAATATTGTACTTACACTAAGTTCCTGTGAATAGGACATAACTTATTCATAGTCAGAAAGTGCAAGAACTCTTTCACAAGCTAGGTTTTTGTCAGTCATGATGATTTTCCGTGTGTTCTGTACTATAGGATGTCCTCTTTGAAGAGGGGACAGTAAATTATTTACTGTGCAGGGAGGATGATCCTAAATGGTCCAGCAGAGAAACCATGTAGCTGCAGTGAGTTCACATGAGCATGATGTGCACAAACCATTTCTTCAGCCAAACTGGTGATCACCAACAGCCCATGGATGCTTTTCAGCTGGGAGACAAAGCTGTCTTGTGGAGAGCAGGCACAGGTCAGCCCTTCTAAATCTGCATCCACCCAAAAAGCAAGTTACTCTTGCCTGTGTGAATCCTCAGGAGGTATCCATGTCATTAAGGTGTCTTGTGTTAGGGCTCTGCTTTTTAATTTGTTGTCATCTGGGGCCAGGCCCTGTCCCTGGTGGCCAGAGATGATTTCACCTTTCTGCAAGGTGATGGATGTGCTGCTGAGTGCTGGCTGGAGGATGTGGTGCTCTCAGTGTTCTTGTGAGGTGGAACTGTACCCTGCAGTTCATGTTCAGCACACTGTGTACATGGTATAGGCTGCCACAGACACACAAGGTGACATATTGTTAACCATTACTGCTGTTTGAAGGAGAAGGGAGAAGAGAAAAACACCAGCAAAGACAGCAGGTGGCACCTTGAATAGGAAAGTGAGTGGGCTCGAGTGCTCATCCACTACAATGGCAGAATATTCATCTTGAATGCCTGACTCTCAAGCTACAAAGGCTTGTTGTCCTCAAAACCATCTCCCTTTGTTTTATACAAGTGGGTTTTGAGGTGTCTGTGAGAACTATTGCAGTTCCTGCACACATTCCAGGGCACCTGGAGCCTGGCTCAGGGAGGGAGCTCTCCTTGCTGCAGGCCCTAAGCCTGTGCTTTTGTCCCTCAGTACAGGAAGAAAACAAAATATCACTGGTCACAGCAGTTTTAAGAAATGAATCAAGGAAAATTCACTTTCCACATTCTCATGCCTGTCTTTATATTTCCTCAGATTCTTTCTCTTTTTTAAGGACTTCTGCATCTCCTGCCCCTAATTTGCAGTGTGGCAGTACTGAATTTACTTGGGAGGCTCAGAGCTCCCATCTCTCATGCCCAGATGCAAGAGGTGGCACAGTGAGGCTGAGCAGTGATTATCTCTGGTGACTGGACAAACCACCTTTCCCTCTGTAGAGCTGCTGAGGAAAAGGACTTGTCATCCTCTTTATAATTTAATGTAGATAAAGCAGTGTGAGAGTCAGTGTAAATGCAAATGGGGGAACATTTACCTGCAGAGGGTTAAAATCTGCTTGTCCCCTTCATTCATGTAATCCTACATATAAATGTGTTTGTTGAAGATAAATTAGCCATCACAGTTAATTTATTCTGTATGCTTCTTATTAGCTATGTTAATTCCCTTAACTCATTCCACCACATTTCTCCTCTTTGCATCAATTCTATTTTGATTTTCTCAGCACTGGTTAGAATGGGTTTTACAACATGACTGCTGTGTTAAAATGCTTTTCAGAAAGAGCTCTGTCCTTACTCTTACCTGTGTAGCTTTGCTGTCTTACAGCATGGAGGTTTTACAGGTTTCTTTTCACTTTATGCACCCTCTTGAAAACATAGTGGTTTTTTGTCTTGCATTTTAATTTCTGGAAGTACCTGTATTTGCATGCTTGTCACCTACTTTTCTACAATAAAAGCCTACCCTGAGTCCCTGAGCTCAGTCTCGAGGGACTGTGCAGGCCTTTCCAGGATGCAGCAGGAAGACAGATGCCTTGCTGGATATTAGTAAGAAAAGCTGCCATTTCGAGTAGATTGGAAGGATATGTAAAACAACATTGGAGTCATCTAGTGAGAGCTAAGACAGCACCACACTCCATGCAGTGTACTTAGGGACAGAGTGTTCTTCTCCCATTTTGGAAGTTGTAAGGGGATTTTGTAAGTGTGCTTGTTGTTCTGGTTTTGACTGAATGCCTTGCACACACAGATTCCCTCAGGAGATTTCTGGGGAGCTGTGTGCTGCTCACTGACCCTTGGGTGCTCCTGTGTGTCAGGCAGTGTCCGTGTGTGGACTCTGCACCTGAGAGCTCTGGGTGGGACTGAAAACCATTCTGGAAGCGAGGCTGCTCCACCTTGCTCAGGTTGCTCTCAAAGCCTTGCAGTATGGAGTTGTTGGCGAAGGGCTACACTGTCAAAATGTAATTGCTGTAACCAGTGAGAGCCGAGGTGTGGCTGTCCCTGCAGATGACAAGGAGGGGTCACCCTGGCAACGCTGCTCATGGTTACCTGCTGAGGGTGGCTGATGAGGCTTCACCAGGGACTCCTGCACAGCAGCAATGGGGTTTGCTCACTCAGGCTATATCCAGCAGCTCATGAGAGACCCAGACAGGCAAGAAAATCCTGCTTTCCTTAGGATTGTCAGACCCTCGGGGACTAGGAGAGGAAAGGAGACCTAGTGATAACCACTGCTTTTCCAAAGAGGGCTGTTTCTAACCTGTCACTCCTTTGGTAAAAGCTGTGACACGTACAAAATGCCATAAAAGTATTTTAGTTCTCAGCTATTACAAATTTTCTGCAGAGCTAGCTGGAAACCAAAATCATCCTCCGGTGGGAAGAGGGCATGAAAGCATAGCAGGGGTCCAAGTCTCAGCTGGGTCACAGCTCTGTGGGGATGCAGCAAGCCAGCACCTCCCAGCAGTCTGAGGCTAAATGCTCAGCCAGTGCCACCCTAGCAGCCTGTGCAAGTCTTTCTGTTGAATACCTGGACAGCCTGACCTTTAGGAACTGTAAGATTTTATAGTTGTATTTCAGAGGCTTTGTTCTGCCTTTTTTTTTTAGCCACATGGGTGTTTATTTCACATTTTTGCAAGTAGGGCGTGAGGTTTCTGATGCCCTTTCCATGGGAAAAGAGGATTATTTCATAGCCATGACCCATACAGCACACTGTTATCTATTCAGGTAAACATCTTTTTGGTGAGTTTGAGCCTGCTGTAGTGCAAATGTGTTAACCATGATCATTCCATGAAGGACATTAGACAGCCTTTCAGCACAGCAGAGCTTTTCAGCTCTTTCTCTAGAAACAGTTAAACGAATGCAGACTCTCAGCATCTGAATGGGGCATCTGCATAGCTGCTATTTCAAAAGCTTCTTCAGCTTCAAGGCAGAGATCCCAGATGGCCCAGTGAGACACTTCAAGGCAAATCCACACTGCGGAGCAAAGCTCTGCTCCTCCTTCAGATCAGGAGTCTGCCCCTCTTTCAAGTCTGTTCTTACAATAAGCTAGAAAAAAGCCAGTTGGGGTGTCAATTCATATTTGCAAAATATTTCCATGAGAAGAAAAACAACCCAGGAAAACAAGCAAACCCAACCAGCCCTGTGCCTGTCAGGTGCATGTGCAGCCCGAGTGAGCAGGTCAGGTGAGGGGAAGGCAGGGCTGGAGGTGAATTTGCACAGGTACACAGGTACACAGGTGTCATCCGTGCTTAGCTGGCAGATGCAGGTGCACATCTCTTGCCACTTGCCTGTCCTGAACACGGCCCTGTGAGATCTCAAACCTCTTGCTGTGTTTCATTTATAAAACTCTCTGCTGATATGATCCCCAGTGCTTCTAATGGAATTACTTAATCCTCAGTTTCACAGGTTGTTGCCTGGCTGTAGAAATGCAGCTTGAGAGAGAATTTTCCAACACTTGAGGCAAAACATACTGGTTTGAGTCTAACATGTATTTCTAAGCAAAATGAGTGGTACTAACAGCTCTGGTCTATGTAGTCCTTAATTTGAACACCCTCAAACACAAACTTTGAAAGGTAGGTTATAAATGACAAGTGTCATATTTTAATGAATTTACAAGGTACAACTAAAGACAGTTTGGGTAAACTGGAAGTTATTGCATTCATAAAAAGCATGAGCAGATGAGCAGATTTATTTTTTTTAAATGAGATCAAAACTGATACATGCTAGAAGCTTTTGAACTTCACTGAGGAAATACAATTTTGATCCAGTGGTGACTTGCACATCCCTTCTTAAAAGGATAAGCTTTTACTCAGATTTTAATCAGACCTGCAACAGCAAAATATTTGCCACACAGATGTTTAGAAAGGTGGTATTCCAACAGTTTATACAGGACACAGTATTGATGATACCCTTATAATTATTTCTCAGAAAGTTAACAATAGCATAGCTTTCAGCAGCTGAATATTTATCTAGACAGGGTTATGCACAAACACTAGCAGAATAACTCTCTTCTGTCATTATAAAAAAGAAAATAAATCTGTTGTGTGCTTTGATTCATGGGCAGAGTGGGAAAGTTTCAAAACAGGCACAAAGCATTACAAAAATTTAAATTGAGAGAATCGCTTTGCAGGCCCCAGTTTTCACAAACAACACAATCTAGTGAGTTAGAGCAATTAGGATTGAGGATGTCCTCATCTTTAATGAATCTCTGATAGCTGCTGCTTCTCCACAAGGCCTCATTAAAGCCTTGCAGGCCTGGAGCTAGAAGAGATTGGCTTTTGGGGCTGGAGTCTCTGAGAGCCCTTGCCAGATGACCCACAGCTCACACCCCAGGAAAACAAGCTGTCATTGACAGGCAGAACTGACAAAACAGAGCAGGGCTGTACCACCAACACACTGCACAGACCTGCCAAAAGGGAACAGAAGAGGACAGGAGCACAGTGATGCTTGGGGTCAAGGCATTTACCAGAAAATTGTCAAGAGACTTGCCAAAAATGCTTTTTTCCCCCTTGTGGATGCAGAACAAACTTATTTGTGTTACTAACACAGCTTTAAAAAAAAATATTATTATTTTTTACTCAAGAGTAATGAGAGGCTTTTTCAGAAATTCCTTTTCTGCTGTCCATCAGGAACTAGCCTGAGAGCAGGAGTTTGTTCCTATTCCTTGCAATCAGTGCTGACTTGTCATGCCTGCAGCTTGTGAAAGGAAATCAGCCTTTCCTGGTCATGGTAATTCCTCAGACAGCATTAAAGCTGGAGGAGGTGGGGATTCAAGACATCCTGCCTAAAGTTTGTCATGTCAGTTGAAAGTGTCCGGTCCAATTTGAAAAGTCATAGCTGAAAAATTTCTGCAAACAGCCAAAAATAACAGCAGCCTTGAAAATCACCCATGTAGCTTGTTTTACAGAGTGGCTGTGGGCTGGACAGAAAAGTGATATTTCAACTAATCACTGACTTCAAAGGGGAAATATGCTTCGAGGAGTGCCAATTACAGCAGAGAAATTTCATCCCAATTTTTGATCAGAGCATATATTAAAAATAAAAACCAAACCCCATGTTTATTTCACCTTGTATCTTCTCCCTGACTAATCCATAAACATGGTTTGGGAAAGCTGGAGGGTTAAAAATTAGATCAGATATCTGTCTGCTCCAGCACGTATTTTGCTGAACCCTGTTTCTTAGGACTTCCAATTTGTTCCTTTGGCATGAGCGCTTCAACTTTTTATTGAATTGAATTGTGGTTTCCCAGCTGAAATGCAGACAGCACAGCAGGGTGAAAAATACACGAGAACCTCTTTGCTGTGGCTTTCCGTGGCACACATGAGTAGAAAACTTGATTTACTTGTCCAGGCATGCAGTCATTTGTCAAAGTCCTTCCCTCGAGATTCCTGGTGCAGGGCAAAGTGCTGATGCAGTGATACAGGGTTTTTCTGATGCAATGTCTAAGGTACTTCCTCTGTTATTCCCAGGGCCTCTTTATTTGCCAATATACTTTGCTTACACGTATTTTAAGTAATGTCATTTTAGTTCTTGCTTCCTTTGGTAATTTTTGCTTTGAACCTTCTCCTGCAGGCAGCATCATTAATCTTGCATCAGGTGCTTTTATACCTTTCTTGTCATGGCTCTCAATGAGTACAGCAAGTCTGCAGTCACAGTCACTGCGCTGGTGTTCCCTCACTGCTTTTTCTGCTTCAGTGCAGATGCTGGTTCCTGTTCACTGTTAGCTACAATAAAATCATCTGTCTCCTATGGGGTTTTTATGATGCATGTCCAATTCTTTCTTTGGGTATTTGTTGCATTCTATGCTATCAGTTCAACCTCTGACTTTAATCCCATGGCACAGCTTGATGAGATCTGTCCTTGTCTGAAGGCTTGATGACATCAGCTGTTCTGAAATGGTTTCCTGGTTGATGTAGTCTCCAGAAAAACAAGCAGCACACATCATGGTTTGTGTGCACCCTACTTACCTGTCTCATCTGAAAAGCAGGTAATTCTCAGTGCTGTGCTTAAAGATTAAGCTGCTTTCAAACACAAATCACCCTCAATGCTCATCAAGGAGCAAAGTCTCAAAGCACACAATGATTTCTGCTCACAAGGCTGAACAACCCCAGCTCTCTCAGCCTGCTTTCACAGGAGAGGTGCTCCAGCCCTCTGATCATCTTATTGGCCTCCTCTGGACCCACTCGAACATCTTCCCTGTTCTGAGGATCCCAGAGCTGGGTGCAGTGCTCCAGGTGGGCTCTCACAAGGGCAAAGTTGAGGGGTAGAATCCCCTCTCTCAGCCTGCTGGCCCCTCTTCTGATACAGCCCAGGGTGCAGCTGGCCTCCCTGGGTTGTGAGTGCACACTGCTGTGTCTTGTATTCCCTCCTCTCTTCAGTGTGTGTTTGTCAGGTCTCTCCATGCACTTAGAATGAAAGAAGGGAATTACAGGCAAAAATTACATTCCTAATCGATTGTGTTGTCTCCCTGATCTTACCTTCACATGCTGATCTGAGCCTCTTTCTCCTCTTCATGCTCTTCCCTGGGATCATTGTTTCCTTTGTTGAGCTTCCAGAATAACCTGCTTGAAAACTCAGCTCTCTTGTGTTGTACGCAAAGCTCTACCAATGCATTTATATAATCTGTCAGCTGAAAGAGGGAATAAAAATAGAAATAGTCACACAATGTACTGTTATTCATAAAATCCAAATCTGCCTCCAGAAGTGAACAGCAAAACACTGTTCCTGGATGAATCAGTGTCAGAGATTCACGTGCTTAAAGGCTGAAATGGATCTCTTCTGAACAGGCTTGGGGCATGCACCTCAAACCTGTTGGGGATTCATTGCAAGGCTCTGGCGTTGGAGGTCAGCCTGTTTGCAAAGTACAGAGCTAAATTTCCTAAGATTGATTGGGGTATTTCAGTAAACACGAATGAGTGTAGAAATTTCTGGAGTTTGAACGTTAGGCAGAGCCTTCCTGCTAATAAAATTAATGGTGAATAGTTAGCTTGTGCAGGAAAATACATGTTAAAGCAATTACAGGATAGTGTAGTAAATGTCTGCAGAGGTTGCTGGAAAAACCTGGCAGTGATGTCTTGCTCTGCAGAACAGAAATTCATGGCAAAATTGTAGCAAAGTGATCTATTTAATCTGATTTATATGTACTTTTCTCCTTTAAAAAAAGGCAACCAAACTATGAGTATGATTAGAACCAAAATAAATGCTAAAAGGGCAAATATTTATATGGGCTTCAAGTCAGAATGTTAGCTGCGATGAAGCCAAAATGAACACTGTCCAAGAGCCAGAAATTCTAATTGTATTCAGAACAATAGTTTAAAACAAAATAATCTGATCAATTTACTGTATAAAAACCCCCAGGGTCTATCAGTGCCAAAATTTTACGCTGGAAGAGACAGCATGTTTTCAAAGTACAAAATAATGGAGAGTTTTTCAAAACCATCCTCGTAGTGAAAAATGAGGACACGGAGCTGCCCCTTTGCAGGCAGAGGAAGGAACCCAGCAGTATTTATGAAGAATCAAGCACAGCTGAACTCTAGAAAGCCAGAAGCTGTGACTGTGCTGTGAGTGCAGGAAATGCCTGCCTGGGTGCATTTGGTACCTCCCACATGCAATCAGGGCTTTAGATGAAAGGTTTTGAGGACAAGGTGGAATTCTGACATTTTTCCAATGTACAAGCTTTTATTCTGTTGGAATACAGCTGTGGAGGGAGATGCAGGAAAGGGACAGAGCTGCAGCTCAAGCACAAATACCCAAAAGAAGGCAGAAGGAAAACCAATTTGGTCATCAGGGTAGCTAAACGTTGCATTGAACCCAATTGAATCTACAAAGCTTTTTGAACATCCCATAACCTGTGGTGACAGGTGATTCCTCTCCTTTTAATCTCCCTTGGATTTTTATTGTTATAACGAGCAAAACACCTCTAGGTTGGGCTAAATTTTCACCTTAGGCTCGTTAGGGTCTGTCAGTTCCAGGACTTCTCCCAGCACATAAACCAAAGTTCCTGCCTTGGTGAGGGTGAAAAAGGAGATCCTGGGCTCTTTCACCTTCCAGTGCTGCCCAGCCAGCCTTACAGCCATCCTCTGCCTCCCCAGCAGCAAAGCAGCAGCTCCAGCTGAGCTCCTGAAGCTTTAAACACATTTCTGATATGTGTTTGTTTAAGCTTCTCTTTAAACACTGCAGTGTTTCTTTCCTGGGTCATTTCTCAAGGACTTTGCTATCCCTGCTGTTAGAAACACTTTTTAAAAATTATTATTATTTGTAGAGTGGTGAAGAGAAAGGTTGAAAGTGAGTGAAGTGACTAAAGGTGGCTTCTGACAAATTTCTTTCCTAATGTGTTCACACCTTGATATAAGAACACAGAGTATCACTCCAGGATTTGAGGGTCATTCCTCAACAACCTCAAGAAAGTGTGAAAGGCAGTTTCAGAGCAGAAATAAAACCTTTCCTTGGCTCAGGCTTCCTGTCCTGTGTCTGAATAATTACAAGCCAAAATTCACATGCTCCTGATGCGGAGACACAAACCACAAACAGCACCATTCAGGAGTTTTGTTACTGTCTGGGGAAAAAAAAAAAAAAGTCACAATGCCCTCAATGGTTTTGGGCTTTTTTCCTAGTTCTGCTTCATGATAAAGGGCTTGTACATTAGAACTGACACAAACTCTGAGATGCATTTGATCTGCAGTTTTCCTCTTGTAGACTGTGGCAATGTTTTCAGGCTGAGCAGTGATATCTTGCCAGAAAAGCAGCCAAAGTTAGGTTTAAGCTTTCATGGCTTGTCTGTTCCTATTTTCCACCAGTTGCTTGAAGCTGAAACAAAAATACTGACCACCCAGCTTGAGTATTTCTAGGACTGCTGTGCCTTTAAAAAAATATTGCTAAGAGCATTTTATAAAAACCACACTTTAGTAACTGCTTTTTATTTTTTCAACCACACGTATAAAACATTTTGACCTCACAACATTCTCTTACCAGCACCTTTTTCATACTAATTACCTCCTATTATGTTGGGTGGAAGGGGAAGAGGTCATAAAGAGGCACAGGGCTGAAAAGGCTGGGAGTGCCCTACAGGTAACTTCAGCTGTAAATCATTTCTTTAGGTCTGCTCAAGCTCAGCAGGCAGTGCAGTTTCTTTGGTAGGTTATGCCCAGCATGGTGCTCTGGGATGTAGCATTCCACACAATTCTTCCATGAACCATGTCCAGAGAGCAGTGATTCAGAAAAATCTTATGGTCAGCTGGGTTCTGGTGTACCTTTGAGTGGGCAGGAGGATCATACAGCACCAAGGATGTCACTGTCTGCCAGTCAGTGTGGATTTGGAAATTCCCTTCCACCTTTCTGAGTGCTCCCAGGAGCTACAGATCAGCAGGGCCAACATCTGCCACGCACACAATTCTCCCCCAGCAGTGAGGTGTGTGAAAGCACTGAGGGGTTCAGTTGGTGCTGATGCTGCTGGGGTGCTCTCAGGGTGGGTGCCAGGAGGATGTGCTGCGTGCCAGGGCTCTCCTGCCCCACCACTGCCCAGCCTTCCAGGCAGAGGGGTCCCCTCCTGTATAATCAAGAAGTTTCTATTCATTGGTAGCTGAATTGTCCTGTTAACACTGCATTTTAAACAGCTTTCAAACCCTTTGTGGTAAGAGATGCTGTGTAAATGTAGCAGATTGGTGCTTCCTGTATAGATCTAATTCTTCTCCCTTATTGAGTTCTCGCACTCAGTGGGAGCAGGACAGGACAGCACTGCTGAGGAATGTTTCTTTGTGATTCATTGTGCTTGTGGAATAACACTGCTTTGACCTGCTCTGTTTGTGGAAAAGGACAGTGTGTTTTACCTTGATTCATTTGCTCTGAAAATGTTTTTGCTTTACCTCAGTAATGCACGATTGAAATTTTCCAAGAACTGCTGTCTTTGTATTAATTGTTGCCCTGGATGTGGACTTGGACCTGGATGGTTCCCTTCCAACTCACACACCGTGATTGTCCTTACACGGCACTTGAGATTCAGCTTTTCTTTCCCCTTTCTTAGCTGTGTGTTTTGAATATCCTTTTGTCTCTATCTTGTCACAGCACCACCACTGAGCTGAGGTCACATTTTACATCTGAATGCTTTCCTCAAACAACTGGGTCCTGTCTTCCCTCCCGATTCCACGGATTAGTAGAATGAGCTTTATCGAGCACTATATATAAATAAGGATTCCCTTTTAAAGAGCAAAATGTTTTTTTCTGGCTCTTGTTTGTGTAACTCCTGGTGACTGAAAGATCTCTAAAGTCTCTTCCTGCGGCAGGCTCGCTCTCAGTGGGATGCTTTAGCAGTTGGGATGCATGTGAACAGACACGCTGTTCTCCAAGGCAAGCACCCATTTGTTAGCGAGAGCTGCTCGCTCTCCTCTCCACGGGAGCCCTTCCTCGCTGACCTTTTGAACCACCAGAGCAAATCGAATTATGTTGCTCTACAGAATGGAAACCAGCATTTGGGCTGCGTGAGGGAAGGGTTCCAGCTGCCCAGGGAAGCAAAGCCAACAGAGCTCAACACATTGTCCTGGATGAGTAAAGAACAAGGGCCTGCTAAACAAGTTTTGTCTCTCAAGTTTGTATTATCTTCCTTGTGTCATCTCTTAGGCAAGACTACATAGGCAAGATGATAAATTTTTTGCAAGATTTTTCATGTTTGGCTGTGATTGATGTCATCCGTGCAGTACCTGCTAACTGGGTTTCCAGGACTGGTGAGACAGTGGGAACCAGTGCCAGAAATAACAGCTCTAAGTTCATAAAAGCCATATGTAGTTTCAGTCTTGTGACAAAGGAATGTACCAGTTCTTGCAAATGGGACTCCTCTACCCCTCCCTGCTTTCCCAGGCTCCACACACACCATCATTTCCCAGGTGAGTGGTGTGTGCTGCCCTGTCAGCCAAGCAGCTCCTCTAGGGGCACCAGGCAACAAATGGGGGCACAGCCAGCAGCCACAGAGAGGGCAGGGAGCAAAGGGTTTGGAAGGCAGAGCATCTGTGGGCTCCCAGAGGAGCTCCTCTCCTCCCCTGGCTATGCCAGCAGCTGATATGGCTGAGGAGAGGAGGACAGGAGCAGGGGCTGGTACCTATGACAGCAGCGCTGTGGGGTTTCATGTGGGCACACATTCGCCCTGACAGGCCAAGTTCAATGAAAACTGGAGGCAGGGAAATAAAGTTTCCTTTAAAATGGCAAATAATAATTGAAGAAATTGATCAATCTGCTCCTGTTGAAACAAATTCTTAAATATATTACCATGAAACCACTTTAGTGTGTGTTTCACACCTACCACTTCCCTAAAATGGACTCAGAATGACCACACCTCTCCTCAGAAATGTTGCATGATTGGAGTTGCAGCTCAAAAGGATCTTGACCAGAGGCATTTCCATGGGCAGGCTCAATTGTACATTGAAGTAAGAAATACTTAGCTGATCTTTGGTGGATTTCTTTTCCAATAACACAGCAGCTTAAATCTTGTTGCATTTCAAGCCTGAAATCTTCTTCAGAACGACGTCCTCAAGCTTGAGAGGATGGCACTGATTCGAGCGGGCTCATCCCAAATGCCTCCATCTTTCACGCAAAGATGCTTACAAGCTTACACAACAGCAGTGAGTCATTCCCATCGGATCAGGGCTTTGTTCACACAGCAAAAGCAAACCTGGTATCTCTGTCCCCAGCTTCAGCACTGCTAATATGCAGGAGACGTATGAGAGATGTATATTATGGCCTGGAAAAAATGAATTATTAGTGGCTGATGGTGCCTCCTTAGTGGACAATCAATTCATAAGTATTACCTTATTTTCCATGCTCCTTTTCCCTCTCTCCAAGGGGGAAAAAAATATGAATGATATTTCTGCACTTCAAGGAAAGGAGCATGAAAGTTCAAAGGTTCTAAAAGCTCCCCTCATGTGTTAGAGGCACCACAGCTGCCAGTTTGCTGATATGGCTGAGGGTGTTAATTAACCCCATTAAGAATGGCATATCATTCATATAGGGTTTAACAAGTGAACATCAGTCTTTCTTTTAGACTGAGGACATGATCCAGCAAGTCCCTTTTTGCATTTTTCTGTCAGTAAGAATGCACTAATCCCACGGAAGTAACCTGTAATGGATCGCTGAAGGGAGGCACTGGGGCTGGGTCAAACCTGTGAAATTAGGCAGAGTTGATCTTAAAGCAGCAGCTTTCAAAGCTTTCACTGCACCTGGGACTGGCATCTTTGGTGTTTGGCTTTATGAATTTCAGCTCTGTGGCCAAGCCAGGAGAGCCCAGCAGTGCAGGTGGAGCTGGTCACTGGAGAGGATCCCGAGCTGAGGATGGAGTAGAGCGAGGTGCCTTTCCTGCTCCTCGGACTGCAGAGGGAGCCTAGGCAGTTGTCAGAATAAATCTCCAACATCTGCATGCCTGTACATGGCCAGTGAGGTGAACCCTACCTAATTCCTGACTTTAGTGATAAGCTCATGTCAGATGGATAATCAGACCACATTGTTCAGGAAAAACAAGAAGAAAAAGGTACATTAGGCAAAGGATATAGCAGCACAGTATGTGAGCTTTTACTTTGTTTTTAAAAACACAGCTCTTTGTTTGTTTGAACTAATTATCAACACCACGAGATAAATTAGCTTTTAATTTTAAATTATTTTTAAATATCTAGAACTAGGACATCATGTTTCAATCAAGCAAGCAGCCATTTTATAAACCCCTGCAGAGCAGAGCAATTCAGATTTAATGCTTTTTCAGGGCTCTAACTCTGTGCTCAAGTAGTTATCTTTACATATTAAAAACTTGAAATTACAAAATAAATGTGTCCTATGCCAATATCAGCGCCTAATCATCTTCCTGATATAACTCTGGTTTTGTACTGAATGACATTTGGATCTACAGATCTGCTGCATTGACTGTAGACAAAAGAGAAAACACGTGTGCTAAAATTTGATACACAAATCAATAAATCGTATGTCCCTTTAAATATAATGAAAGTAAAGGCTCACATTGATCTGCATCAACTCCGATTAGAGTTGCGTGGTGTTCTCTTTGGAAAAAAAAAATAAAAAGCAAAATAGCTGCTGCTGAGTGAATTGTAGGCATCAGATGTTACATAGCTGGCTCTCACTGCAGTCAGGCAGAGGAAGCAAAACAAGCAGGGAGCCCCAGCACTTTACCAGCTTCTATAAAATGGCATCTGTTTGAAAGTGGGGGTCTGCAATGTATTTCCTACAGCCCAAGTGGTCCTCAGCATTTTCATCAGTGAGGAAAAGAAAAAAAGAAAACCTAGAAGAGAAACCCATCTCTGAGCTGAAGAAATACTGGCAAACATTGTCCATTGATTTAAGGTTTTGATTTTAGAGAAACTTGCCAAGTGCACAATATCATGCTGCCAGCACATTCAGAGCTGAAGAAAAACCCTTCCCAAGATGCATCTATCTTCCCTTCCCTGTGCCACATAATTTTTAAAATTAGGTATCTATGTGCTTTATAGAGTTCCTTGCTGTAATTTGCTGAAAAGTGCTGCTGTTTCTGCCCGTGGATATTTCCTGTACCTGCCCTTTGTAGCCTTCCTTCAGCCCTCCCTGTCCTGGTAGGTGAGGCAGCCTCTGCCAGCTCAGGAGCTTGTCAGCTGCCAAAATATCAAGAAAAGCAGAAAGTCAAAAATCCTCTATGGCTCCCTTCACAGGAGTGAAGATTGATTAGCAAATAGTCTACAATAGCTCTTATAATGGAGAGCTTTAAGTAAATGGTTCTAAACTATTCTTACAGTTTCTAGTGCTTTTTATACAGTCCAGACATGCTGTGTACACTATTCTTTGACTCTGCTGTGTTCCTGGAGGGGAATGAATTAGAATATTCTGAATGCCTTATGTAATGTATTTAGAGAACTTTTTTGTTTGTATCTTTGTTTGAATTTCTTGGACGGAATTAATTAATGGCAAAGTATAAAGGCCAACTTTGAAATCCTAGCTGACTTATACACTAGAGCTCAATTTGTATTCTACATCAAGGAAATGTTTGGATTTGAAAGAAGGACACCATTATCAAAAAGATTTCTGTAGATGGCTCTGTTCATCAGAGCACCATCTCTTTGCCACAGAAGCAGAGTTTTAACGTTTGGGTAATTCAAAAGGAAATTAATTTTTTGATCAGGGTACATATTTAATTTCTTATTAAAAATTAAATGCAGAGCAGGAAATAGTAACTGAATTGGGATAGGAAAAAAAAATTAAAGATTTCATTTGTTTAAAAAAATATTAATTTCAGGTGAAAGGTAGAGAGGATAAAGTCTGGAGCCTGAAGAGTTTTATAGTCCTGTGGAAATCTGATGGGGTAACAGCTTCTAGGAAAGAGCAAGATTCTTTTTCTTTTCATATTCATATTTACATTTGTAACTATATTTCTTTGTCCAGTAGTACATTACTGCAGTAATGCATAAGGATTCATTTCCTAGTGGGTAGAAGTTTGTCCAGCTTCACTGAAGTCAGTGCAATAAAGATAATTTACATGCATTTCCAAAGAGTTTAATCAGCTGGTCTCTGCAGCATTAGGGAAGTCAGCAGCAAAATCCTGCTTTTGTCTTTGTGGAAAAGGGGTTATTCATGAAATGCCATGTTGTGATTCAGACAAGTAAAGCAGCAGCTGAGCAGCTCTGCTCGAGTGCTAACAGAGAAATGAAAACACCCCACATCATCTGGGGCTGTAAGATGTACACCAGCTCCTGTCAAAGCTGTTGGATATCCCCAGAATTCACTGCAGGAGCACCATGAGCTCCTCTCTGTACATGGGGGGCTCAGGGGGAGGTGGGCACCGCGTGTTTGTGGCACACTGCACCAGTGCCTCCCAGTTTGGCACAAACATCAGCAAGGAAGGACACAGGGTTTCAAGTTTGTGCGTTAAATTCACAGAACACAGTGGAATTTTTTCCAGTCTGGAGATCTCAAAGCTTGGAGAGGACTAACCCTGCTGATTTTTTTTTCTGATCTATTTCTCGTGTTCTTACAAAGGCCTGGAAATTTGTGTGGTCATGGAAATCCATGCAAAGTCAGCATAATGGTCCAGTATCTCATATAAGTAGCTCATATATAGTGCTCAGCCAGTAGGGTGCTAAGGCTTCTAGGTAGATAAAAGATCTTGTCTTTATGTTTTCCAGGATTATTCTCTCTGTCAGAAATTTGACAGGAAGGAGTAGAGTACTGATAACATAGTTTATGCTTTTAAATATTTATAGTGTAGAGAAAGGATTGGTTGAGATGGTATTTTCTGGTTTCAAAAATAATCTTTCTCCTCACACTAGCAACTCTCTTTTTTTCTTCTCAAACATTATACATTTTCTGCCTCATTTATTTATCTCTGTAGCCCCTTGGTAAGGTCTTGAGAAATGTTAAACACTGGCCAATCTGAGTCTTTAGAAACAGTGGAGCATTAAAGACAATTTTGTAGCATCCAGCTCTGAATGAGAATATTTATCACAGTAACATCATACTGTCCTATTTCTCTGATAGCAGTGAATTTCCACATTCCTACAAGAGCCAGGGTATTAGGATAAGGGCAGTAGCTGGTGTACAGAAAGCACAGCTCCTCTGGCCCATTTGACACTGGGCAATCATGGATTTCCTCCAGAGCTGTTGAGAGCACTGTGGACAAGCCTGTGTTTATGCTCCTGCAGTACAATGTGAGCAGTGGCACAGAAATGCTGCTGGGCTCCTGCCAAAGGGCCACACAAAGGCAGCCAGATCATCTCCCTGCAATGCAAATGCGATGACAGTGGCAGCAGCAGGGGAAGCCTGGCTGTGCAGTCACCTCCTCCTCCTCCTCCCCCCTGCTCAGCCTCCCCAGTTTTGGTACTGGGATGTCACCAGCAGTTCTGGCTGCAGAGGGGTTTTGGTGGGCACAGAGCCTTCAGAAGTCAAAGCTCACACCCATCTGCCTTTGGGATGGGGACAGAAATATCCCAGGACCCTCAGTGACCCTTCCCTTCAGGTGTCTCTGGAGTTTGGCCAGTGGCCAGAGTGGGCAGGACCATTCCCTCAGGAGGCCCCAACACAACTTTCAACAAAACCTCTCTTCTCCGGGTCCGAACGAGGGCACTGGCAGGAGCTGGGGGAGGAGGAGCTGCAGGGCACTGCAGAGCCCTCGGGGACGGGAAGGGCCCACAGAGGAGTTTCCATCACCCACAGCCGTGAGCCAAGGCAGCTCCCCCAGCCAGGACCCCAGACCGTCACCCTGTGCACCAGGTACAGCACCCCGGGGACACTGCGAGACTGCAGGGGGAGAGAGGGAATGAGAAGAGAGGAGAGGGCTAAAGAGAGCAGAGAAACCGGGATGGAGGGGCTTGGAAGAACCTGAGCCACTGCCTGGATGGAAAATAAGATTCAATGGGGTGCTCAGCTATGTGGAAAGCAGGGAGTGGTGATGCCATGGGGAGCAAAAAGAGAATTTCCTGTACAGTTCATGGCTTGGTGCAATCCTGGGTATGCAATGACTGAGGGAGTTGAGTGGGAATACCCATGTTATGAGGACAACTGCATTTTTCTTTTAATATGTGCTTTGCTTATATTTTTTTGTGAGTGATTCCCACATATCTCCAGAATTTATCAACGTACAATTGTATTTTCTACATAGTTATCTTCTCTTAAGTTATGAAGTCAGAAAACTCTCTAAAGTCAATTTTTAAAATCAGAAATATCCCTTCCTGAAATCAGCAAATTCACTGCATCCCAGACCATCGGGTTTCCCGTCTGTTCAAAAGAATATGGCTGTTTCCATGAAATGAATACTTTTCAAAAGGTTTTTTTTGGAGTAGGGGCGTACATGTACGTGATTTGGAAATAAGATGTAAGAGATGGTGCCCTCTTCTGAAGGGATGGGTTAGACCTGCTCTTTAGAATGAGTATTTGACAAAGCTCAAATATGATTTGTTTGCTTGGACTTGAATGTTTTTGGATCACAGATACTCATTTTGTTGGCTGCTTGGAGAGTGAATAGGCATCATTAAAACCAAAGGGAAAATTTTCTCTACCTGTGTAGCCAGTTGATTCTATGAATGGTTTGGTTGGACAGTTTGTTACATAGAATATATTTGGAGTTTGCTTCAGTCTTGTTTGTTTTACTTGCATCTATAAATCAAACTTTTTGAGGCTTCACAGACAAAAAATCTTGAAAATCTCAGTGGGTTTGACTCTTCAGAATGATGATGTTTTGGTTGTTGATATGATAAATTTTTATTATAGAGAACTTTCTTCATAGGGAAAAGGCTGTGGGATTTATTCAGAAGAAGTGAAGGGAGGACACTCAGAAGAGCAACAGTGGTGGATGGAGGCAGGTAAAGAAGGCTTTTGAAAAGGTGGAGAAGGGGTGGACACACTCCTCACAGAGAGAAATGTCATGGCAAAATGAAAAGAGACACCAGATTTTTTTTCCCTATTAAAACAATGTAGTGAATTGTTGTGTAAGGCTTGTAGAAAATCCACAGGAGGAAACCTCATGGCAAGAAATAGCTGTAGAAATATACCCCAAAATATCTAGTGCCATTTTTATCTACAGTGCTATTTTTGCTGTTTAACTCCAATAGTTACAAATTCACGTGTACCAGAAGCAATTTCCTCGGTCTTAAAATAATAATTCTAATGTCTTTCCTATTTCTAACAGCAAACAAAATGTTGGAAATAACTTAAGTGCCTTTGTGGATGCACAAGTACATAATACAGAATCCAAGTCACATAGTATCAAAAATTGTCACATGCACTGGACAACAGCAGGCCTGTGTATTTTTCCTTAAGGCTTGAATCAGCTGAGAAAAAGTGTCATGTTGAGCATTACACTCTTTTTCTCTGGATAATTCAATGTGTGAACTATTTCATTATTATTTCACTGCTTCCCTATGTGCTACATTTCAAGAAAGCAATTTTATGTGTGCAGCATTTAAACACACACAAAGGCCTGCTGAGATTTGTTGGGATTTACCCTTAAAATCCTGCCACAGATCCAGAGAATACTCAGCTTCTTCCTCCAAAAGGCTAGTCACATCTTCACATCTGAGGAGATATTTATTGAGTGCAATGTTAACAGCTACCATATTGCTGCACTCCCACGTTGACACAAACGTTGGCAAAAGCTCCTGTGCCAGCTGCCCACTTTACACACTCTAGTGGCACCTTTCCTCCTCCTCCAATCCATAAATTGCCATTATCATCCAATTAATGCTCAAATAGTGATTTTTTTTTTCTGCCTCACATATTTGGCAGAATATAAAAGAAGGAGGATGCACAGAGGTCTGCAAAAGCAGAACAAACCCAGCAGCTAAGACTTGCTCGATGCCAGAAAATACCCTGGAGTCCTCAGCAGGAATATTACTATAGGAAACCAAGGATTAGTGTAGAGATTGAGGAGATTAAACCTTAATTAAAATGAGCTCTTGTACACAGAACATACAGCAGAGTACTACTCTTTTAGCTGTAGTGGAGCAGGTCTTCCTGCAGCTGCCCAGGTCACAGATCCCATCCTGTCCAGGGGGATGGGGTCCTGCAGAGGCTGCTGGAGGACACGGGGTTTAGGTCACTGCAGAAGGCTCCTCCAGGCATGGGGCTTCTTTGCAACAAGAGAAGGGGACTTCCACAATCAGCATTTGCACCTAAGCTGCACTCAAGGTTTTAAAGCTCCTGTGCCAGCTGCGTGCTGCTCCAGCCCATGATGGTCTGTTCACCAACAAGACAAAGCATGGGAGCTGCATTTCCCTCCTGAGTGCACAGAACTGAAGGCAATGATAATTTTTGATAAGTTATCATCCTCAGGAGTATTTATTTAATACAGTCTCTGCCTGCTTGCCTCCAAAATATGCTGTAAGGGTATATTCAAAACTTAAATTTGTGTCTCTTTTTACTTCTAAGGGTGTTGACACAATTTTCTAATGGAGTTATATTTCTCACATTTAAAAACCAAATAAATCAACCTAATTTGGTGCATACCATTTCTGTGATTGCATAATAATTTTTCCCCATTCCTAAGGGATTTTATGTTCCTTAGACTTGCAATGAATAGGAAGCATGTAAAGATCACACTGTGGTTTACTAATCATTGAAATGTGAGGGAAAAAAACTTCAGCTTTTTATGTACATCCTTTCAGAACTTAATGGTCATTTCAAATATTTTGAAATAGAAATACAGAATACAAAAGCATATCTAAATCATGTACCAGCATCTTTCCAAAATGCCACAAGTACTATTCTTGTCTGGAGTTTGGGTATAGAGTCCAGAGGGGTTCTTCTGGAGTGTCACTCTGAATGCTTTTAGAACCCCTGATGTTGTAATCCACTGTTATCCAGTAGTAGAACTATGACTTCAGTATAAAAGGAAAAGCAAAAACTTTGCAGAACCAGAGGGAAAAAAAAATCTTCCTTCAGAATTCTAGTAAGCAGTAATAGCGACTTTTAAAATATTATTTTATGCTGGGGTGTGTACATGGGAGCACTGAGAAAGCTCAGCTATCTGGTGACCACCAAATGACACTGGTCTGCAGCCACTGCCTCCAAAATAAACAGCTCAGCTCCATCTGAGGAGCCCTCCTGGAGGCAATCAATCACACACAGAACACAGCAGTCATAAATGAGCTCTGCACTTCATATACATTCAGTGGTTTTTGCAACTAAGCTGCATTTGTGTCCAAAAGAAACATTTGGATGACTGAATGTCTCCCTCCTAGGAGTGGAGGGAAAAAGAGTGCACATTGTCAGCACAGGTCAAGAAATGAGTGGAACTCAGAGTTGTGTGCTTGGATGCATTTTGTCTCCTGAATCAAAGCTTTGCCACCCTGCACAACCTTTGGAGAGACGTTGGCGCCTTAGGCTTAAGTACCTAATGTCACAATGAATGAAGAGAGCCAGACAGCAAAACTTACTGCTGGGATGGAAAACAACTGAGCAGCTGGAAGGAGGAGCAGCACTGGGAGAACCTTATGAAAATTGCAGAGAGACTTTATAGAAACTTGTTAATAGAAATGATAGATTTGAGCAAAAAGGTAGTTTATTGATATTTCCCTGGCTCTGTGTTTCTGTGTGATGACAGCAAAATAGTTTAAAAACATTGGAGATTTTGGGTTTGGTTTTGTTTTCGCTGTCATTGTCTGGCTCACAAAGAACACTTCTTTTAGAAATTCCAGTTAAGTGTGTTACACTATGAGTTAGTTACCAGCTCTGCAGAATTATCTTGAGCAATCTTTCTAAAGAATGATGAACTTGGGTCCATGAGCAGTGTAGCAGCTGTGAGAGACACAAACAGATTGGCTTGGTGGGCACAGCCCAGCAAAGCAGGAGACTTTCAGCCCTGGTGTGTGCAGCAACAGGGACAGAGCTCAGTGAGGCTCAGGCCATCAGCCACTGTGGTCACAGGGCTGCTCTCATTCATTAATGAACACAGGAAACTCTCATCTTCCTGACTGACTGGATCTAGAGATTATCAATTGGTCATTACTCCATTTCCACCATGAAACAAGAACGTGTTTTCCCCTAGTCTGGGTTTTTTTTCCTCCTTTCTCTGTTTTTTGGACATTCTCTCTACCAGAGCCATTCTGCAGGGCACAAGAGAAGATGGCTGCATCTGTGGTGTTTGGATTTGCCTTGTCTGTGTTTTTTCATTGTAGAGCCAATGTTAGGAGCTTTAACAATTTTTTTCCTTGAGTTTAGTCTTGATCTTACTGCCAAAGAAATCTACATCAAGCAAGATTTTGCATCTTAAGAGAAAAACACAAACAGGAAAGAAAAAAAGAGAAGTTTTTGATAAAATATACATGCTTAGGCTGTGTTTTCCATTTGAGAGGCTGATCAGGTCCAGCAGCAAAAACATTTTAATATTAAATAATTTCAGAGTTACACCTTTTAGAATAAGACATTCCTCTCTGGATTTTGTTTATATCTAATGCATCAACAGGGCAGAGGTGAAATTTCATTAACTGCCTCTATCTTTCAGGAATCCAGTTTTTACCAATGCATTATTCCAAACCCTTTAATGAACAATCTGCATAATGATTGCACTGTCTGTGAGTCTCATCACCAGCATATTTGTTCATTAGAACATATATGAAGGACAAACAGAGCTAAAGTGAATTCATTAAAAAGTTTGGGCTGGCTTTTCCAGTATTTTCTCAGCTCTCTTAAGAACTGATACAACTCTCATCTAAAAGCAATGAGAAACTTCCATCTCTTACTGAGTTCTGTAAATCTGTGAGCCCTCCATACCTCATGCTCAGAAGTAAAAACAGGGCAGGCCCTCTCCTGATCGTGACCTTTTTTCCCTGGCCATGAAATTTCTCACATTGCTGCAAACAGCCTCACCCGTGAACATGGTTCATCTCTTTGGTATTTTCAGGTCTTGCATGTGTTGGCTCTTTGCCATTGTACCTGAGCACAGTGTTCTCAAAGCCTGCAGTACGACACAGGATACAGCAAAGAAAGATAAAGAAAGGAACAGAGCAGACAGCAATCGATAGGAATGAAAAGGACAAAAGAGCCTCTCAGCATTTCCCACCTGTTCTGCTACTTTTACTTTTTTTCCATTCTCTTTAGCTTGTTTTCGTTTTTTTTTATATTCCTCACTCTCTGCCATCAAGATTTTAAACATTTTAAGTCAGTCCCTCTGTCTTTACTCACGCATAAGTTGTGAGGAATGAGCAAAAGAAGCTACAGGCAGCACACAGCAGGAGCTGCTGATGCAGCACATGAGGAGACTGAATGGAATATCACGGCCCAAAATCATAAATCACCATGCAAAAAAGTCTTAAAATGTGTGTTTCACCATGAGGTAGCTGGTTAGGAAGAGCAATGTGTTTTTCTCCACCCTAAATTTATCCTAGGAACAACCCATTCACAGTCTCTAAACTCCAGTTTTTGAGCTTGAGTTTTTGAAACTTTTTGTTCAGTTTTGTTTAGTTTTTACTTAGATTAAAATTGACTTGCTTATTTACCTCCCATATTATTCACTGAACATCTGATTAGCTAAGTACTACATAGTGAATTAGCATGTAAGATTCTATGATGAGCTGCAGCTCTTATTTAAGTTTCTTGTATATATAAGAGGGTGAGCTTTATTTCTGTTGCCTTTTTATTAGCTTGGAACAATCAGAAAAGATCTCCAAGATCTTGAGCTCCAGATCCACTGTTGTTTTGATATTCAAACTCTACACTTCACACGTTTTCTTTCTCAGTCCTTACGTAATAAGATTACACAAGAGAAGACTGTAATCTCCAAAAATCATTTGCCATATTAAAGAGCAGCTAGCACCAGTGGATCTTTATCAGCAGCCTGGAGCAGAAAGGAGACACGTGGCTGTACATATGGGAACTGGTCATTCACAGTACTCATCAATGTGTGCTGCCAGTCATGGGCTGAGGCCATCAACAGTCATTACACAGCTCTGAAAATAGAACCAAACTTGACCTGGGCAGGTCCTCAAACGATTGATAAACTGCCTGTGAACAATGGGAATGTGTGGAGTCCATTCTCAGTGATCCTGCAGACCCAGTGCTATGGCAGCATGGGCAGGGGGCACTCAGCCACGATGTACACAGCAAGAAGATGTCTCTTGACTCCTCAGAGTTATAGTTTGTCTGTATGACCCTGATCAGGGAGAGGAGAGAAGCATCACTGCCATGTCCTGGCTGGTATCTGGAAATGGCAAGTTTTATCTGCCCATTGTGATTTTTTTCTTTTTCTTCTTTTCCCTGAGAACCACTGGGAAGCAAAGACAGTGAGTAGGAGAAAGCACTTTGGGGAAGAAAAGGGCAAAGTGGTTTTAAGAGTGGAGACAGTCCTGTGCAGAGCCAGGAGTCAGACTTGATGATTCTTGTGGATCCCTTCCAGCTCAGCATTTTCTGACTCTGTGAGAGCACCTCTGCCCAGTTTTTCCTCCTTTGTCTGTCCCAGGCACTGTGCTGTGCCCTAGGAAGGGAAGGAACAGCATCAGGATGCAGAGGGGTTCCTGTGCTTGCACCTTGCCCACTCTCCCAGACTGTGTGAACATGGAGAGCTGGTGCCATGGCCCTGACAGCACCCCCTCAATCGCTGTGTTGTGTGCAAGGGCACAGCCTGCCATGGGCTCACATCCACACGCTTTCCTAAGTCTGCCTTCCTCTGCTTAGCTCCCACGACAGGATAAAGAGCACAAGGGGGGCAGTTCCTTCCCCCTCCCCTGCCTGCCCTCTCCCAAGGCTTGAGAGGAACACTGGCTTCTCCTTTCCTTTGAGAAGTGCTGGCCAGCACAGTGCGGGCACACAGTCCTTGGCATCGGAAGCGGTCAGCTGCTCCCCTGCTCCCGTTTGCTTGCTGGCATGTGGCAGAGGGCATGAGAGAGAGGAAAGCAGTGCTACACCTCTGAAATGAGCTGCAGCAAGTGCTGTGTGCCTGCAGCTCCAGCCAGCCTGCCAGGGCTTGTCTGCTCGTTAGTTAGCAGGTAGAACATTACAAGTGACTTGCACTTGGTTGCTCCCCTGTGCCAGCCCCTCTGATCTCCAGCAGGCCTGGAAGACATGATTTAAGGCACTAAGAAATGTGTTGCTCAGCCTTTGTGGAAGTGCACAGCCAGTGTTTGTGTGGCAATGTTGACTTTGAAACACAAGAGTGCTTAGTAAAGGCTACCAATACTGCTACACGCAATGACAGCAAAAAATAATTTTTAGGATGTCTCTGCCAGAATGAGAATCTGATTGTCAGAAATAGCCACCAGCCAATGAAGGGGGAGGAACATCTCTTTGCTTCTCCTTTACAGTCTCTAGAAGGGTGTGTGCAGAGGGGGTTTATGTTTGTCTGTGTTCCAAAAAAGGAGGACACAGCAATAATCCTTTGGTGACAGAAGTGACTGAATCAAAGTTTGTAATGAGCAGAACATGTTATGCTGTATCTGTGCAGGGAGTGATCTCTCTATTTAGCAGAAGTTGCAGCAACAAATTTTTCTGACTATGGGTTTTGTTTTTTCTGCTTTTCCAAGCTTTCTTCCTTTTGATTGTTCTTGAAGTTGTGACATGAGATCAGGAAAGCTTAAGAGCTTAAGTGACTTCTTAGAGTACCATCATTTCAAGATGAATAAGCATTCATGAAGACAGCCTGTGGGAAGTGAATTGATGTAGTATTTGAATGCCCTGACTTTATAATTCATACAAAACTCTCTCTGCAGGAGTGTGCCCAGTGCTGAAAACTTTGCCTTAGGGTTCAGCTGGATCAAGCAGTAATAAGACTCCATCAGTAGTTGAGGGGGAGGAAGAGGGGAAAACAACTTTCAAGCAGTGAAAGAAGATACCTACGATCATTGTTGTAGCAAAACGTTTGCTCCCACAGTCTGTGGAAGCAGCACATAATAGGCTGGAGAGCTGACCCTGCTCTCACTGCCTGCCTTGCAGCTGCATGTGGGATTGCAGCCTCAGTTTGGGAACAGCTGGCTGAAGCAGAGGCAGCTGGCTGCTCTGCTCTGCTGGGCTTTGAGATGAGCTGTCTTCTGTTGAGGTCAGTGGGAGTTTGACAGTATGAGGAGTTCAGACCACCATCCCTTGAGAGGGTGGAGAAATCCAAAATGAGTAAATAGGGATAAGACTAACATGTTGTCTCTAAAGCTGGTTGGATGATCTATTTTAGTCTGGATGTATTTGTTGATAAGGCGGTTTTGCCAGCAAGATACAGGAAGGAGGTTTTACTCCAGGATGAATTCACCGTTTGCATAATATTTCCATTTTGACAGTGCTGTCAGGCAGTCATTTTAATGAGTGCTCAAACCCCCAAAGTGACTGTAGTCTAACCCCACTGCTTGTTCCTGGTTTTTTACTGACACTCCTGGTATTTGCCTTCTGCAGCCAAACAGGCACACTTTGGGAATGAGCATCGTAGTCCAGACTGACTGTGAATTCACAATGCTCACTGACAGCAACTGCTCCCCAAAGGGCTGCATGGCACCACTTCAACTGCAGGAGCACTGCACCAAAACACAACCAAGATGCAGAGAGCTTGGGTCTCCCCACCTTCGCCATCATGATCACTGCACATCTTTTAATCATTTTCTACAAGTGTTAATAAAGGCAATTTTGAACTCTCTGGTGAGAGGAGTGGGGGGATCAAGCTCTGCTTTGAGAGCTGGGCTTCCCTTTTTTTTGTCTTATTTGTCACTGAGCATCCCCCATGCCTCCTAAGCATGGGAGGAAGCCCTGGAGACATTGTGGAGTACTTTCCTGTCTTTCATCTCTGAATTATTTGCTGCCACATTTTTGTCAGACATCACGGCTCCTGTGCTAGGAGTGGGAAGGTTTGTTTGCAGCTCAGGTGGAGGCCAGCCATGTGCATTTTCAGTGTTGTGATAGCTGTGTAATTAACTCCTGAGGGCATAAGTCTTAGTGGTCAGTCTATGGATAGCCTATGGATCTGATAGCTGCTAATCTCATTAATCCTTGAACTTAGCTTGATTTATGCCTCATTTGTTTCACCTAGTTTATAGTGATATATTACTCAACTTCAAGAAAGAACAATAAAAAAGTGCTAATGGAGCTTTTTTGCTCAGGCCTCAAACTGTCTGCAGAGAATGGAGGATTTGGCACTCACTTCTGTTGCACTATTAGACAAATGAAAATAGTCATTGGTTAGTGATAAAATATTTCCATTTTCAATCTCTCCTTAGGCTGACTCTGTCATATCTTCCTTTTCTGAACTGCTTTGCTTGATCAATTTTATGAAGGCAAACACATATGTAGTAATACATTTCTAGAGATTTTAATATATGTGAATATTTAGCTCTCTTCCAAAAACACATACAGAGTTCAGCACTGCCTTAATACCGGGTCTAATTCATCCCTGGCAGGAGCAGTTTGGTGGTACACAAAAATTAAGGGGGAAGGTTGACCTTAGTTTTTGTGAACTGTAGCTGTATTGCTGTAGGGGTGTGTATAATTAGGCTGGTGCAACCTCTAAATTAATTTGATGGAGCAACGGCATTTAAATATGTTTAAAAACATAATGACTGATTTAAAAAGGCAAAAAATTAAATTACAGTAGTCTAGCTATTGCCCACACAAAATAGTAGGGCTCATCTAGATTGGTATTTAAAGTACAAAACTGTACAGCTCCACCTCATACTCTTATTTTTATTGTGTGCTCAATATGGTATTGGAAAACTATACTGTCACTTATATGTACAAATTAATACTTCCACAGCATGACAGGCAATATGTTATAACACTGATAAAATACACACACACTGAAAATGTATAAAATAAGAACATGGAGAATCAAGAAGAAAAATACTGGTATTAAAAGGAAAAATTAGATAAATAACCCTAGTAATTAGGATTTTAAAAACTAATGTAAGATATCATCACAGTGAACACAGAAGAAATAGAGGAAATTAGAGAGAAAGAATTTACAAATGATGAGCATTTGCTGTGAGTTCAGCAGGTCTCAGATAAGCAGTGACCAGACAAGTCTGAACACAGAGCCACGTTCCATCACACAGGAGCCACTGTCTGACCTCTGTCATCGGGCAACAGCTGTGCCTGGAGGAATGAACACTTGTTCTGCTCTGCAGGCAGCCCTGTCCCTATCAACATGTGGAGATAAAACCCCCTGAACCTTGGACAAGGAGCTGAGGAGCTTGTGCTAACCCTGGAGAGAGAGTTTTGCCAAATTTGTTTGCTGTTCTCATTTCTCACTCCAGAGTATAGTGCAGATTATCAAAGATGAGTCTTGCAAACACACAGAGGAACAATTTAGGGAGCATTCATAAAGACTAAATTTAGCCTCAGAAGGTTTTTCTCCCCCTGCTTCCTGTAGAATCAAGAGGAAGAATTTCCTCTGGAGCAACTCTGAGCACCTTCAGTGAACTCCCTTTGAGACACAGACGAGGACTTTTTTACTCTCCACTGACTGCAGAAAGATCCTAAGGCAAATAAACTCCTTGGGCTAAGGATGGTCTTTGCAATTATCCTCCTGTACAGCCTGGTTTAAGAAGCAGGGGCAGTGAATCAGTCACCAACAGATTTTGATTCTGGGATTTTTAAGGCTCACAGAATGCCACAGCTCCTCCACTGACATGAAACACTCCAGGGCACTGCATGTGCACAGCAAGTGGAGATCTGTAAGGATTGCTACACTACCAATAAATAACATACTGCAGGGCTGACATCTATCCAGAACACAACTAACAGTGGCAGCACATAATTCAGAGCAGAACATGGTTTAATTAAAATGCTTGTGGATGTTGTTAAAGAAACAGTGCTACAGACAAATGCTCATTTTATTGTTTATTTCTTTATTCTCTTTATCTAATCTGCCTGTGTATGGGTGCTAAGTGGACATGCATTCCTACCAGAGCAAACCCATGGAAAACACAGCTCTTCATTGCCGTTTTTAATGTGAAATTTTGTGATATTTGAATTGTGGATCACATACTGCATTGGGTCTGTGTGGCAAGGTTCTGGTAGCAGGGAGGGGACAGGGGTGGCTGAAGGGAGCTGAAGTTATAAGAAAATGAGATGCCAAGGAACTAATCACTTAGACTTTCTTCATTAACTTTATTAATGAACTGTACATTCTTCTTGGCTATCTGAAGAGTTTTGGTTATCCAGTGAAAGGCTGTAGTATCATCAGGAAAATCTCATTCACAGGATCAGTTGAGAGAGTTTCAGAAAAGGTTTTGTGGAAAGAAGGGCAGCAGGGGGAACATGAGAGGATGCTGTAATGAAAAGCCAGCAGAAATGTGTCTTGTTCCAATGAAAATGGAAAACACTGAAGAGAGAATAGGTCACTGTGGGCTACTTAAACAAGTAAAACTAAATTATGAACTGCTCTAGAAACAGAAAACTGGAGGGTCCCCAAAACAGGGTTTTATATTCCATGTTTAGTACACAGGAGAGAAACAGGCACGTGAGGATACACAGAAACAGCTGCCAAGAGGTTAAAAATAATATGAAAACACTGTGTTATAAGTCTTGAAGGCACAATAACATAAAATTACGTGACCAAGAAAATATTAATTGTAATTAACGTGTAATAAGGAGATAAATTTTGAGACCAGTTCTTATTCTCCCTAAGACCAATTGGACTTTTGCCACGAAGTTTATTGGGAAGGAGATTAAACTTTAAATAATGGCTTGCTTAAGAAATCACTGATGTAATTATGAACTGCTGGGAAAAAGTAACTAAGAAATACATAATGAAATATCATCACTTGAACAAATGCATCCGAGGTGTCCCTTCAGATATTTAAAGAACTGATGGAACAGCTAGTTGCTAAAAAACCCCAGAGAGAATTGAGGAAGTATCAGGAGACTAATAAAGTGTCAGCACGCCAGAAGTCTTTAAAAACTGAATTAAGAGTAACTATGGAAACGATTGTCTTATGGGCACGGCTCCAAATTGAAACAAATACTATAAATAGTGCAGCTGAAGGGAGAAATGTATTTATCTGGAGGTGAACAGTGTAAGGAGACCCTGATACTGCACAGGTGTAGTGCAGTAAACCAAGCCAGGCCCATTAGAACGTTTATCCCTCCACATCTTTCATGATGAAGCCAGGAGATTAGCAGAGGACAGAAGAGCATGGAGACTTTACAAAGGCATTTGATGCTGTGCCACGTAATATCTTAAGGAAATTACTGAAACAAGCCAGCTGGGGCTAAAATTCACTTAAAGGTATCAAAGCTGGCCACTGGACTGTAGACAGAAGTTAAATCTGAATGGCAGTCATCATTGTCAAGCACAAGCAGACAGCAGCATCCTTTAAAGGTCAAGATATGGTCCAATATCCAGAGGATAAGGCACTAATTAAATGTGAAAGTCGTTACAAAAGTTGGAAGGCTGATTAATAACACAGAGGAGAGAGGCTCAGATTGTTCTCTAAGGTTACTCTGGATCTCATAAAGGAAGGCTAAACTTAAAATGAAATTAATAAGTGCTAATATTAAGCATTAACAGTACTTTGTGCCCATTAGGGGACAAATAAATTTTATAACCTACAAATACTTTTTTTTGCATATGAAAGAATTTGTCTTTCTTAGATGCTTATTCAGACTGTATAAAGCTAATCAGAAAACCGAAATTCAGAAAGCAGCACATTAATATAACATTATAATTAATAACATTAATAAAATTATAACTTTCTTGATGTCTTTCTTGGTCCGAGAGGAATATTCCCTTTTAATTATTTATGTTGCTTAGATCAGGTTGAGATTTGCACACCCAGCCGGTACCATCAGAGGGCTCCATACTCTGAGGTTTTCCTTGTGGATGAGGATGGTGTGGCAGTGGTGGGTGGTCAGGAATGAAGGGTTGGATATCAGAGCATTTCTGTGATTGTCCTGGCTCCGAGCAAGGACTTCCCCAGGATAGCACAGTCCCTTTAGCAGCAGCTGAAAATGGGCATTTACAGAAGATGAAGGGCATGACAAGCACATATAAGAGTCTTCAGTAACTCCTCTTTGGACTCTTGGTTTTCTGCTTAGGGCTCAGTCCCTCTCAGCTCAGTCACTTGTGTTTTTAGCAACTCTAAACAACTCATTTTACATTAACTTTTCCAGCCTTCCCTTGAATAAAATTTTTTAGCACTGGCACTGTCCTGTAGTCTTACAACTGTAACATCCATCACAGGAAGTACCACCTCCTTTTGTTTGCTCTGAAGCTGTTGCTATTAACTGCAACTGGCACCCTCTAATTCCTGTGTTGGGAGACTTGGCAGAGTCCCATTCTGGCTATCCCATTTGTGCCTCTTGTGCTTTAGTGAATTCCTATTTCATACANTATAAGAGTCTTCAGTAACTCCTCCCTGGACTCTATTGGTGAATTCCTATTTCAAATGCCCTTGGTTGTCTTTCTCACAGACTGGTTGTCTTTTTATCCCAGTTGTAGACTAGTTTTGCCTACACTGAAGCCATTTTTCCAGATTCATGAGTAGTTCCCTGGCACCAGAAGTCACAAGAGTGCCTCAGAATTGTGTGTTTGATGTTCTAAAGGCTTTATGGCCTTGCAAGAGAAGCCTGAATGCATAAGCTGAATGCAATTGCTGAAATGAAGCTCTCTGAACAGGGAAGGAGAGACATTTTGAGATGGATGAGCATCAGTTGACGTGTCTATTAAAGATGGAAAATGACTGCAAAATTGCAAGGAATTTATTTCAATGAACTTTCAAGGATTAGTAGCTAAGTTTAGTCAGTGCCCCCTTTAGGAGTGACCCTCAATACTGATTTTCATCCTTCTTTTTATCTGTCCTGTAATAGTTTGCTTTTCTCCTCAAAAGTGACATATTAATAAGAGGAAAAAAAATCCCAAAATACTGTCTTTAATTCCTCCCTGGTTTTTCTTTCTTGAAAACCATGTCTGTAGCCTTTTTGCCTTCTGCTTGCACAGTCCACTGAGCAATAGCACAAGTCATTTTTTATTCCCAAGTGGGAAGGCAGAGCTGGAACTCTGCGTCTTGCTGAGGTCTGAGAAAGAGGGTTTCTTTTATAATATGGAGATAAAAACCTGCTATGATGAAATACAAAAGAGTTTTCAAAATGTGTGTTCTGTGCTGTGCTCTGCAGCTAATGCACAGTGGTTTCCCAAAACAGGGTGGGCTAAACAAGGGGCTGAACTTTTTAATCGTGGGGAGGAAAGGGATACACAGGAATCCCTTTTCCCCTTGTTTTATGGCATGAATGAGGCTGTGCCTTTTAGGAAAGGAGCCCCACACCTCTCCAGCTGGCTGGCAGCCTCTCTGCTGTAGAGTGGCAGCCCTGCAGCAAGATCTTGCTGACCTACCTGGGGGACTGTGAACGCCAGGCTGAGGCAGGAGAGCTGAGATTGCTGAGCCTCGCCAGGAAAGGGCTGTGTGTCACAGCTCACGTTTCCTGGTGTGTGCATCACGCTAGGAAATGCTGCTGCTCTCTCCCTGTGTGAGGTTACTGCAATAACAGACACATTGTTGCTGAACTACAGAAGTTGGTAAGATTCTGTGTATCTAAATGTTGAAAGTCTAAGAGGTTGCTGTTGTGGTAAATTCTCTGCAAGCTTTTGCAGCTCTAAACACATGACCCTCTGCTGTCTCTAACGTTGTGCTGTCATTGGCAGACTTTCCATTACATAATGTTGACCCATATTTGTGATATGTGACATTTTTGGCTAAACACTGTCAGGGGTAATCTGTCACAGAATAAACTTTCTGATTATATGCTGAGACTCTGTCATCCCTTAGCACAAACATAACTTGTGCCTCAGACAATGATATTCCTTGTGAAGACAAGCAGAGTGTAGTTCTGTCAGGTAAGAAAAACACCCAGAGAGCATTGTGTGCTCTGAGACTGAAATACCTAGGACTAAATTCATTGCCAAGTGATTGCATGGAATCACATCTGGGAGTAATAAGAGCTTTAAAAAAATGTTGATCCCTTGCCCAGGTGATGGGAGTAGTGATAGGTTAAAGGAAGCACGCAGTCTGGAGTGTGACTCTGCAAAATACTGTCTCAGGCAGGTCTAGCTTTAGAAAAGTGGAACTATGGAAAAGGTTTCTCTGCTCTACACTTACACTGAAGTCTGCTGGTATTTGGAAAGTTAATCAGTCTTTTCTTAAAAAAAAAAAAAAGTAATAGTGTGGGGAAAGAAATAGATATAGCTCAGGCTGGGGTTATTGCTACAAGGTAGCTGAGAAATGAGAGGCCTTTGAGCAATGGGAACACCCCCAAAGCTGTCCCTTTCAAAGAGCTATGAAAAATCCATCCATTCTTAAAAACCTGATTTCAGTTGCATAGAATAAGAAGTAGAGGAGAGAAAGGTGTATAAAATAGAGGCAGAGAGAATAATTTGGGAATTCTCTCAGTATTCAAGAACAGTGTCTGTTTTGAATGGACTTTATATAATGTTATAGCAAAGAAGTAACAGGGTTGTGTGAGCTGCTGAAGTGTCTGCCACATTGTGGAAGGGAATGAATGTGGAACATAAGGCTGAGAGACTAAATACACCATCTTCAGAGAAAGAAATTTTCCAGTCTTACGTAGGAGATGCCTGTGTGCTAAGAACAGTTGCAATATTATGGAGAAAGGTTTTGCTTCAGTGCAGGGAATTAATGCTTGTCAGAGACAAAATTAAAACCTGATGAATGCAGTCTCACCCACTTTAATTTCTTCCTTTTCTGATTCTGTATTTGTCCTCATTCTGTCTGCGCATTCATTCATATATTCCTCTCCCTTCCCACCTCCCCATTGACTCACACTCTCCCTTCCTGTTATTACTTCCTTTTCATTTTCTCTTCCTTTAGGTTCCCTTCCCACTCATTCCATTTCTCCTCTGCCTGACCCCTCTGCACACATTTTCTGTCATGATGAAAAGCATCACAGAAATAAAGAGCAGGGAAAAAAAAAAAAAAAGGAACAAGAAAGGGGGGAGGTGGGGTGTTTGTAAAGAGTACACAGTACCAGAACAGTGCATTGCTCTTTCTCCCCACAACATACTACAGATTTTTGAAGGTGTCAGAGTAATCCAGGCTCCTGAAACCTATTCCTTGCTTCTAGGCTCCAGCACTTGGCTGTGGCTTCGTGAAAGGCAATACCAGAGTTCATTTTCTGAGATTAGTGTCCCTGGAAACCATCATAAAGAATGGAAGGATCCCAAAGTCCAGCGTCAGTGGAATGACAGACATCCAGCTGTGCATGGGACTTGCTACTGTGCCAGATCAGTGAGGACTGGGAGGACACTGGGTGCTCTTGGGACTGCAGAAAGAGAAATGGGAGCTTTAGGGACTCTCTGGGCTTGCTGTCATGCGATGCTGACCAGCAAACATCACAGCCTCAGTCTTGGTGAGAGCCTGCATGCAATGCACTGCTGTTTCTCAAGGGAACCAGCCTTGATGTCTCGTGATCAATGGCTAAATGGTGTCAATTTTGGTTTGGTGAAACAACAAACTGGTGCCAGGAATGCTTGTTGTAAGGTGTGGTAGGAAATGGGCTCAAACCACTGTGTCTGGAAACTGGTGACCACATCCCAGCGTGGTGAGCTTGATCCCAAAGTCACTGTGAGCTGGAGAGAGCAGTGCACTCTGCTGGGTGCCCAGAGGCTGCTCCTTTGTCCAACCTGCAGGCCTGTGGTGGGGAGGGAGCTGAGCTGTCACACCTGATGATGGCGCAGCGCTACACAAGTTTAATTTATTATCCGATTACTCTTTACATTTTCTCCTTTTCTTGCCCTGTTCTTGATCCTGAAGCTGGGAACTGATAAATAAGTACTGTTCAAAAAAGCTTGCTAGGAATGGCACCACTACCGTGTGGATTATTTCTCCTTCCCACAAAAAGGGCAGGTGGGAAGCGTGCAGGGCAGATAGCCAGACATGGTTCATTCCCGTACCCTCTCTTGCAATCAATAACCTTCTGCCAGCTTTTCTAGATTTATCAATCTAACACTGGCTAATATTTCTTTCTGCAAATTGTTGCGTAATCGAAGGATCAGAGCGGACAGCATAGCCCTTGCAGCTGGGTGTGATCGCACACAGCGCTCATGGTGGGCTGTGCGCTTAGGGAAGGGGAAGTCACTGACGGGGGCTTGGCGATGTTTTTGCCTTGGGCGACTCTGTCGGGTTACGGAGTAACCTCCAAACAAACCACGCCGCGGCGGTGGGCAGCTGTGCTGGAGGCAAGGCCGGCCGGAACCCGGACCGGCCCTTCGCAGGGTCTGACCCGGAGGGGTTGGGCTCTCCGAGAGCTTCCCGTGGAGGCGCGGCCGCCGTTACATAAGGAGCGAGCGGAGGGGGAAGGGACGGTTCCGAGGCGGCGGCCGCGGCCCCTTTAAACGCGGATCCCGGGGCGCGCCGGCCGCCCGCCCGCCTCGCTGCTGCCCCCTCCCCGGCTCGCTGCCGTGACAAATCCGCTCCTCGCCCGCCTCCTCCGCCGAGCGCTCGCAGCCGAGCCGGGCGGCGCCGGGAAGCGCTACCGCGGGGCTCTGCACCGGAGCCGGCCAGCCCCAGCCCCAGCGCCCGGCCAAGCCACAGCAAGGCAGCGGCGAGGGGCGCGATGGAGGCTCCGCGCCTGGCGCACACCATGAGCAGCCCCACGAGCCCCTGCGAGGAGGTGATCAAGAACCTCAGCCTGGAGGCGATTCAGCTCTGCGATAGGGACGGTAAGCCCGGGCTCGGCGCGGCTAATCCCTGCGGACGTAAGATGCTGCTGCCCTCATGGATGCTAATGCAAATTAATCCGCGCGTCGTATGGTCCTTTGTTATCCCCCATGAATTTGTAGGTGCAAGTGTTCCCCACCCCTCCCGCCGCTGCCGCCACCCTCCTGCCATTGAGAACAAAAGAAGAAGAGAAGGTTGCACCTTGCTGGAGGGAAGGGAGGGAAAGCTGCCGCTCCCAAAGCCGTGCCTGGCGTTGCGGTGCGATTACCCCGGGCAAGCCTGATGCACAGCCCTGCCCTTGCCAGGAATGGACGCCGAGGCTTGTTCTGGGAGAGGCAGCAACGAGAGCCAGAGTGCGGAGCTTGGCATGGGGTAGCGGCCCCGGTGGGGTTTTGTTGCCCGCGATCTCCAAAATCCTTTGTAATGTAGGGCAGTTCCCGTGTTTCAGATGGACGGGCGGATGTGCCGGCTGGCGTGGGCAAGCGGCCAGACTTGTTGCCTGTTCCTCGTGAGAGCCGTGAGGCGGCGGGCGGACCGAGCCCGGGGCTCGCAAGATGGGGAGCGGGTGGGGACAGCGAGAGGGAAGCGGTTCAGCACCGCGGACAGCACCGACGGGCCCGGCTGTGCCGAGCCGCGCTCCCCGCGGGCCGCGCTCCCGCCAAGCCGCGCTCCCCTCCCAGCCTCGCTCCCCCCGCGAACCGCGCTCCCGCCGGGCCGCGCTCCCCCTCCGAGCCGCTCTCCCTCCGGGCCACGCTCCCCCCCGAGCCCCGCCTGGCGCCCGCACCGCCGCCAGAGACCGCAGTGCCCTGGGGACAGCGGCTGTCAGTCCGCCCGCCCGTTCCCCGGCAGGCAGGTGAAGTTTGGTTTCGCACTAGCAGGGGCGGGTGTTAAAGGTTGCCTGTGTTGAAGCAAGCAGATAAATGTCAGGTGGTGATGAGGGACAGCCAAAACAAGTGTACGTGCTCGAAGCGACGCTGAAGGCTGACTAGGGGGGAAGAGAGACGTGTCGTTTGTACACAACTGTGACTGACTAAACTAAACAGACTCGCTGGCTGTCAAACAATGAGCTAATATTTTTTTTCGTAGAGTGGCATATAATTTGTTCTCCTATACCGGATAATTTCTATCTTGTCATTTCACATCGAATTATTAAAAATAACTTCTCTCTTTTTTTTGGATTCAAAACGTGCTTTGGGTATGGAATTTATCTTGCCTAGTAAATGTACCAAGGAATAGAGATACTGTATCAGTGATTGGTACAACTGAATTAATGAAAATGTTTCCCTGTGGTGAGTGTATATTTGGAGCATAACTGTTAAAGCTGATGGCTATAGAGGGAGTCAGGCTAGTTTTCTCTGTTATTTTTACAAATTGGGATTAAATACTTCACATTTTTGACCTAGGCAGACTCTAACATTTAAAAAGCTGGATTTTTTTGTAAGCTCTTTATTTTTCTTGTAATTTTTTTTTAAAGGATAAGGCATTGAAAAGTCTCAGTTATTATTTTTATCAGTATCAGGGTTTTTTATCGGTATTATTTTTATAGCTACATTAGAAATTCTTTGGGTATTTTCTTTTAATGTTGGAATTAAGATCTTGGAAATAAGATTCCATCCATTCATGCCTTACTCACTGCTACAGGAAAATGAATTGTGTTTGTAGTAGTGGAGATTACAATGGGATTTTTTTTGTTGTTGTTAAAACACTTTTTCACTATATTCCTTTTAATTAATAGTAGGTATAATTAAAAACAGATAAATTATGCAATCTTTCATACTTGTGTACCCTAAGCAATTGTAGTGAAGTAGTCCACGTTCATCATGACAAACTCTATTTGCATCAACACACAATAGTGAAGGACTGCTTGATTCCTGTGGATTAATGTCATACAGACAAGCAAATGGGAAAATGTAGTATTTTTGGTTTCAGTTCCTTTTTCATCAGGTTTCACTGGCAAACAACAACTTTCCTGCAGATCTGGCTTTACACACTAACCTTCATCAAGCAAGCTGCCATCATCCAGGGCCATTGCTGCCTCAGTAGGTGGCTGAATTTCCAAAGGAAATTTGCCACCCCTGTCTTGGGGGTGGCAGAGAGACAACTCAGTGCCTCGTTGGCACAGGGCTGCTCTTGAGCATACTCCAGCATTTCCTACAGGTGGCACTTATGCATCAAAAAGCTTGCTTTAATGGAAACACAAAACAAGGAAGGAAAGGTTAAGGCATTCATCTTTGAGATAAGCATACCAATGTATACGCCGTACATTTAGATCCCTGAGTGTGCACATGGGTACGTTTGTATTATAAATACTTGCAGTTTATTCTATAGAATATAATTCTAGATTCTAGATTTTCATATTCTGAAAGTGCCCTTGGTCTTTAGGCTGTAATAACTGTAAAGGAAGCCAGTGAAATCATATCATTATACATCCAATTATGACAAATTCTGCAATGCACTTAGTTGGAATTACAAGCACTGCTGCAGCAAAAACATAAGCAGTGATGGGAAATTTATAGATAGAGAAATAGTTTTCTTGTTTTCTAAGATGAGAGGATTTTGTATTCAGCAAACTGGGTTATACCTTCTGTGAAGGTATAAACAGGAGGCACAAATCTAGAAATTGGAGTAAGCAACTAATGATATCATGGCAGTTCATCTATTTTGGGATTTTTTTTTCTGGGTTTCTTTCAGGGTTGTTTTTGCAGGTGTTGTCATCTCTCTTAATGAATCAAAGCAATTTAAAAACTTACAAATGTTAAATAAGACATAATAAATATATGGATTTGGGGTTTTTTGCATGACATCTTCCAAAGCCACACAAGACTCCAGGATGACAAATTCTTGTTCATTTACCAGCAGAGAAAGGTACCATGGAGCACTAAGAGCCAATGCTGACTTTTGTGAGAGTAAGACTTTAAAAAAAAAAAAAAAAAAAGGCTTTGAAGAGAACATGAAGCACATGAAGTAACTTTCCTGTGCCTCAGTTTTCCATGTGTAAAATGGAAGCATATTGCTGCCTCCCCTCCCAGCAATGTTTTCAAAATAAACTAATGAATGTTTGTTAATCAGGCAGACGCTGTAGTAGCCTGGAAAACCCATGAGGTGCATGGAAAAAGCCATGATGAAATTCCTAATTTTGTCTTCAGAGAAGAATATGAATAATGTGTAGCAAATAAGTCCTGGGACTGCACGCTGAACAAAAGCAAATAGCTGTTACAAGAAAAATAGCTCATTATGCACACATTATTCATTATGTATGCTGAATGAATCCAAAATTATGTGGAAAAATTAGTACATAATCATGGAGTTAAAGGCTATATCAGAATCTAAGCAAAGTGTCCAATTTAAGGTTATTCAAGTATGCTTCATTCTGGTATTTTCTAACCGTTGATGGCTTGGACTATACAATCTCACTAAAGTGCTTTTAAACCTTGTCTCTGCCTTCAATATATTTGAAGATAGTGTTTAGGCATCAGGATCAGAGCTGGAACTGGTGTCTTGGCCAGTTTCAACCAATTTCATCACCTTCCAAACACTTGGCACCATCACAGCTGTTTAGTCTACCAGGCTTGTATAAAAACATTACATCACATAAGCTAAGATGTCATTTCTGGTTTAGGTAAACAGCTTGCATCTTTGGCTTTTCACGTTATTTGAGCGTGCCTCATGTTTTCTAATTTATTGGAGGAGTTTATTATCGTGCTGGATTTATTGGAAAGTTTGGAAATGTTTTTCTGGAGTTTGTTAATTGGGGTTTTCATTGCCATGTTGTGTACACATTCACCTTTCAAACAGAAGGGATAAAGTGGCATTATCCCTGGCATCGTCTCTGGATGCAATTTTCAAATCCTCTTTTTGGCATTACAGAGCAATATCACTGCTGTTTCTGAAATGTCATCATGTATGTCTGAGAGATGGGAAAAAGTCAAATAGCCAGGTAGACTCTCACACGAGGGACAACTGAGAGATGCAAATTTCCCAGTAATTCTAACACTTTTTCATCTTTGTTGTTGAAGAGTTGTTTGGTTTTTTAAAAAAAACCTATGACACTTCTGAGCACAGTTCATATTTTCTGTATCCAGCACAATAGAGAAGTGCCTGTATTTGTGATATTTAGATAGAACACAAAATTCAGAGTTATACTTATTGTTGGTTTGTTCCTCTCCCCAGCTGCAAATTTGGATGTGTAATTCACTCTCTTCAAAATGAAAACTGCATCACTTTTCTAGAGTTTGAGTGGTGGAATGGCCAACTGAGAAGTTCACTTCTTCCATGAAATTATGTCTAACCTGGCTGAACCTGAACATTGTGATTTTTTTTAATATAATTTTTTGTGGCAAACAATAATGCTGCTCCAGGTAGGAGTTAAAATCTAGTGCATCACTTCAAAAGCTCTCTTGCTGCAAAGAAAAATACTAGATACCATTTTAGCCAGAGACTTCTTCTTGCCAGAGACTAAGATTTCACATATTCCTTGTTGTCAGAACAGAAAAATACTAAATGGAGCTGAGCAACAAGTCTCCATGAATGATCTTTAGAGTTGTGGAAGAGAACTAATGATTTTCCACTTCAGCAAGTATTTCATCCTGTCTTGGTTTATATCCTAAGTAATGATGTCACTGAGTAGCGAGGCTTTGCTGGCTAATCAAGCCCTGGTGTCAAGAAATGTAGTCAACGAAATTCTTCCTTTAAAATCATGAACTTTTAGGGTTATTTTCCTTCCCATCTTCTTTTAGAGCTTTATGATGCCCAAATCTGTGTGATTGATTATGAGCTATTTTGTCTGGCAATGACCAAGTTATATAATATTGGCTATTTATATTTTGCCTGCCATTCTATTTCTGCCCCTTTTCATTCAATTATTCTTTACTGTAACTCCAGGAGATCCTTTAGAAATGCTTGATGTGTAATTATGCTAGATTCACCTACAGAATCACTGCTCTTTCCCAGTGCTGATATTGCTGGGTTGAAACTCAAACATATTACATGGCTTTTGTAGTTAATTTCTAGTCCATTTTAGACTTTAAGCATTTTAATCATCATTGTCTCCTGTGTGTGTTCCTTCTCCTTTGTGTTTGTTTCAGATTAGAGTTCCCAGATGCATTCTTCTATTTATTCTCTAGCAAAATCCATTGTAGCATTTCCTGCCCGTGCTTCTAAGCCATCTTGTGCTTGCAGCTCCTTCTGTTTAATGTTGTCTGCAATACAAAAATGTGATCTCTCTTCAGATCATTCACAGACACAAAGCCTGGGAGCAGCCACAGGCTCTATGGCAGCCCAGTGGACACGTGAGCTCCTTGTTTTTCCATATGTCAGTGTGACCCCTGCCAGCCCTGGCTCAGTTCAGGAGTTCTCAGTCAGTACAATGGCAGGAGATTCTCTACAATTTGGAGAAGAGAAATTCTAACTCCTCTAAAAGAAGAAGCCAAGCCCACCCCTCACTTAAAATTTCATATATCTTCTGCAAATCTCCAAGACTAAGCTGGTTTTATTGAGGAAGAGTTAAGCCGTTACTACCTAATTTGTCTCTTTCATCTTAAACTAGATTTTTCTATTTTACTAGCAATTTTCTTCTCACCCTACTAATCTGGTGGCTCTACCATCTCTTGTAAGAAGTGTTCTGAGCTCATGTTTCCGAATTCCTGCTTTGCCCTGCCATTCTGCCCGTGTGATCTAGGTCAGAGCACACCCAGAAGGCCAATTCAGCCTTTCCAGCAGCTTTCCAGTGAGGTTCCTGGCCCCAGAGCCAGAGCTTTTAGAACAGGCAGAGTATCCCTTCTGTCATGCAAGGTGTGTTGAGGGGAGACTCTGTCATATTCTTAATTAGATTTCTCTAGTATTTAATCACTGAGTTTTGAATGGGATCCAGTCAGGCATTGTTTCCATATGTTGTCTCCAAAGCCTTTCTGAATCCTCTCTTCCCGACCTTGGTTTTTCATTCTGGGACTTCTCTGCCTGGTTAATTTTCCATTATTTCCCCTAGAATCTGGAAAGATCTCCTCCTTAACCCATTCCTTGTAATTTTCTCCATCTTTTATTGTTCATGGCTTGTAAACAGCAGGTTTGAAGGCTCTGCCTTTTCTGAACTAGGCAGTTTTAATTCCTCTTAGTGCTGCTGAAGTAGTGCCAGTATCTTCCACCCTGGCTGAATCTTTAAATTCCTCCCAGGCTGAGTTTTTCTTAGGCCACTCAGGACAGTAGGTACATCTTCTGTTCTGCCAGCATGCGTGGCCTTTCGTGCTTTTTGTGACCTGAAGGCTATATTTAATTCTGGCTGAACACAGCCCACAGACTTAACTGTGTCTTCTATTCTCTTTTTAATTTTAAAGAATTTTTAAGCATTTTTCTTACAGACCACTTTCTTTAAAAATTTGTAAACAAATCTGGAGTAATAGTACTAACACTGCCAGTACAGGATATGTGTATAAAATATGCTGTAGAAAAGTACAAACAAAGACAGTGTTTAAGCAATTGGAACTAAAGAAAACTCTGCTCCAGGACCACTTTGTGTGATTTCCTCTCTAGAGTTTGTTCCACACTGGAACATTCTTTATTTGACCTTGAAATTTTTTTCCTTCAGCATGAAAGATTTGGTTAGAATCCATTGTAGCATTTGTAACTGAATCAGTTTTCACCGCGGTGTTTCTAGTTGAATCATTAGTCAGTTTTGTTTTATTGTTCTCAGAGTGTTCTTGTTTGATTTCTGCTTGAATGAACGAGGTGTTTTGCATGGATGTTTCCAAAAGCAATGATTAGCTGCGCTGTTTTCATAACCTAACAAGTGTTTGTCTGAGTCTTGACAGGTGTAGCTGCTGCCAAGGATGGGAAGCCTTAAAACGAGTTTGCTCTTTGATTCCTGCAGAGTGACAGAAAGTGTTATCAGGGTTGCACTCTCAGTTCCAAGTGTGGAGTCTGGAGTTTATTTCTTTGATATTGGAGAAAGTCATTCCCAGCTGGCAGCTCTGGGAGAAGCAGAGTTGAAGGAATTGCCATATTAAGCTCTGTATATCCAAGCACTCTTGTTAGGAGAATTCCTCAGTTTGTAATGATCAGAAGCAGCCCATAAATTTCTTTCCTGAGCTGTTCCATTGGCTTCAGTAAGATTTTCTGTAAAAACCAATTTGCATTCATAATGTGGCATGATTAAGATCTTACAAGTGCTGTATTTTCCTAGTCTTTGGTGTGTGTGTTCTATCTCATTTGGAATTTTTCTCTATAAGTTGCAGTTTGTCTGGATTTCATCTGTCTTTTTTAATAAGATAGATTTATATATTTGTTTATATATTTAACCTGTATTTACAATCTGCATTTAACTTCTGGCTAGAAATAACATTTTTAAAAGATTATTCTGAGCATTTTTTTACAGTTCTCTTCTATGTGTACTCATAGTTGAAAACATTTGGACTTCAAAATAAGCAGGATAAAAAAGATGCTAAAAGGCTCTTTCAGTCTTGGCCAGCTGTAAGCTCTGGTGTACAAGTATCTGTGGAGTGACTCATGCTGTGTTGTTCTTTTTAATGCAATTTATGTAAAGGGAAATGATATGTGAGTTTATATAAAGGAAGGGATAAAATTAAAAACAGGGCCTGCAGCAGTTGCATTTTTTAATGCTGCTAAGGTCCATCTTCCATGTGATGGCATAAGGTAAATGCTTTGCACTTACACATTCATGATGAACTTTATGCTGGTAAATGAATGTTGAGTAGTAAGCATGTGATTTTAAGAGAGCCAATGTTTCTGATGAACTTTGAGCCTTTACACTTCCAGTGTAATTCCAAGACATCTCTCTAATCACAGGAACTGAAAATCCCCTCAGGCTGCTCACTGATTCCAGCAGACCACAGGGAAGTTCTGGCTCTCTTGTGTGGAACATACTGGAATTTTAGGCAGTGTTACCTGTGCTCTGCTGACACAGCTACCACCTTACTCTTCATGAAAGGACAGGTTTGGGCAGTAGGACTTCTCATGCCATTTATTGGGATTGTCCCACCTCTGCCCATCTGTAGAGGTTGTTTTCTTTCCCCCATAGATGGAGGCACCTGAAACTCCAGGTACAATTCTTTGTTTCCTTTGGCTGGGAACAGCTCTGTGCCATGTTTTTGGGACCCTGACACAAAGCATATGTCACTTCTGGACTTCTCTTTGTCACTGTTTAGGTAGTGTGGAGTTCTTAAATCATCCTTGATATCCAGGGATCTGAGCAGAGCAGCTTTTCTAGAGCATGAGAGTTTAATTTCAGGTTTTGTGACTGTGGTAGGAACATATCTCATACTCTGTGCTTCCTCATAGCTGGGCAAGTGCAGGGAAGACAGAACCACCATCTCCATGTATAGTGAGGCTCCTTTTTCTATTTTTGTATATTCTGCAATGCTCAGCTGGTTTCTTCTGTTGTTTCCTTGAGCAGGCTGCCTGGTGGGGCTGTCAGCCCTTGTGCAAGTGTGCAGTGCTGGAGATGGAAGCCAGAGAGGGAAGCCAAATCCTTCAGTGTGTCTCAGTATGCTTATTAGATTAGCTCATATGGCAGGGAGTGGGAACTGGAGAGCATTCCTTGAGGTGCTTTTAAATGCTCTAAATCCAAAAGATGAAACACTAATCTAAATATGAATTCTTTTTAAGCACCATACCCAAGGGGGCTTGTTTGGCATCATGAATTTGTAGAAGGTTGTGCAGCTCTTCCTCTATAGCTAATCAATTTTTGTGTCGTCATGATGGTGATTGGTGCCATTATTGCAGTCCAATGGCTGTTGATAGCCTGCATAATAAGAGTACAGAAAAAAAAAAATTAATGGGAACTACTGTAAGTATCCAACTGAGCTGTGCTTTTTTTTAAAAAAAGCAAGCTGAGAGTTATTGAGGATCATGGATTTGAATCTGATGTTTTTAGAATTGTTGTAGGCTTATTTGAACTTAATTACATCAAAACTTCACTTTGAGTTTTCTCCTCTTCATTAGACAATTTTCATTAGATAACCTACAGGAGAGTTCTGTCACAAATGCCATCAGGACAGGAAGCTGATGAGCTACATCTGAGACTTTTACTAAAGATGCCCAGTCAGTATGCTACACCATGTTTGAGTGAAGGGAGTATTCCCATGTGGTCAAGACTCTCCTGTAAGATTGCTTTTGACTACAATATTCATAACTTTACCTCATCCTTACATTCCAGTAACAGGGAAAAGCTTTACCTCCCTGTAGCCTTCCTCTTGGTAAGGAGTGTTTAGCAGGATCTTCTAATTTCTGCATGCTTGCCTGCCTTTAAGAAACTGGCAGCAACCTAAGTTATCTGTGAGCTCTCTGCTCTTGTCAGAGGTTCAAAAGTTAGGAACCAGTGGCAGACCTACATCCAAAGTTTGGTTTCCCTAGGAAACCAGCTAAAAATGAAACAAAACAGAACAACTCCTGCCAAAAAAAAAGGACTCTCAAAACCCCTATATCCTTTATTTGTCAGGGCCTGAGAGAAAGTCTGAAATTCTGCAATTCTGAAACATGCATGTAATTTAAATTAAATTTAAAATAAAACACTGCAAGTTACAAAGTAGAATTTCCTGAACTGTTGGGAATATGTAATTCATTTCAAATCACACCTAAAAAGCACCAACTGGTGTAAACCAGAGCCAAATCCCATTCCTTACAAGAGCTGTGTGTGAAAAGCACACAGCAGCTGCCAGTGTGCCAAAGCAGAGAAATGCTCATTCATGCTGCAAACTGCCAGGGCATCCAGAGAGTTATAAAAGCCCACTCATGCTGGGCACCCTACTTTCTCAAGGAAAATGCTCAGTAAAACTCTGCTCCCCAGCCTGGAGATCTCTCTGCTGTCCTTCAAGTGATGAGTTTTGCCTTTCTGTTGAAAGGAAATGGGTTTTAAATGAAAAAAAATCCTTGTGTGATCAAGGCACTTGCAGTTTCTGGCAAGCTGGCAGGTCACATTAAAGCTCATGTGAGTACAAGGCTGCCTCATCTTGCTGGATTTGAATTCACATGACTTCACTTGAAGCAGAGAACACATTTTTGGTTTGGATGAAGACACAGCTGCAGTAAATGGCACAAGTTGTTGCCAGCCAAAGAATGAGGTAAAGCAGGGTATGAATGAGGTTCATAGTAATAAACTGCAATGGAAGTGCTCCTCTCCCTCCCTTGTTTAGTGACATGTGGGAGCACAAATCATGGCAGGCCACTCACTTCTCTAATACACAGTTAATATTAAAAGCAGTGGGAAACTAAGGGCAATGCTTTGCCTCAGTGACACTGTGAGATGAAGAGCACTGGAGCCATTAGGCCAGTGACCCAGAGCAGTGTAACTGGGATCGGAATCTGGCCCCAAGCAACTTGTCTGGGGTCATACAGTCAGTGCCTTCATCTATGAGATCTGTTTTCCTTTGTTGTGAGTCCTGGAGACATAGGCAGTTCCACAGTCTCAGACACAGCTGCACATTTTATTCACCAGAAGAGACAAACCTCATGTCGTTAAAAGCTTTCCATCCCTTCCTGCTCCAAAATCTGCCCCTTTAGGAATCAACAGGGTGGGATTCTGATGGAAAATTTTACTCCCAGTTTTCAGCAGAACAGCACTGAGGTAGCATCCTTACAAAAATACACCACAAAATGGGCCTGAGTGCAGTCTGCAGTATGGTCAGAATTTCACACTGGATAGATAAGAATAGAGACCTGATAACAGACTTGTGCTGAATGAATGAAGTGGATGTGATAAGTTGATCTGGGAGAGATTTTATAGTAGTTTCTGAAATACTTGCTTTTCAAGTCTGGAATTCTCTATAACTGAAGGTATGCATTATATTCAAATTCTAGAATATGTAAGGGCTATAAAGTTCATTTTAATTTTTAAATGGCATTTAAACAAAGCAAAATGGTGGTTTAGAGCCTTTTACATCCCTTGTTACCTTCTTTCCCTTTCAGCAACTGAGAAATGCACATTTTAATTAAAATTTGTTTTTCAAATGTATCTTGTAGCCACCACAAGCTGAGAAGAGCCACTTACCACCCATGTACTGCAGGCTTGCTGTGCTGAATAAAACGAGAGTGTTTAATTAGGAGTAAACACTGTGGTGGCTCAGTGTTTGTGGCCTGCCATAATGTCCTTTTTGATTTCAAGAAGACAGAATTGCCCTTGCCTGGCTCTGATGGCAGAGCCACAAAAACCAATGGTTTGCCAGTAGGAGCTGTGGTGCAGCTGGAGATTTTTTTGCCACACTGCAACTCACTTTTCACAGAAGGTTGCAAAGAAACTTGTTTAGCTTTACATGGCAAGGTACAGTAAAACATGAAATGTTTAGTACAAGCAGCCTGAGAACTTTAGAGGGATCCTATAAATTCTTTTGCATACAGGAGTCACTCAGTGGACAGGATGAACAAGATGCTGATGGATGGTGGTGATGTTTGCACTCAGTCTCAGCTTTCCTGGCCAATTCAGTTGGTTTGGGTTTGGTGTTCATGGGGTGTAAAAGATGATCCCAGCACTTCTCAGCTCTCTACGCAGGGATTTGGTCACTCCTTAGAGCGTGGTGGGCTCAGTGGATCTCAGTAAATCTCCACATCTTAGACAGAGGAGAGAGCAGATGTGATAGCCTGGGGAGCAGTTTCATCCTCTAGCCTTTCAGTCTTACAGTTTTCCTGGTGCTTAGTGGAGAAAAAATGTACCTACATGATTATTTACAACCTTTCAGTTGAATATTTTCATCTGAAAATAGAAGTCCTCCTTTTTCATATTTTCTCCGTTTATTTTTAACACAGTGAAAACTAAATTTTGTGTGAAGCTGTGTGTATTTAGCTTAGCATTTTACTGTGTATTTTAGTATTATCTTAGCATTTTACACTCTTCAACTTCCTTGAAATAAAATTGAAAAAAAAAGAGGAAAAATTCAATAATAACAGCCCAACCTTGTGGGACACCAAATACTTTATAAAGGCATAGAGACACCAAATTTTCTTACAAATATTCTTCAAAAAATATCTATAAGGATTAAGGGGTACTCTAAAAAAGGTGATTGTATCAACAGGGACTTGTATCTATTTCCATTTCAGTACTCAGTCTAGGGCTTTGGCTGCTATTGACATTGTGGAAATGTGGTTTAGTTTTGAAATGAGTAAGGTATAAATATTAAATACTTCCAAGATGTCAGGATATCAAATAAGAAATAAGTCTTAGTGAAAGAATAAGGTCAGCCTTGCCAATTTAGCCATTGATCTGATTTGCAGCCAGGGTTTGTGTTATGTGTTGGGTTGGTGAAATTTGTGTAAATTTGTGTAATTTGTGTATTTCTTGAGTAACTCAGCTTAGATTTCAATGAGACTTTTCCAAATCATTTATTTCTGAAGACAGTTACTTAAATTTTTGTTTCAAGTAAGAATAGGTCAAAAATCAAAGGAAGAACTGGTGCTGATTTAGACCATTTGCCTGATAACAACAGTGATATATTTGAATTTTCTGTATGGTAATAGCAAGAGAGGAAACAATTATTTTGAGGAATTAGTTTAATGGTGCAATTAAATGCACTATTAATTTCAAATTAATTAAATTATAGTTATTAAATAATTTATCTATAATTGCAATTAGCGAGTTATAAATTCATCCACATTCGAGATTAAATGGTCCTGAGATATTTGATCCTATCAGTTCTTTCAGAAAAAAAAAAAAAAAAAGTGG
>VWYP01015989.1:4269-25088 GCA_013400435.1 Pycnonotus jocosus | reverse complement strand
AAGGCCTACGCCGACTACAAGCTGAGGGGGGCTGGTAGAGGGGGGGCCGGTCTGGGATGAAGGGATAACACCCCCCCCACACCCCCTGCCCCTCCCCGCGCCTCTCCTCCACCCTGCACATCCTTCAACGACCGCCCTGGGATTAATTGGGAGTTTGACTGTCCCCTCACTCTCCCCCAGGCTGGCCAAAGCCACCCTGACCCTCATCCCCCTCTTTGGCATCCACGAGGTCGTTTTTATCTTCGCCACCGACGAGCAAACCACGGGCATCCTGCGCTACATCAAGGTGTTCTTCACCCTCTTCCTCAACTCCTTCCAGGTGAGGTGGGAGTGAAACAAGCCCCTGCTGCGGGCACACCACGGAGCAAAGATCGGGGGCTCCTTCTCTGAGCTCGCTCTCCCTGTGGTGCTTCCATGGAAGGGCGGCACCGTCTCTGCCCCCTCTGTCCTGGAGAGCGCGGTGCTGCCTCCCGGTGCCACGGGCACCTCAGCCCTAAAAGCACCCAGGAATGACCTGGGGGGAGCCCGAGCCCATCCCAGCCCCAGAGAGGGACAGCGAGGGGGGCTCACTCCTGGCTCTCCCTGCAGGGCTTCCTGGTGGCCGTGCTGTACTGCTTTGCCAACAAGGAGGTAACGCCCCTGTCCCTGTCCCTGCCATGGCAGCTCCTGCCCGCCTTCCCCACCCCAGCCCGTGCCTGCAGGGAGGGCACAGCCAGGGCTAAGGCCCTGCTCCCTCCCCTCCATGGCAGGTGAAGTCTGAGATGAAGAAGAAGTGGCAGCTCTGGAAGCTCGACCACCCGGTGCTCTGCTGTGCCCAGTGAGGCGGTGACCAGGCAGGGCCGAGGGGCTGCTGCCCACGATGGCCACAGGGCCTGCCTGGGGGCTGCAGGAGGCTGTGCTGGGCACTGCCCGCCCGGGATGGCCAGGCTGGGACCGGTGTCTGCCTGTGCCACACTGGAGCTGCTGGAAGGGACATCCCTGCTGTCACCCGAGGGGGAGGTGGCACCCCTGGCTCCTTCAGTGCTGTCCCCTCAGCAGGGCCTCACCCGGGGCTGTGGGCAGCTCCTGCTGCTTCCTCCCGCTGCCTGAGCCCCAGCAGAACCTGGCAGCCTCTCCCAGGACACCTCCCACATCCCGGGACAGCCGCACCCACCCAGGCACCCCAGGGGGACCCCGATCCTCAGCACTGGGACTGGGAGACGCTGCCCAAACCCTGCACCCTGGGCCACACCCCAGCCAGGGCCTGTGTGTCCTCCCCGGTGTCCTGGCCCAGGACCATCTCCAGCACCCTGACAGCTCCCAGGCATCCTCAGCCACCCTGGAATGCTCTTCCCATCGAGGGGCTGCTCCTGCACCTCCTCCCCACCCTCATCACCAACACAGAACAGCAGCACCCAGCCCCTCCTCGCTGCTCTCCAGCTGCACAAAGCCCCTGGTGCCCCCTCGCCATGGGCAGAGCCAAGGATGGAGCCCCAAAACCACTTGGGAGTGAAGGGTTTGAGAGCAGCAGCTCCCTGGGGTAGAGCCCAACCTCCCCCATGCCAGGCTCAGCATCCAGCCCAGCCTCCTCCTGCTTGGTGGAGGGAAAGCTGCATTTCCAGGCCTGGCAGGAGCTCAGGAACCATTTTGCTGGTCAAAGGCTAAAATCCTGGGGGTTTGCTTTCCAGTGGGGTGCCAAAGCATCATCCCACCCTGGCCTGTATCCTGTGGCTCCCAGGAGCAAGGGAAGCAGCCAAGGTGGTGTGGTTTGAGCAGGGCTGCTCCTGCCCTTGTGCTGTGCTCTCCTGGAGGAGCCCAGAGCAGCTGCAGACACCCCCAGCCCCTCGCTCTGACCCTCAGGAGCAGCACGGACACTGCCAGGATTTGTTCCACCACTTTCCTTCCTTTGCAATGCACAAACCCCCTCCAGGCTGGGGGAAGGGGCTGGGACGCTCCAGGAGATGCCCATGGACTCAGGACACAGGTCCTGGCAGGCTGGGGGAGCCTCTCCCAGGGCCTCAGGCACACAAAGCAAAGGGGCTGCACCAGGCTGGAGTCACACAGGAACAGTCCTGGATCGATGGAACCCCCACGAGACCATTTTACACATTAACTCTCTTTTCAGATGTAAATAAATATTTATTTTTCAGCAAGCAGAGCCTGCTGCTTCTGTCTGCTCCAGGGGAGGGAAAGGCCTGGTGGGCAGAGACAGCTGAATATCAGAAAGAAAGAACATTAAAGCTCATCCCATTCCAGCCTCTGCCATGGTCAGGGACACCTTCCACCATCCCAGGCTGCTCCAAGCCTGGCCTTGGACACTGCCAGGGATCCAGGGGCAACCACAGCCAGGGTGTCCCCTCTATCACAGCCAACAATTCCTTCCCAATATCCCATCTAACCCTGCCCTCTGTCAGTGGAAGCCATTCCCTGTGTCCTGTCCCTCCATCCCTTGTCTCCAGTCCCTCTCCAGCTCTCCTGGAGCCCCTCTAAGCTCTAGAAGGGGCTCTGAGGTTTCCCTGGATCCTTCTCCAGGTGAACAGAGGAGCCAACTCCCTGAGCCTGGCTCCAGCCCTTGGACTGGAGTACTTCCATGGCTTCTCCAGCAGCTCCCACTGGATTCCCACATCACTGGGATGCCAGGGATGAAGCACTTCCAGTCCCCTGAGCCTGCAAGCTCCTGGCAGAGTAGGCTGGAAAAGCCTGTGTGCATTCCTGCCTGTCCTACAAGAAATCAGGGAACTTAATTCATGATGGCCCAGCTGCCTGCAGAGAAAGCCACACGCCACACCCAGGCTCCTCAGCTTTTATTCATTTATCTAAATCAGCAGATGCTCTTGTTCCTCAGACAGCTCACCTTAGGGCAGCACCAGAGTCCTGCCTGCACAGCCACCCTGGCTGCAAGGAATGCTGCTCCACATCCTGCAGTTAAGGAATTGCCTCCTCAGGGATACCCTGGTGTAGAAGATCCCCTCCCTGCTGGCCCTTTGAGTGCTCTCACACCTGGGCTCCTGCAGCATCTGTTTGGGGCCTTTTTCCTTCACACACAGCCACATCTCCTCCCTTTTTCCAGACATTCTAATCTATGGGATAGGTCCTGTTAATCCCCCAAACCTGCTTTATTTCAGCCTCAGCAAAGCCAGCCCCAAATCTCTGTAATCACATTCCAGCCACTGTTCTGAGGGCACTGCTGAGCCAGGGCTTCCTTGGCTCTCCAGGTGCCCCCAGGCCCTTTCCCTTAGGATTTTTTGGGGGGCTTTGCCTTAAATTCAAGGGAGCCAGCACTAACAACCCCATATTTCTGCAGCCAGAGGCAGCACCAAGGCTAGGGAGAGACCTTGGCATTCCTCCCCTTCTTCCAGTGACAGGGAACAAGGGACAAAGCCCTGGACACTTCCCAGCACAGCCTCAGCCCTCTGAGGAGTTTCCAGGGGTGCTGCATGAGAATTCCCTCCACTTCATCCAAACTCTTCAGGGTGAAGCTCCTGCAGCTGGGACCGGGTGCTCCATGGATTTGCTCAAGATGAAAGAACAGAGCCTTTGTGCTGAGGGCGGGAGGTGACCACGGGCAGGGAGCAGCACCCAGAGGAGGGGACACTGCCAGGCACCCAGGGTCACAGCTCAGAGGGCCATACCTGCTCTGGGACAGGGGCTGGCCCCAGGAAGCACAGACCACTTGTGCCCCTGCCTAAAGGGACTCAGGCAGCTCATCAGAAGGGGTGACCAGCTGAAAAAATGGAGCTGGATGGGTTTTTATATTTGGAATCTGTGCCCGAGGTCCAAAAATCAGAAGGAGCACACAGTTCCATCCTCTTCCCAAAGGGACTTGTCCTGGTTCATCAAGGCCACCACTCACAGACTTCAGATTTTTTCCCCCTTACAGGATTCAGGAATAAATGGGAACAGAGTCACTGGAAACTTTACACCAAGGGCCCTGGCACATTGTCCCTGTCCCAATCCCAGGGACAGGGCAGCCTCTTCCTGCCCTGCCTGTCCTTGGCAATGCTCACCCAACAATGCCCTGGCAGAACTGTTTCCCAACACTAAAGCCTGCAAATCAAAAGGCAAGCAGTGGTGAGGAGCAAAGCCTGGCAAAGCTCCATGTGGGCTGTGGCTCCTTTGCCCACCTCCCATGGGCACAGAGCTCTCCCTGTTCCTGCCCTGCTGCCTTGGCATTCCCCTGCTTGCCAGAGGCACAGGAATCTCAACAGTCCCAGCTCTTCCTTCTCTCTCCTGTCTTTCCAGGGGAACATCTGCCTTGCTGGGATCTTGGCCCTGGCAAACCAGACCAGTGGACCTCTGCCACAAAGCTCTGAGCACAGGCCAAGTTCCTGGGGATGGAGGAACAGTGATGCCCTGGCTCTGGCCAGGACAGGGTTCATTTTTGCAGGACCAGAACCTCTCCTGTACAGTTTTGCTATTGCTGTTACTGTTCCTTATCTTATTGCTGTTTTATTTCTACCAGTGAAATAAATTTCTACCTTCTTCACCTTTTGTGCCTCCAGTTCTCCTCTCCATCCCAGCCCAGGGGAGTGGGTGAGTTGGAAGTGTTCCAGTGAATGCCATTCCTAAACCACCACCGTGATCACACCCAGCCCCTGAGGACAGCAGGAACCCAAAGTGAACCAGGGTGGGCTGGGTGGAGGAACAGGATTTGAAGCCCAGATCCGAGGTGGCAATAGAGCAGACATTCCAACTGGGAACAGGGCTGCAGTTTGAGCTCCACTGCAGCTCAAAGAGCCCAACATCACCAACTCCACTCCCTTCACCCCTCCACAACAAACTGCCTTCTTTATGGCCTCAGATCCATTCTCTGGGCCAATCCCCACGGCACAGGAGGAGCCAGGGACACATTTCAGAGGCCCTGGGGAGCTTGGGATGCAGAAAAGGATAATGAATTGATTGCTGTGTGCAACTGTCACCTTGCTACCACCACCCAGACCTGAACAACAAGGGCTGCAGGAAGCTGAAGGCAGATAAAACTTCCAGGCTTGCAGCTTCTCCTCCAAACCTAGACCTTTCAAACAAAGATCCCAGGAGCCTTGAGCCAGGCCCCAAGAGTTGCTGGTTGTTGTCCTCTGCTGTCCCTCGTCGTCCCAGCTGTGTTTTCTGGTGGCCACAGCCTCCTCCGTGCCCTGCCAGCTGCGGTGGCCCCGGCAGAGCCGCGGTGCTGCCGGCACGGGCCATGCTCCCTCTCCCAGGCACGCTCAGCTTCCGGGTGGAACAGTCACCCGACGTCAGAATTCCTGCAGCCACCAGCAGAGAGGGACAGTCACCCTCTGCTGGGACAAAGGGGCAAGGGGGCTACAGGATTTCCAAAGGGAGAACCAACCAGAGGGCACACAAGGACAAGGCAGAGCCCAGCCCTGTTGTGCTGGCTCCAAGCGAGCTCTGGGCGTGTGGCAGTGAGGGCTGGTGTCCCCTGAGTGCCACAGCCTGGGAATGGCAGTGAGGGCTGGTGTCCCCCCAGTGCCACAGCCTGGGAATGGCAGTGAGGGATGGTGTCCCCCCAGTGCCACAGCCTGGGACTGGGCAGGGCAGCTGTTCCCACTCACCCTCCTGGCTTGGTTACGGCTTTGGCCAGCTCTGCCCGCTCTGCCCCAGGCCTTGGAGCCTTTGGAGGTTTTGAGTCACAGTCTGCAGAGCCTTTCCTGAGGACAAACCAAAGGGAAAAAGCAGCTTTAGGAAGGGGCCAGGAGGCAGGACAGAACAGTCTGCACTCAGCCATTGCTGTGCTGCTTTCCTGCTCTGAAAACAGGGGTGTCTCTACTGTCTGCAAGTTGCAGGGACAGTTTCCTGTCACCAGGAGAACAGGACACAAGATTAGGGAACCACTTCCCCAGCAGCTCTCACCACTGAGCAGGAGATGCAGGAACCATCCCCCACCTCTCAGCCTGGACCTGGCACCAGGGGATGATGCAGAGCCCAAGATCTGCAGCAAGAATAGCCCCAACTCCAGAGCCTGGAGACTTCCCTGAATGAGCAGGGATTGTGGGGTCTCTCCCATCAAACACTCCAAACCACCAAACCTCACCCAGCCATGCCTGCCCCAGCACAACAGTCCCTCCCTCCCCACGCCCTGAGTCCTTCCCACCTTACCCATCTCTCCCACACACTCCTCCAGCACAGCTGACAGCTCAGGCAAGCTCAGGGACTTCAGGGAAGGTGGCCACCCTTCCAGCACTGCAAGGACAGGGACACGGTTAATCCATCTGCAGCTCTCTGGGACAGAGCACATGAGGAAGGTGTGCATGGCCAAGGAAGCATCCCCAGCCAGAGAGATTCCCTTTAGGGGTTCAGAATCACATAGGAAGAGAGCTGGAGCTGCCTGTGCCAAACTGACTTTTCTGGCAATTCTACCACTTAGGAATTTACATTTTCAGGCTGGCTGGCTTGTTTATTATGAGAATCTCAAAGGGATTAAGTGTAGTGGACAGAAATCAACAGGATCTCTACTTATCTCACTTCTAAGACACAGGCAGCAAAGAACAGGTCACTAGGAACATGTCACAGGCAGCAAGATCAGAGAATCTCAGAACCATGGAATGGTTTGGGCTGGAAGGGACCTTAAAGCCCATCCCATTCCACCCCCTGCCCAAGGATAGGGACACCTTTCACCAGACCAGGCTGCTCCAAGTTCCATTCAACCTGGCCTTGAGCACTTCCAGGGATCATTTACCAACTCCTAGGGAAAAGGAGTGACTGGGGCAGGCCTGCCCAGCCAGAGGTTTGTCCCATGGATCCAGCAGCAAAATCCCCCAAATTGGGTTAGGGAACAAACACATCTTCTGGTTCAGGCCCTGCTCCAGTGCACAGGGTGGTAACAAACCTGAAATGCAGCCACAGGTCCCTGAAGCAGGGCTGTCACTGGGGCCTGTGCTACAGCTCTGCATTTTTAGCCACAAACACCTGCCAGACCCCAAACCTTGCTGAGAAACTCTGCAAGTTCCACTCCAAACGCCCCAAAAGATTTAAATGCTTCTCCTGAGCAAGAATTAAACTTCACTCCAAGAGTTTGGCTGCTCATCCATTCCCAACTGTGTGACTTTCAGCAAGGACAGACAGGCAGGGGGTTTGCCCTGGGCTCTCCTGGAGCTGCTCCTCACCTGGGCGCTCCCCGGGCCGCTGGCTCTCCCCGGTGCTGCTGTGTTGCTCCTGCACATCCGGCGCGGCATCGCCCGCCTGCTCCGGGGCCAGCCGGGATGACAGCTCCGCCTGGCAGCTCCTGCCAAAGCACACCAAAGCCATCAGCAGGGCACAGGGACACGCTGCGAGTGACACTGCACACCCCTACAGCCTGCAGTATCTGCACGGGGTGCCCGGGCAGCGCCTCTAAGGCCCTGGGGTACAACCTGCTCCTGCTGCTTCCCGGGAAGAGGAAGTGGTGCCTCAGCCCGAGCTCAGGGCGCTGGCACTGCTCAGCTCCCAGCACTGCTCCCCATCGGCAGCCACAGCCAGCTCTGCCCTGTTCACAGAGGAGCTGTGGGGGGACAAGACAAGGAGGGGCCGGGGTGAGCAGCAGGAAGCCCAAGCCAGGGGCTGTGCCTGCTCTGTGTGAGAATCAGGCCAAATCCAAGGTTTCTAATGGGCAGAGGAAATGACCTCAGGACAGGCGTGAGGGGCACCCATGTTCTCAGCTGCCATCACCACCCTGCCAATTCAGGCACTGTATGTTCAGAGCATGGCAGGGCCCTCCTACAGCAGCCTCAGCTCCTCAGTCAGGAGGAAGAGTCAGGCTCTGTCCCCTGCAGTGGGAACACTGCTCTGCTGAGCTTCTGGATCCAACTTAGCTCTCTCTGGTTTGGCAGCAGGCAGACCCCACCCCCTTGGGCTGGGATCCATAAGCAGCAGGATTTATGCCACTTTCAGGGATGTCCTTATTGTATCACTGGACAGAACAAGGCCCATGACAGGAATCCAACTGGGGCACAGAGAAAAGGACCACAAAGGCAATAAAAGGAGTGTCAGGAGGTGGGACAGGGCAGATTATTCTGCCAGCTGTCACAGTTGCAGGAAAAGTACTCTTCACTTGCAAGTCACTGCACATCCTTTGATAGGATATGGGTTAAAAACTCCTTTTTGTATTCACCTGATCACCAAGTTTTACCCTGGGCACTGGGTAAGCAAAGTCTCAGCCTTTGGGTTGCTTCTAGTTGAAACAGGAGCACCCAGCACCCCTAAAAAGGCCATTTCCAGCTCATGTATCTGACCAAAGTTTCACATGTGCTCCCATGACTATGGCTTTCCACTAGAGAAAGTCAGGCACAATCCAAATGTGTTCAGGTGCCAGGTGAGCTCTGCTGCCTTACCCTGAGCATCACCTGTAAGGCTGCCCAATATGATCCCAAATCTCATTTCCCAGCAGTCTCAGTGGGAATGACTTACTTGATTTGATCCAGCAGGACTCCAGCATCCTTGGTGATGGCTTGAGCCTCTCTGAGCTGGCACTGGATGGCACTCCAGGTCTCATCTCGCTCCATCAAACAGCTCTCAGCCACTGCACGCAGCTTCTGCTCCTGGCACACCTGGCCCTTCATCACCTGCACCTCTTCACACCTCTGCAGCAGAGCACACCAGGGATCAGGCTGGGAGCACTGAACATTTGCTGCTCTCCAGTCCCTGCTATTTTAATGCCTTAGGCAGCCAGAACATTCCTTTCCAGTGGGAAAGGAAGCTAGATGAAGCTTGTACACTGAGTACAGGTTCACTCCACACTAAGCCCAGCCCCACAGTCACAATCCCCCCTTTCCTCTCTGTTTACAAAGTTACTTGTGAGTCCAAATTTCTCAAACCAACACAGGTCTGTTCACTGATGGCTGCACAACTTCATCATAAAAATGACACTGCTGGGAAAGAGTTGGGATTGGATTCCTGCCCCTGGTTCCTACAGTTCTCAGTTGGATGGGAAACAGACACAAAGGAGCACAAAGGATGAGGAGTAGCTAAGCTATACTTGTGGTGTACCTGACACTAAGCGTGTCCACTACAAGTTATGACTTGAAGTGAAGGAAAAACATCAGAAGCACAACAAAAACACAGCACTGATCACTTCCTGCAGGGTGTAGGGCTCTGAGGAGCTGGCAGCAGCCTCACCTTGTGCAGCTGGATGGCCAATTCCTGCATCTCTGCCTCCAGCCGATCGGCGTAGGCCAACTCCAGCGCGTCGCTGGGCGGGCGGGCGCTGCTGTGCCAGCGCGCGATGGCTGAGGTCATCTTCCTCTTGGGGCCAAACAGCCTGGGGGGATGGAAACAACAGGGGTCAGGCCCTGCACCACCTGTCCCTGAGCCCAACAGGATGCCATGAGGACCTCTGCAGTGCCCTGGTGTCTCCAAGGTACCTCGAGAAGCAGCAGCGTGTTACAGCCAAGGACATGGGGAGGTCACGTTGTGTGGGAGACCAGGAGAGAGCAGCACTCCCCAGAACAACCTTCCTGGCCAGGTTGGATGTGGTTTGTATGGGAAAGCTGGGAAGGACAGGACAGACACTCACGTGATGCCTATTTCCTTCAGGTCACTCTCTGTGAGGGTCAGGAAGATCCTGAGGTCCACGTCTTGCTCCTCAAACACCTGCAGGTACTTCAGGCACCCAATCTCATCAAGGAATGTTGCCAGGTCCTGCAGCCCAGACAAAACAAACTTATTTACACCCTCACAACAAAAGCATCACCACTCCTCCTAATCATCAATATCTGCTTCCTCCTGCTGTTGTAACACTTTTCTGGGTTCCAGCAGCCACCACAACTTCCCGTAGTTCCCTGCCCTTCTCCACAGTCACACACCAGGACTGGCCTCTGCTGCAGCCACGGCCTCTTCTAACAAGTGCAGAGCAGAATGACACAGAATGAGCTGCCCCAGCTCACGTCACTGCCAGGTTTGACAGCTCACCCACAGGCCTGAAGGGCCTTGTAAACCCTCCAAGCAACAGCAACATCAGCAAACAGCTCCTCTACAAGAAATTGCTGTTTCACAAGCATTTAAGTTTGGGCAGAGGTTTGGAATCCAAGGTGCTGTGGTGACCTTGGAAAAGCCTGCCATGCCTGGTACAGTGAGAGAGCCTGCAGGACTGTCTGTGCTTACCTGGGGCCCTGTGTAGGCTGGGGGCTCAGGAAGGACCAGGTGCTGGCTGCAGCCCCCAGCCTTGCCCAGGCAGTGGCTCCACTGGCTGTCACTGTTGCTGTAGCGGGTCTTGCCCTTAAAGCTCTTGGCTTGTTTCCGGCTCGGGGGGCTGTTGGTGTGATCAGAGTCCTGGAAAAGAAACAACCACCCACAGAATGGAAAGGGTGATTGTGAAGAGATGTCAGCATCAGGGGGGCTAAGTGCAGACTCCTCCAAGATCTAAAGGCCTTTTTTTACTGCAGCCCCAGAGCTGCCTTGACTCATGTTAGCTGGGAGTAATCTCCAGCCTCTTCCCCTTCCTTGGTTTTCCTGTCCCTGGAACAGCCTTTCCTCACCCAGCTGGTCCTACAGGCCCCCATGGGAGTAGAGTCACCCAGGGGTAAAAGCACTGCTCAAGCTGAAGGCAGAGAAAGGAAAATCCACCTCATTGCTTTCCAAAGAGCCCTCACTGCTGACTCCTGGGATTCTAATTAGGCATTCACTGCTGCTGCTGCTGCTCCTGATGGTTCCCAAGCTGTTGCTGGACAGAGCACTATCCTCTGGAAAGGAACAGGAAAAGAAATGCACAACTTTGTTACATTCTGGTTTTGTTACACAATTACCAGCAAAATCTCCAGAAGTGTAAAGGAAGGGGAGACTTCATGTGCAGCACTCAGGATACAAGATGACCCTAAGGCAGAGATTTCACATCTGATCCCCAGCACTCATCTTTCCCCCAGTCTGTTTGCCACTTCTGGAAACAGCCATGCTCTGTGTTCTTCCCCCCTCCTTCAGATTATTTGTACAAATTGATGAAATTACCACACTGAGCTTTATCTTCTATAGCTAAACCATCCCAGCCTTCCCTCAGGACAGACCTTCCAATCTCAGCACCTTAGTGAGAAAGGAAGCCAAGGCCTGGACTCACAGCCAGGTGTGCACTGCAAGCTGGAGCATTTCTGAGGCAGTGACCTACCCCTGCTGCTGCTGCTCTCCACATCCAGCTCGTTGATGGGCGAGGTGACGTCCCTGTTGCGGATGACACCTGACTCACAGCTGCCATCGTTGCTGAAGGTGACATAGCCCTGAGGGGGCACCTGCTCTGTGTGCAATAGGAAGGGAGAACAGAGATTAGGATGCGAGTTCATCAGGGAAGCACACAGATCATCTGAGAAATGCACATTCCTGCAGTTCCCTCACATGACCCCACAGCACGGGTACTTCATTTACATGCTTACATTGACAGGAAGTCAGAGAAAACACCTCATAGCAGAGATGTACCTTAAAGAGCAGCTTCCAGCACTCCCTCTCCTCTTCATACCCAGATTATGAAAGGGGAAAAACAGCTGCTTAAGAGAGCAGCTCTGCAGAACCAACCCCCCTGCAGCTGTGCTAAAACACCCACTGGAGCATCCCATGGGCATTTAAGAAGCTGACAGTATCATTCCAATACAGCCTGGGGGATAATGATAACACAGACTTGTGTCTAAGAGAATGAACTGAGCTTTGAACATGCTTTCAAGTCCATAGTCTTGGTCATTCCAGGCAACCACTCTGAGAAATACCTATGACAGACAGTAAAACAAACCTCCTAGCACTGCATCCGGGATGTCTGATCTGGGATCATCTTCTCTCTTAATCTATTGCAAAGGTTTTGCAATTTCATTTTCAGTAGCATTTCAAGCATCAGGGAAGGTAAATCTCATAAGTTCACTCCTATGATCAATGATTTCTTGGCCACTGTGAGCACCCCCTGTCATCAGCTTCAGAAGGGCTCTCAAACTTTTGAGCCTGCCTCAAAAAGGGAAACTGAACTGTTCTCAAGAGTCAGGGGAACAGCAATTGAGGTGAGAGCAGAAGAGTATCCCACTCATCAACATCCAGCCTTGACAAGAGAGTTCAGGGGTTGTCCTTTCTAACCCAGACACTGGATAGTGAACACCTTCATACAAAGCTATCTTTGTTCTGTACAAACCACACATGAATCCCAAACAAATTAAAAATGGATAGCAGGAACAGCTGCAGTGCATTTGAGGTCTCATGGGACTGTCCCTCAGGTTCCCAACTCTCCTCACCATAGCAAGACTGCTTCCTTCCCCCAATCCCAACTGCCGTGATCTTGGCCAGGGCCTGGGGCCCCTCATGGATGCTGGGGCCCTTGGGCCTACGAGCAGGTCTCTGTCTCTGGGGAGCAGAACATGATTCATCTGAAGAACTCAGCTCCTCATAGTTGCCTGTAGTTCAAACACAGGTTGTTAGCAGCACAGGAAATCATTTGTCTGCTTTACTTGCTACTGGTCCTATAAACGTAGTGGAAAGAAAAAGGGAAATGTTTAATAGTGAGGGTGAAACAGCTAATCTAGGTCAGAAAAGGGCCAGCAGACAAGAGCTGTTGGATTCTTGCCTCTTCCATCCTCAGAAATGCTGGAATTTCCAGGATAGACCAGGTAGACTACCCCATCTACACAGTACAACATACTTGCAAACTATCCAACACCTCACTTCAGGTTCCATCTTAAAATGAAGAAGGTCAAACATCTGTTACCTGGCCCTCTGCAGAAGACCTTGGGCACTGGGGCTGCATGCAAATCTATCAGCCCCACAATCTTGGTGTGGCCATACTTCATGGCCAGGGTCCGTGCTGTGGCTCCAGTGTTATCTCTGACATCTGCCCTCACTCCCTGCAGAAAAAAATTACCTGTTTAAGTGCACATGGCAGAGTAAAAAATATGTATATTATGTGTATGTATATTAAAAAAAGCCACAATCCAAAATTGTGTTAGCTCCTCCACCAGCAATAGAGGCTCACCTTTGACAGACAGTTCAAGCTGCACTAATACCATGAATGCCTTTCTAGTTATCTCCAGGCTCTCCAATTCCTGAATGCCAAATAGCCCAGGGCTCTTGTGCCTTGCCACTGGGAACTGGTTTGTTTGATCTGAAGTGTTTTGTACTGCTGCCTCCTTCTGGCAGTACACTGGACCAGACAAATGGGATTTAAACCAAACTGTGTAAAAGCCCTGCATGCTCATGAGCTTTTACATGCAGATGTCCACTACCCAGAGCATGCAAGGCTGTGAACACAATAGAAAAACTACAACCTCAATTGTTTTCTAACTCAGTCATTTTTCAGTTGAATCTAGACAGTCAGACCTCACTCCTACTCCTGCAAGGCCAGTGTAAAGTCATGGTAGCAGCCTGCAGAAAGCAGACACTTTGAGAACAATCCTGAAAGTCTGAGACTTCAGAGGTAACTGTCATCAAGGAGCAAACAAAACACTGTCAAAAAAAGTGTGGTGTAAAATTTGTGAGCTGGAACCAGAAACTTTCAGCTACACACAGAACTGTCAGGATACTTACATGATTGAGAAGGTACTGAACAATTATTTCATGGCCAGAAGCAGCTGCTTCCATCAGAGGAGTGTATCCATACACTGGCTCCCTGGGGAGAGAACACACATGGACTGGTATAACCACAGCTGAACTGTGCTGCAGTTTTGCCATTCCCTAACAGAGCATTTCCACCCCTCAACCTCTGCTGATCATGGACTCTATGATGTACTGGCTGTCCTGTTGTAGAATTCCATGCAGAGATTCAGTGTTCCTAAATTGGCTGCACAGAAACAGATTACTCTTCCAGCTGCAGATCTGCCTTCAAGAGCCCAAATCAGTTTTGCAGGAGCTAATAAAGCAAGAACCTCTTGTTGCCCTCAGGCAATTTCATGTGCATAAACGTGTGGTGGTCCCCAAGGCATGGGAATGCAGGGCACACTTCAAAAACCAACCTGAACTCTGAGGATATAAAATAATCAATAGAAAGACTTATGAAGTGCACTCGAGTTCAGGAGGTGTCAGTGTTTAGCTGATAATTAAACAAGCAGTAAATCTAATTTCCCTTGATCTTAGTTTAATAAACAGTGACAGCACAGGCAGACTTCAATTCAGTTTGCAGGTCACCTCCCTGTATTAGCTAAGCCACATATCCTAAGGTACAGGGGGAAGACAAAAGCAGGTGTGTGTTGGAGTGTGTTCATCTGCCACCTGTTGCTTTCACACCAAATGATAACGAAATGACAATGAAATGACAGATTCCTCCTTACTTGCAGTTGGCATTTGCCCCATTCTCCAGTAAGAACTTGACCATCTGTTGGTGCCCAGCACTGGTGCAGTGGAACAAGGCAGTCCAGCCATGGATGTCCTTCATCTCCAGCTCTGCCCCTTGCTGCAAGAGAACAGACAATATTCCTTACTGCATCTGCTCTGGCTTTCAGTCACTGCCCCTCTATGCTGGGATGCCAGGACGTTAAATTAAATCCCACCACAAAGCAGAACTCACAACAGAACACAAAGTGGCAGCTTGTGGATAGTCCCACCATGAGCATTTAAACTATGTGCTGGTGGCTTTCCTTGTTTTTCATGGGATACACACCTGTAGAAGGAAGTAAGCAACACTCTCATTGCCACAGCTGGAGGCCAGCATGAGGGGAGTCTGGCCTTCCGGGGTGGGGATGTTCACGTTCACTCCCGCTTCCAGCAGCAGGTGCACGATGTTGTCGTGGCCAATGTAGGAAGCATACATGAGTGGGGTCCAGCCCCCACAGTTCCTCTGGTTCAAATCCAGGTCTCCACTAAGGAACAGAGGAAAGAAGTCACATGAACTACTGTACTGGAGCTGTGGAGCACAGCACAGATGGCTTCTGTACTCTTGTTATCATCTGGCACTGAAGCCTGCATGGGAATTTCTACCATCTCCAGCACAACCTCCCCCAGACTGTAGAATCATAGAATGGTTTGGGGTAGAAGGGACCTTAAAGACTACCTCATCCCACCCCCCTGCCATGGTGGGGGACACATCTCCCACTAAAACACTAAAGAGGTAATTTTATCAGCAGATTTGCCCCAGGAAACTTTGTGCCAAGAACGCTTTGGGAGTCCTAGTGATGTGTCCCTGTCGCCCTGGTGACAACCACAGCCGCAGCAGGTGGCACGGTGCCCTCCCCAGCCCTCTCACCGCTGGATGCAGTCCTGCACCACCTGGTACTGCCCGACAGAGGAGGCCGTGTGCAGGTCCAGGGGCACGTCCAGCTCCTCTTGGCACAGCACGGGCCCCACGCCGTGCCACATGGACAGGCTGCGGCTCAGCAGCTCCGACTCGCTGGCCTCATCGCTCAGCTCCGACATCCCGCCCTGAGGACACAAACCAGAGCACAGCACTCAGCTGCTGAGCCCTGCCTGCCACAGAATGACGGCTACAAGGTGTGGGGAAAGCAGAGGCACCACACATGCCACACATATTGTTTTCATTTTCACATCAATGGCCAATTAAACTGTATCACACATCCTGCTGCAATGCAAATTACAACAGTATGTGTGACAGTAGATTATTGGCTAATAAACCTTTAAAACCCCTTGTACCCTGTGGTCTTGTGACCACTTGTGGCCATGAACTCCTGGTATATGTGGTGAAGATGTTCTCACCCTTCATAAGACTGTAGAAGAGCAATAAATCATGTTTTAAGATGTCTCCCAATGGTCCCATCTCTCTTAAAATCCCGACAGTGCCACAGGCTTGGAAGGCGAGGCCAGCTCAGATGTGTGGGGTTTCAAATTCTTACCTCAACTTTGATTGACTCCTCAGCCTGAAGCAATAACTGCTGCTGAGAAGATTTTGCTGGAAGTTTTCTCTTGCTGCAGGGAACTCTGTGATTCCAATACGCTGGAAAAATAAAAGGCAATAATGATCAACCCCACATCATTCAATTCTCATTTTGAGACTGCAGAGGCAGTGGCTTTATTTCCTCCCTGCCTAATCCAAACATGCCTAAGGCAGCTTTGAATAACCTCAATAAGAGAAGTCCAAACATCTGTTTAAGAGTTGAAGGTAGGCTTAGTGTTATACAAAAGGATGTAATTCTTGCTCTGCATGTTTTATAATGCAGGGAGAGAATTAAGAATTCATGTGTCAGACATCCCTGGTCTTGTCCATCCATCTTGCATTGCAGGATAGCCCTGATTAAATTAAGACACAGTCATTAATAATAACTGCCCACTGCTCCCAAAACCACTCAGTCACCTGAAAAGGGTGCACCCTCCACTGTCATCAGGTTGTAAGCAGATGATTTCTACCATTTATTGTTTCAGCCTTTCAGAGGCAGCCCAGCCCCACCTCAGTGAATCCTGGAAAATGCTGAAACAGTGGGAGCGGCAGCACACCTGCCCATTCCTTATCCAAGCACACCCCCCTTCCTGCAGACACAACTTAATTACACAGCTCCTCCAGCTCCAGGACAATAAGAAAGGTTTATCCCAGCCCCAGCCTTAGGGAGCAACTGCAGACTCATCATTTGAACCTCTCACAGGAGAGTGTTCCTGTCTGGCACTCCATGAAGAGCTGCTCAGCACAGCTGCATCCAGCAGCTGAGGGCTGCAGCTCCAGGACACAGAATCCAACCCCAGAGTGGTTTGGATTAGAAGGGACCACTGGGTGTCATCTCTCCCAATCTCCCAGCTCCAGCAGGGTCCTCTGAGCACATTGCACAGGGCTGTGTCCAGGTGGGCTTTGAATATCTCCAGGGAAGGACAGTCACAGCCTCTCCGGGCAGCTTGTTCCGGGCAATCCCATGGGAATTGCTTTCCCCTCCCTGTAGTCTCACTGCCCACCATACAGCACTCCTGGGGTTTGCCTGGTCTCTCTACACAAGCCAAGCCAGCCTAAGTCTTTCTCCTTCCTGGTAACTTCTCACCAGTTTAATTCCTTTGATTCCTTCTGGGGTCAGGCAAATGCCAGATGTGGCACTGGTGAGGAATAAAAGAGAGCAGGGACAGGCTTTTCAGCAGCAGCAGCTCCTCAGATGCAATATTTCAAAACCATACTCCTGTTTTCTGAGCAACTGGGAGTCCCTGCCTTGCAAGCACCAGCCCATTTTCTTGTAAGAAAACACCTTTAATTCCTATCTCTTCACTCCCCCCCTGGATCCTTTCTCTTCCACCTTCCTTTTCTTCCCCTCCTTCATCCTCAGCTTGTTAAGGCTACAAAAGCACCATCTATTCTACTTCATCAACTGGTAAGAAATTATGCCCCTTTAAAAATATCTGTAAAAGCACCTACTTTGCCTGACAGCAGCAATTTGTACTGCACTGGGCAACCCAGAGGCCTCAGTAGAAATCTGGAGAGCACAAAGGAAAGGCCTGAACATCTCACAACCAAAACATAATGAGAGCTAAGGGAATCATAAAGGGGAAGGTAGGAATTTCTCACTAAAACAGATTAAAGCTGCCTCAGGAAGGCTAAAAGGCAAAGAAAGGAGGTAAAATCCAGGGCAGCTTGTAGAAGCACCTTTAGGTACAAGTGAAGCTCATTGTTCTCTACCCTCCTTGTTAATTGGGTACATTAATTAAAAACCACTCAGGTGTTTGGTCTTTGTTAGACTCAGTCACAAGTTACCAGTGCAGCCTTGGTGAGGTGATCCACAGTCAGCAGGGCAATAAGGACAGGACAGAACATCCAGGACATTCAGCCTCACTCCTACACCTCCCCTGTGCTCTGCCTACATATTTGCTTTTGGATTTTTATTTTTTTTAAAGCTCTGAGATTTCCCCTCAGACTGAACTTTAGCAGGTTGTCAGCTCTGCAAGCACCTGAGGACAGCTGCTCACAATGTCCAGGACAAGAAGAGTGATCAGAGCCCTCAGGACTGACATGAAAAGTCCTGAATGAAACAAAATTGGGATTGTCTGGTGCAAAGAGGAGGAGCCTGGAGGGGACATGTGACACAAGCATCCAATGCATAATAATCCATCATATCATAGAATACCAGGATGGTTTGGGTTGGAAGAGACCCCAAAGCCCATCCTGTCCTACCCTGCCATGGCAGGGACACCTTCCACTGTCCCAGGTAGCTCCAAGCCCCATCCAAGCTGGCCTTGGACACTTCCAGGGATCTGAGGGCTGCCACAACAGAACCCAGGAACCTCACATCATAGCATGGAACATTTCAGACAAAGCCCACAAAAATCCCTGTAAAAGTAAACACAAGAGTACTGAGGGACATTGGGTTACTAAGAATCAGTTTGACAAAGACTTCCTGAACATTGACAGGCTGTTCCTCTGCTTTGGGGCAGAGTGACCAAGTCCACATTTGTTAGAGCCTTCCCTCAGCTCTGCTGTCCTACTTTCAGCTGGGATAGAGTTCATTGTCTCCCCAGCAGCTGGCACAGGCTGTTTTGGATTTGGGATGAGAAGAATGCTGATAACACACTGCTGCTCTGGTTGCTGCCATCCAGTGCTTACCCTAAATCAAGGACTTTCCAGTTTCCCAGGCTCTGCTAGCAAGGAGGTGCCCAAGGAGCCAGGGGGGAGCTGACCCAAAGTGGCCAGAGGGATATTCCATTCCACAGAACATCACTCCCACTATATGAACTGGGGAGCTTGGCTGGGAGGGGCTTGGACATGGGATGGGAATCAGCAGGTGCTGAGCAACCATGTTACTTTTGAGTTTCTTTTGGGTTTATATTCTCATTATTATTATTATCATCATTATATTTTACTTTGCTTCAATAATTAAATTGCTGTTACCTCAAGCCATAAATTTTTTACTTTCTTTTCTGATTTTCCTCCCCATCCCACTGGGACAGAGCAGGGAAAAGCAGCAGCCTGGTACTTGGTGACCAGCTGGTGTCAAGCCATGACACCTGTGAGGCTGCTGTCATGATAATTATCACATTTAATCCATCAGCACTCAGCTGTTTACCAGGGTCAGAGTTCTACAGTGCTGGGGCACAGAGCAGGCAGCAAACTCCACACTGCTCAGGATTTGGAGTCTGCTGTTTGAGCAAACCAGAGGGTAGAGAAAAAATAAACTTAATAGGAAAACTGAAGCAAAATGCACCTTAGAGCCAGGCTACAATAAATGGGAGGTGATTTGAGAAGGAACCAGCCCTCAACACAGGACAAATCCAACAGTGCCCATTAATCATCCTCAGCAGGCATTGCTCAGCTCCAGGCTCTGCTCAATTCACTCTCTCACATCCCCTCCCACAAGCACAGGTGACACCCACACGTGCTCTTCTGTCCCAAAATAGGGACACCCAAGGCAGCACAAGCCTGGAGATTGCTGGAGGTTCCAACTGAGCCAGCAAACTGACAAGAGAGAGTCATGGATTATCCTGAGTGGGGAGGGACCCACAGGGATCATCCAGTCCCACCCCTGTCCCTGCACAGACCCCCCAACAATCCCACCCTGGGCATCCCTGGCAGCGCTGTCCAAACACTCCTGGAGCTCTGGCAGCCTCGGGGCTGTGCCCATTCCCTGGGGAGCCTGGGCAGTGCCAGCACCCTCTGGGGAAGAACCTTTCCCTGCTCTGCAGCTCCAGCCTGACCTGGCCCTGGCCCAGCTCCAGCCCTGCCCTGTCCCAGAGATCGGAGCTGCCCCTGGGGAGGAGCTGCAGCCCCTGCTGAGCTCTGCCCTCAGTCTCCTTCTCCTGCTGAACGATCCAAGTGCCCTCAGCTGCTCCTCAGACCCTTCCCCATGCCCATGTCCCTCCTTTGGACACTCTCCAACAGCTTTAGAGCCTTCTGGTATCGTGGTTGTCCCCAGGACTCGAGATGAGACCACACTAGGGCAGAGCAGGAACACGCTCCCCTTCTGCTCCTGATTTAGTTCTATTTCCACTAATCCAGCAACAACTTATTGGAGGGAGTAAAAAAAGCCTCGTTACATCCCTTTTTAGGTGCAATTGTTACTAGCTCAGCCACAACAACAGGAACCAGAACATCTCATTTTTGCAGTGTATCGTCCACTGACTGACTCAGCTGGCACAAATCACAGCTGCAGGAACCACATCAGGTTCCTGACGTGGGCGAGCGAAAACATTCCTCAACACTCGAGTGTGTGAGGGACCCGCAACACTCGAATTCAATCCTACCCACGTCTGTTGAAAATACAGAAAATACACCAAGCTCTTCATCTTTTAATGCTTGGACTCAATGATCCCAAAGGTCCTTTCCAAGCTGAGTGATTCTACTATGAGGTAGTGCACTCTCAGGCACATTAAAACACATCAAACAGCCTCAGAAAAACGAGGTAAGAGGCACAAAAGCATCTGAGCAGCCACATCAGGGAGCAGCTTTCCCCTGCCGGGGGCTGTGCCCGCCAAGGCAGCCGGACACGGCACCCGCAGGGCTCGGCCCGGGCACGCTCCGGGCACACAGCACCGCTCCTGAGGCGGCCCCAGCGGTTGGAGCGGCCAAAGCGGGCGCCACACGGCTGTTACCGACGGTCCCACAGCGGAATGGCTCCGGGACCGTTACCGCGCACCTGCCTCCCGCGGGCCCTGCCGGCAACGCGGCCTCGGCATCGCAGCCTTCAGCGAGCGGGCAGGAACCGCTGCGGCCACGGGCCCACCAAGGACCAGGAGTGCCCGGGGCCGGCCCCAGAGGCGAGTGCCGTCGCTACTGCTCCTCCCCGCCGTCCCGGTGCCGCTGTCCCGTCCCAGCCCCGCCGNNNNCGCCCCACCCCCGCCGCTCCCTCACCTGCGTCCCGGTGAGCGCCGCCGCCGGAACTAGCGCCGGCCAGGCAAGGCATGCCGGGAACGCTCCCGCCCTCCCGGGGCGGACTACAACACCCAAGAGCCCCCGCGGCGCCGGACCAATGGGAGGAGGCCGTGTGAGGGGCGGGGCGAAGGGCAGCCAATGGGGTTGGGGCTGGCGGCGGCCCCGCAGCGCTGTCCCCGGCCGTGCCCTCGTCCCG
>VWYP01015988.1:0-38333 GCA_013400435.1 Pycnonotus jocosus | reverse complement strand
AAGTACTCCCAGTAGCTGAGAAAAAGAACAGCAACAGAAGAAAGGTCACTGGCATACCTGTCAAATTAGATGCTGAACATTTAAGCGGCTGATTTTGACATACTTAAGAAGATCAGCAACTCTGCAGCCCTTGATCTTTGCATGTAACACATTGCATTAATTTATTATATGATCTGAGATTTAAAATTCAAAAAGAGAGAAAAATATACCAATGGAGAATCCCCTCCCATTGTGAAATTCTGCAACTTAACCACACTCACATGATTATTTATTGTCAGCAGTTAAGTTATTTGACTGAAAAAACCCCTTACATTCTCTCATTCTCTGCATCCCTGATGTAATTTACAACAACCATTTTCAAGCAGAAGATCCACGTTTGACATTTATCAGTACTATGGCAACTCCCACCACATTAGGAATGGGCAATGACAGAAGGAGGCTGCTACAGTCCTCACTAAAGGTACAAAAACCATCACAAGCAGATTTGGATTTTGTGAATAACCCCAGCAGTAACAGTTATTGGAAACCTTTTCTAAAGCTGGATTCAGGTAAAACTTTGATTTATCAAAATTAGGAAGTCTGCAGCTCAACTGCTACAGAGGTTGGCACTCATGTTTCTCTCATGTTTCTGTGTTTATGAAAGGGTGAAATAATGAATCCTGGTGTTTACAAGAATATATGAATTACTGTCTTCTTTAAAATGTTGATCTTTTGATCAGCAAGTATCTGATACAGAATTCCAAATACCATGGTATTTATGTAAAGTGCAAATGCATTCAAGGACATTTATAGTTTTCCTTTAGGAAATGCTCTCAGGCAGTGGTGCTCTGATACAACTCCAAGACTTTTATCCATTTACAAATATCTCAATTCCAACAGTGTATTTCTACTTGACTTTAAATCACACTGAGAACATTGAAATTGCTATGTCAGATAAGAGCACTGGATCTCCTCCAGCTTTCTGTCTTGGAGCAGCAAGTCCTGGGTATTTTAAAGTAAACTGCAAAGATCTTCATAAGAGACAGCTCTTGTTCAGTAATGTGGCCATACAGTACCTTGGTTTTTTCTTATCCTAAAAGCTGTTAGTTACTTTTGGGCTTTTACATTTAAACACGAGACTTTTATGTCTTTTAGCTTTTACTAAATACCCTGTGTGAATTCTTTATGCACTTGAACTGCATCAGGGCACATCATCCTAGAAGTCCCTCAGGAATTGTATTGTGGGGTTTAATTATCATAGTGTGAACTAAACAATACAGCTGGAATGAGACATACTGGTGATGCAAAGAAAAAAACAAAGGTATATTTGGCTTTCCCTGAAAGGTTCTTCTTTCCTACTTTTCTTACGAATTTCAAACTAATTAACATTGGAGCACCACTCTATTTACAGCTGTTCTGTATATTAGATTTGTACACAGCTATCTTAAGATTTGGGTTCTTTTTAGTCCTGCATTGATAGAATAAAGCACATTTGTTTCCCAAAAGTTTACAGACTTACAAAGAAGCACAGGAAACTGCTCGACCCAGAGCAGCAGAAAGGGCCACAGGAAACATTTTTGTTGTGTTAATTATACTGGCACATGTCTACTCCTGCTCTGAACTTTGACCTGGTCAATCTGTCTAGATCACAAATAAATGATGACACAAACATATGCTGGAAGACCACTCCATTTCCCTCTGACACACACAGAAGGTCTTCCTATCATGTATGTGTGACAAAAGAGGTTCCCTGTAAGAGCACGTGGATGGAGGTGCCCGTGCTTTCTGTCTGCCTGGAGGCAAAATGGATTTGAAACCATTTAAAACCATGTTTGTGAGTGTTTCTGCTTTCTCCCAGCTCCTGTTACCATTCACGGACACAAAATGAAGCTGTTGACTCACTCAGGCTCAGCTCTCCTGTGTCTCCTCCACAGGGGCTGGCCACAGTCTCTCCCTGGTTATCAACTGCAGCATTTCTTGCTTTCTAACCACTACTGTATGCAGCTAAGCTGCAAGAGGAAAAGGTGCTTTTAAGCCTCTTACCTACTCAGGAGATACAGAATGCTGGAGAGAAGGATTTACAAAATACAAAAATACAACAGGCCTACCCTGATATCCTGGCGAGAAAGAGAAGAAAGAGTGAAAACTCCAATTCCTCTCTTCATGTCAGCTTCCTCTCCTCTACCCTTCAGCATTGTGTCCATCAGGAATTAACAGTTTGCAGATATTTACTGGTTTACACACATATTGAATCACTTTGTGTTGGTTTGTCATTTGTTTGCTGTCCTGTCCATTGGGTGAAAGACACTTAGTTTTAACAAACAGTATATTGTCACAGAATCAGAATAAATATGCAGGAATGCATAAGGTTTTTTTCTTTTCAATTAATTAATTATATGAGAGTCTGTTGTGCTTTTTTTTAAATCACCCAAACATGCTGGGGTTTGGTTGGATGGTTATTTTTTTATTTAATCACATTTCATTTAAGACAATTATCTTGGGTAGAGATGAGAAGATGAGCTAATAGGTCATTTTAAATTTAAAGATGTGGTTTCTTCAGAGCTCTGTCTGCCAGGCACCCCAATGGGAAAGGACAAAAGGATGGCAAATACAGAATGGAACAGTCAAAACATACCTGCATGTATTTAATCTTCTTTTAAACCATGAAGTTCTAGTCCAACATTACTGGCATGGATGGGTGATCCCTGCCTAAGTAGCAGCTGATTACAGGCTGGTTAACTAAGACTGTCAGCATAATTAACATTCTGAGCCTTCTCAGGAACACCAGGCTACCAAAGCTGGAATATCTACAAGCTGCCACAGCTTGCTTAATTGAAAAAGACTTGACTGAATTACACAAAGCTAAAAAAATCTGAAACTTTTGATGAAAAAGAGAACAAACTGCTTTTTGCAGGAAAATGGCAGAAAACAGCATCACGTTGAAGCCAGGGAAGGAAGTGACTAAGCATCCAACTGCAGCCACTTGGAATAAATCATTTCTATGCTAGTCACAGTGGGAATGAGCACAATTATATGCTTCTTAACTTTGTTCATGTTTTCCTCTTTCAGTTGTGAATCTGCTCAACTGTCATGTTTAGTTTTCTCTTCAAAATGTTACTAATGCTGTCTAATAACACATCACTCTGTCTGGCTGGAAGTCACAGCCTCAGAACACCACACTGAAGTCCAAGCAGGAGTCCCAACAGAGGAAGGCTGGAATGCTTTTTTCTTTGTGGAGATTTTCATGCATTAGCAAGTGAAAGGAGAGACTGGAAATTATTTTAGAATATTTCAACATGTCAAAAGAAGTCATTCTACGCTGCCCTCCTGCCCCCTGTATGCCTGTTTATGCTGAAAAGCAGTAAGACTAGGAAGTACACCAATAAACATCTACTAATTCAGGTCTGATCCTAATAAATGCTACATAAACCTTTTGTTTCAAGAAGCTAAGAATGTGTCGGTTGCATTTGTATATGGAAAATTAAAGGTAATATTCAGCAAATATTGAAGTAATCTTCAAAATGGCACTCTTGTAACATTAGAAAGGTTCTGTAAGACACTAGCAAACTTATTAACCACAGATAGAAGGTAATTCTGCATTTTAAGTAGAAGTCTGTGTTTCTATATTTAACAACTACACCGTCCTCACATGGAATTCTGCTATTTGGCCACTCGAGCTCAAAAAAAGGCATCAAAATAAATGACACCCATAATATGCATTAAACATTACAGTAGATACAGAATAGCCTGGGCTGGAATTCCAAAAAGGAACAGACAGCTTAACTGATGGGAAAGGTGTATGTTTGAATATAACTAGTGTCAGACAAAAAGGCATGCAAATCATCTGTTATGCTGATATGCTTATAGAATTACAGGCCACTATTCCACTCTCATAAGTGAAGATACTGAGACCCCAAAAAACTAGGATACAAGCTCAGGTTTTGAAAACAAGTTATAATGGTTTCTGATACAATGTAGGTGTCATGGGTTTCTTATAATGCAAGTTCTTGCCAGCTGCCTTCCTCCAGCAGTCAAGAAGCCACTGCAGCCAAGAGATACTCCAAGGCTGACAGAATAATTAATTCTACAGCCTCAGCACATAGCGAGATAGCAAGGCAGCTTCATCTGGAGCCCCACAGAGTGAAATGCATGGCAGGGCACAGGTCTGAAACTCCTCTAAGAAATGTGTGAACGTGCATCATCTCTGTGTGCTCCATGCTGTGCAAATGACAAATACTAATCCCTCAGACATGTACCAAAAGGGTAGGAGTATAAAAGGAGCAGCTACAGGCAAAGGCATGAGGGCAGAGGGAACAGCTGAGGAGGCAGGGCCAGCCCTGAGGGGTTTAACTACACAGGCACATGGAACACTGAAAAGGTCTAAAGTTTGGTGAACAACAAAACTGTGCAAATGGCCACACGGCTGGCACTACCACCCCTCCATCTTTAGTCAAACAATACTGTTCCTGCTCTTACCAACAGGACAGCACACTCTCACAGCTCACTCCTTTTCTCTGGCCAGAATTGGACACTGGCAGTGTTACTGGCTTTCCCTGGGACCAGGCTGCAGCTCTGCTTGGATTCAGCTATGCAATGCCTCTGCACTGATGTCCCAGCCCCTGCAGACCTCTCCATTGTGAAAAACGAGGTTCACTTTTTTGGTAAATTTTAAGAGATAGATTTATTTAAAAAATTAAGACAATTAGGAGATAAAAAAAGCCAAGTACGGCCGGCCGGGTGACTTGGCATTCAGCCAAGTCCACACCTTGCTGTCTTACAGACATTCTTTAAATACCCTCTCTATTGTAACAGCTTATGACTATTCATATTTTTCCATAAACTAGTTTCTATATTCTAGGAACTATTTTGCATGGTCCCTCCTTGGGTCTGCCTTTTTAGAGCATGCCTGTTTTGTGGCTGTGTCTTTGTTATCGCCTCCAGCTTGGGCTTTGGTCCACACTTTTTTCAGATGGAAGATGCTGATAGTTGGTGTTCACATGTTCACTGGATATTATTTCAACTAAACAGTTTAAGCATACTACATTAACTATTACCACTATCTCTAATTTACTAAAAGCAGAAAAGAAACTTATAACCTATATCCACACCACAACGTTATTAATCATATAACACACATCTTGCGAAAAGCCAATTTTATAATATACATTTATAACACCATGAACAAAACTGTTCTATGAGATGTCTGTGTAAATGTGCCTGCCCGGGGAGTTCATTCCCTTTGCCATCCCTCACAGTCAGCCCCTGATGCACACACAGAACTGTTCTAGCGAGGCACAAGGCAGACACCTCAGGACACTGTTGTAGCTTTGGGTTTTTCAGTGGATCTTCTCCCATTTGTTATCTGAAAAAAAGATGCTGTGAAGAGAAGAGGTTGAAGCCTGGGAGATGAATAGTCGGCAATTCCGATTCCAAAGAGCTGGCCCATGATTCTAGCATTCCACTGAAATCTTCCAGGGAGGGGAAAAGGTGGATTGGGCACTAGTTTAGCTGAGGGGAACACGCTGGCTGTGCGGGGAATGGGGGTCTTTGGGCGGTTTCTGGTACCGGAGCTCTCCTCGCTGCCCGTGAGGCCGCTGCAGGCAGCCGCCCTCTGACTGGGGCTCTCCGGCACCCGCCATTGCCGGGACACCCTCACCATCCCCGCGGGTGTTTGAGGGGAAAACGCCCCCCACCTCCTCCCTGTGTGCAGAGAGAGCACCTCCCCGCTGCTGCCATGGCTAGGGTACGCCCAGCGCACACAGGAGCGCCCGGGGAAAGCGGAGCCCACGGCACCAAACCCCGGGGGGCTCGGGGCTGGCACTGCCCGCGCCCGGCGCCATGAGGGAGGCACCGCCCCCATGAGGGAGGCACCGCCGCCAACAGCGCCCCCTGCCCGCGGGGCTGAGGGAAAGCGCCTGAGGGGGAAAGGCTGCGAGGGGGGTTATTCGGTTTTATTTTTTTTTATCGTTTTTATTGTTATTGTGTCTTGTTACATATATACAGATAGATCTTAGCAAAGAACTGTTAGTCCTTTTCCCCATACTTTTGCCTGGAAGCACCACCATTTCCAGGGGAGGGGGTCATCTTTCCATTCCAGGAAGGTTGCCACCTTCCTTGGCAGATATTTGTCTTTTAAACCAAAAAAGAGACAGATCGTTCTTCCCAGACAAGCACACTCCATGGTGATACCTGAGGATCTCTCAGTACACAGTGCTGTCTGGACAATCAGACATTCTTCCAGCAATGGCATCCTGGCCCATGGAAGAGTGGGAAGCATTTGCACCAGGCCTGCAAATTTTCTAAATTTTCAAAATTATTCTAACCTGATCTCTCTGGCACCTTCACAGAGACTGCAGGCACAGTCACGAGCAGAGGCCACCAACACAGCCTTGCATATCACCCCTACACATCTGCAGGGCATTTACAGTGAGGATCATTCCTGCTCTGCAGCTTGAAGCACTATGCAGAAGATGTTATTAATTTTTACTTCCATGATGATTCTTCATCCTCCAACACCTTCTGCTGCTTCTACTCATATTAACATTTCAGGAAGATGCTGCAGGAAAAGCCTGAATGGATCAACACTAAATCCACTGAATCAGAAATGGTCGTATCAATTTCAGAGAGTAAGTAAAATGATAACTTTGTATCTCATGTCGTGTCTCTAAAGGACAAGACTGAAGCACAGGCTGCTTGCCCTCGTCAGGAAAGTAAATCCACAAACACCAGAGGTTTATATCCAAAAAAGAGACAGAGGAGCCCTGTAACTTTATTTGAATAAAGGGAGAGGCCATGGGGCATTTCCCCTCACATCTCCCAAAACTTTGGAGGATGCAGCCTCCTTTTTATCCCAATTTCCCAGCCACCTGTCCGTCTCTCTTCCCCCCTTGGCTGAGGTACTTGAGAGGTACAGACTTCCCAAAATGTCCAATACCTAAGACCCCCTTCTAATGTATACCCCCCCTTTTCTTTTCCTTGTGTCAATCAATGGAATTCCTATGGAATTTCTGGTTCTTCCCATTGTTTCTTTCATCTCTCAGTATCCCATTTTATTTATCAGCAGACCTACAGTTTGTTTGTAATGACAAGTCTCTCTCATTCCATTTATCCATCAGTGGAATCCTTCCCATTGTTTCTTTTATCTCTCAGTGCCAGTTTTACCTGCTAGCAAACCCACAGTTTGTGAAGACAAGACTTTCATTCCTTTCACCCTCAAACAGCTTCAAAAATCACAGGACAAAAAGCCAGTCAGCAGCAGTTACCAATGCCTCATTAAGGTCAAAGGACTTAGGATTGGGTCTGGAAAACTCCTGGCAGTGGATACTGTGAATAAAGGTTTGTGTGCAGCCTCAGCTCCCCCAGGGCAGTGCAGAGGCCCCTGTGACCTGTCCACAGCACTAAGACTTTACCAGAAGTAGCCAGCTGGAAAAGCTTCCCTGTCCAAGTGTGTAACTGTGCGTGAGGAAGCAATAGCAGGAGTGGCCCTGTGCCAAGGCCCTGAGGAGCCCTGCTGGGCACACACACTGACAGATGTGTCCCTGGTGTCCTCTGCAAGCCATCCCCCATCACAGGACACACCGACTCACAGAGTGCAGCGTGGCTCCTGCGCTCCTTCAGCTCCTTGGTGTGTGTAACACGGGATCCTTTCACCCCCACGGGCTGGGGGAGGCCTTGCAAAATAACAGTTCCTAACAGAAGAGCAAGAGAGTATTTTAATTATCCATCTCTCTCACCTACCACTGACCACCACGGTCCTTTAGGGCAGTACAGATCAGCTCCTGGGATAAGATCCTCTCTAGTCTCAATCCTCTTTCCCTATTTCTTCAGAACATTTTCTGTTGCCTCGATTTCCCTTGCCTGCAGGTTCCTTGGACCTGGCTGTCTCCCACTTCCCTCTCCTTATGTCTGCCTTCAGCAAAGGCTGCATCCTGAGTTTCCCTGTGCCGTCCCACGCTCTGATATTTACACTGGGAGTTATACGCCCCCAGCTCTAATCTGATCCTCATGGAACAGCAGGTTCATTTAATCACTGGCTCAAAAATCGCAGACACATTTTATTAGACTTATCTCTCTTAATGATACACTGATAGCACACTACAGTACCATTCAGAGCAAGCTACTACTGCTAACCCAGCCGACTCCTGGCTTCTTTATAGGGGAATAAAGTCAAGGAAACGACACACGGTGCCACTTCATAAACCCAAAAAGAACACAGTGTGGCACTTGCTAACTGCAGGTCCCCAAAGGGATGTGTGATTCACACATAAAGGCACTCCCAGACCCAAGAGCTCTGTCTGTGAGCAGGAAAATGCTGTATTCTGGTCTAGTCTGAATTCCAAAGTTTGTGCACTGTGAACATAATGCCCTGTGTCTAGAAAAGCTCAGACTGCATTCCTGAATGTACTTCTCATGGGAGTAACAAATCATTTAATTTTTTTTCTTTTTCCTTCTCTGTATCATCATTAAATGGATTTTAAAGAGTAAGCATGGAATATCCTGAGGAAGGCTAAGGTGAACCCCATCACAGACCAGGGGAAGGCCTTTGACTGATTTGCATGGATCTCAGTAGCACCTGGCTCCTTACACTCTGGGAAGTTTACAGCCCTTTCCTGCCCCCTCATCCCTGTCCTACTGACACCTGATAATTTTGTCACCTCCCCTTTTGAAATGTACTTGGTAAACAGATCAACCTGGGTATTACAGGTACCTTCTCATAATCCTAGAAAATACACCATTGGCTGATTCCCCTTTCCTCTGTGAAAAGTTTCAATTCCAAACCAGCTCTGTAGAGGAACAGGCTCTCACAGTGAATGCCACCTTTTGTTTCACCATTTACTATTTTGGCTTCAGTTCATACTAAGCTTTCCACAAGGAAGTCACATCTAGGTACAGAGAACTCAGCCAGAATGAATGGGAAAAGAAAACACACTACAATTTAATCACATAAGAAAACTCAAAACTAAATATTAAATTAAATTGAAGCAAATCAGTGCAAAATCACATGGCAGTGAAATCAATCTACAGCAATATCCAGATAGAAAAACTACTGAAAGTTTAGCACCAAGAGAAAAACCTGGAGTATCATTACTGTTGCAGCAGACCTCTCATTAGGGGTAGAAAAGAGCCAAGACACAGATTTCTTGTTTATCACAGCATGAAATGGGTCCTGGTTTATTCCTTGTTACAATTCAATTATCCTGACTCCAACCATTCACTGACTCTGGCTGCAGCAAGCTCCTACTGGAGTTTTCCCTTGCAGCCTCTGACTGCTGGTTATTTCCTGCTGAACTCTGACTGCATCCTATCAGCTTATAGGCTCTGACTGCAGACCTAGATTGGCCTCCCAGAAGTGATTCTCTCTCCTATTTTGCCCAGTCCTTATGGATTATTCCTTCATTATTAGCATAGTGCATAATTTCCAAACAACTTTGAATTTCTCTGTCATGTCGATGAAGAAAACTATGTGTTCATCACAGGCTCTGCCCAACACATCTCTTTTCATCTGCATGAATGTTAAGGCATACCTAGTAACACATTTACTGGTGTATTTCCTGGTCTAGGCCATTTTCCCCTCAGAAAAGGCCCAGGAAAAAAATTAGAGTGATCATGGAGTCATAAAACTCAAAACTTGTAAGCATCTCAGGTTCTGTGGTATCTCAGTTTATGTTTAAGGCTGAAACCCCAAAACACAGACTTGAACTTCGTGTCCAAGACTACATAAATAAATAAAATATTTTTCTTCAGAGGTTTTTCTTTGCAGAATTGGCTAAAATACTTTTCTCTCAGGCAGATGGAATAACGTTGTTCCTGAGCACTAATGTTCAGCCAGCATGAAGTCACCAGGAGTTCAGTTATGCTTGTTCCTGACTAGGAACTGCTGTTCCAGGACAGGACAGGACAGGAGGCAGGGCTGCCTGGCAGGGTCCAGAGGTGAGCTTACAGTGCCCTGTGCCTACAGCAGCTGTGCTGCAGAATGAATGACAGCAACTCACACACAGCACAAGCTGTGTTCACACCAAGGCATCAGGAAACTCCTGGGCTTTGGGCACTCAGGAGTTGTAGGATTGGCTCTAATGGGAGCTGTCCACAGCTTACTCATAAGAGAAGCCAACTAGTCAAGCCTCAAGGCCTCATTTCCCAGTTCCATGAGCTGAATGCTCACCCAGTGGGGGTGCACTGATAGACAAGGTGTAGCTGATACAGGGCAAAGGTATCTCCTTACATAAAACACAGATTTAACCTCATTCTCTATTTGCCATAGTTTATATGGCCAGATCTGTCTGGAATTTTATAAGAAATGTTTCATACCGGGAGCTTTATTTCCACAAATGAAGAAGAACTTATTCTGCTGTATAAAGATACAGAAATGTAATTTTTAAAAACTGTTTATCAGACTCTGGCACTTTTCCTGCTTGTGTAATTCAAAAAGGATCTCAGTAAAGAAAATTCAATTTGGCAATCCATTAACATAGATTTGATGCTCTCTCTGTTCATGTCTTGATGTCTCACCCCTTTCAGAAAAATGAAAATAACTCTTGGTAAAGAGTGGCTGTTCCTTCTTATTAGTCCAGTATATTGGCAGTTATTAAAACCCTAGGAAAGCTGCTGAAGCTCTGCTGACTCATGGTGGCCAAGAAGATACTTCTTAACTCCATAATGAAGGTGGAGGAGGGAGAGAAACAAAAAAACCCGAAAAGCCAGAGAACAGGCAAAGTTTGGGAAGAAGGCTGAGTGCCAGCTGTAAGCTGCATCAGTTCTTCAGGAGAAAGGATCTGGATGTTATTGGAAGTTCTGCATGCTGTGTTTGAACCAGGTGAAGAGTCAGACCTAATTCCAGGCCATTTAAGTTTAGGAACCTAAAAGAGCCATTTCAATAAAGAGTTTACCTCTCACAGACATCTACTGCCAACAGAGGAAGGGCAGCAGTTCCAAAAGACAAACTGACTTAACCAAAGGTCAGAACTGTCTTCTTCCTGCTGCATGAAGCACAGGGACACCCCAAGGCAGGGATGGAAAGCCTACACCAGGACACCAGAGTGGCACAGGACACCGCTGTCAGCAGAGCAGCTCAGCTCCCTGTGCACTCTGCAGTTTGTCACTGGCTCCTCTACCCTGCAGACCACACTGCAGAGCCCCAAACAAGCAGAGAGTGGGAGATGGTGACACTGGCAGAGATTAATGGAGCAATTAACCCCTTCCCTCTCCACCAATCTGCCCAAAGAGAAGAACTCCCACACAATGTGCCAGGACACAGGGATATATTTGTGACATGAAAGATGTTTGTAGCTGTTAGCCAGCAATGACTGCGCTCCTCGTCTGGGGACTCTGGTTTGGTGCATTAACACCAGTGGGATTACTGCAAACCTGAGGTCGTTCACAGCCTAAGAACAAGCAAAGGTGCCATTTCAATGCCTGGAAAATATTAGATTTCACCTCATTTTATGTTATTCTATTCTCACAGCAGTGAATAATTAGGGAAAAGCCAGAGCACATTATTCCATGGGTAAGGATCTGCCCCCAGAAAGGCAAAGTGGTTCTCAGCAGTGTCTGCTTGCATTTGAGGACTGCACTTTGCACTCCTCTCCTAAGGAGCAGTACACGTCAGCCTCCTGCCCATTCTCACATGACAAAGAGCCAGGATTTCCCACTTGCCCACCACCATTGTGATCAGGCATTGCTCTGTGAAGGACACCTGCCAGCGTGGGGTATTTGCTGTAACACCATCTTACCCCTGCTCTGCCCAGGTGAGAGGATGTGCTCTTTCCTTACAGCACGCAGGGAAGGGAAAACTAGGGAAAGACAAGGTGTCTCTCTTGGTGATAAATGAGCACTGTAGAGCATCACACACACAAAAAGCTCAGCATTACTGTACGTTCACATAAAATCCTGTCCATGTCCTAAGTGACAGTAAAAACAATTCACCTCATTAAGGTACACCAAGCTGCTTAGTCGCTATGTTGTAAGGTTCTGGAAGCCTGTGGTCGAAGTGTTAGTGTTGTGGAACAAAGTGACAGCAAGTTGGGAAATAAATGAGCACAGTACTCTCTGCTAACCTCCTGGCACTGAGCCTTTTAACAGAGAAGAAGAAAGCAAAAAGGCAAAATGTCAGCCCCAAAAAACATTTTTCATGTTGTGAAAAAATAGTGTCCACACTAAAGCACTCGATAAGAGACACACTGAGGGGGCTGATACTTCACTGGAAAATAGTGAGTGATTGCAAAAAGGTTATGTGAACACGTCTAATGCAGTAAGCAAAAAAAAAAAATCCTTCCGACCAAAAATCTGTATCTATATCCTATAAACCTCTCGTCAGAAGGCTCAGCAGTCTCTTAGGCTCAGGGATGCAGGGCAGCTCTCACAGTCACGCAGAGAGGGTCGGGGCAGTCGGAGAGGGGCTGCCGCTCTCCCGGGAGCGCTCGCTCATTTGCAAGCGAAGGCAGGCACTGCACATGCCCGCGGTGCTGCTGCCGCTGNGCAGCGAGCCGCGGGCCCAGGGCGGAGCGGGGCCGCCGCTCCCGGGGCTGAGCATGCCAGCCGCCAAAGCAACGCTTTAAAAGCCACGCTCCTGACTAGAAAGATGCTAAACCGTAAGATCCGTGAAGATCCCATCACCTAGGAAGAATTTGACGTTTTGCTGCGAACGCTGTGTTGGGATTGATTTATTCTTGGAGTGTTCTGCACGGCTGGCAAAGAATAATGTTCCAAAATCGGTCCGTCTCCCAAGGGGGCCAATTTTTCTTCCTGGGTGTCAGCGAGCCCTGACTCACTACAGTGCAGCTGACAGGGGCTGCCATGCTTGTGGCACACTAAGCAAAAAACAAAAGACCTAAGGACGACCTTTGAACAACACAAAGGATGGGTATGTTCTTCACCTTATCTTTTTAATTTATAGTTCATAGTTACTGCATAGCCTGTGCTTTAATTACTCCATAGACTTACCTTGATGTGATTTGTTATTGTACTTAAATGGCTTAGGGATTACACCTTTTACCCAACTGTTTTTCAGTACTTACATGAAGATATTCTTAAAAGAAAAAAAAAAAAGCTGAGTTAAAAAAAAAACCCAAAGAAAAAACACTGTGAAAAGTAGTCGAGTCGAGCTAGGGCTTTGTAAATGATTGTTAAGTAAAAAGATTTTAGCATGATTGAAAGAAATGACTGATGTGTGGGGGGATAACTTTTCTAAGTTGTTTTTATTTCCAGGTTTCAATGTAATTAGGCTACTGAGCGGATCAGCTGTAGCTCTGGTAATAGCCCCTACTGTATTACTGACAATGCTTTCTTCTGCTGAACGAGGATGCCCTAAGGGCTGTAGGTGTGAAGGCAAAATGGTATATTGTGAATCTCAGAAATTGCAGGAGATTCCCTCAAGTATATCTGCTGGTTGTTTAGGTTTGTCCCTTCGATATAACAGCCTCCAAAAACTAAAATACAATCAATTTAAAGGTCTTAATCAACTCACCTGGCTCTATTTAGACCATAACCACATCAGCAATATTGACGAAAATGCTTTCAGTGGAATACGCAGACTAAAAGAGTTGATCTTGAGTTCCAACAGAATCTCCTATTTTCTTAATAATACCTTCAGACCTGTGACAAATCTCCGGAATTTGGATCTGTCATACAATCAGCTGCAGTCTCTGGGATCTGAACAGTTCAGGGGCTTAAGGAAGCTGCTGAGTTTACATTTGCGCTCCAATTCCCTAAGAAACATCCCTGTTCGAATATTTCAAGACTGTAGGAACCTTGAACTGTTGGACCTGGGTTACAATCGCATCCGAAGTTTAGCAAGGAATGTTTTTGCAGGTATGATCAGACTGAAAGAGCTTCATCTGGAGCACAATCAATTTTCTAAGCTCAACCTGGCACTTTTTCCAAGGCTAGTCAGCCTTCAAAACCTTTATTTACAGTGGAATAAAATCAGCGTGATAGGACAAACTATGTCCTGGACCTGGAGCTCATTACAAAGACTTGATTTATCTGGCAATGAAATAGAAGCTTTCAGTGGACCTAGTGTTTTTCAGTGTGTGCCCAATTTACAGCGCCTCAACCTGGATTCAAACAAGCTCACATTTATTGGTCAAGAAATTTTGGATTCTTGGATATCTCTCAATGACATCAGCCTTGCCGGGAATATATGGGAATGCAGCAGAAACATTTGCTCTCTGGTAAACTGGCTTAAAAGTTTCAGAGGGCTGAGGGAAAATACAATTATTTGTGCCAGCCCCAAAGAGCTGCAAGGGGTGAACGTTATCGACGCAGTGAAAAACTACAGCATCTGTGGCAAGAGTACCACGGAGAGGTTTGAACTGGCACGAGCTCTGCCAAAGCCAACGTTTAAACCAAAACTCGCCAGGCCCAAACACGAGAGCAAACCCCCTGTGCCCCCAACCATGGGAGCCACGGAGCCCAGCTCCGAGCCCGAGCACGACACAGAACACATCTCCTTCCATAAAATCATAGCAGGCAGCGTGGCTCTGTTCCTGTCGGTGCTGGTGATCCTGCTGGTGATCTATGTGTCATGGAAGCGTTACCCTGCCAGCATGAAGCAGCTGCAGCAGCGCTCTCTCATGCGAAGGCACAGGAAAAAGAAAAGACAGTCGCTGAAGCAAATGACTCCAAGCACACAGGAATTTTATGTAGATTACAAACCCACCAACACTGAAACCAGTGAGATGCTGCTGAATGGAACAGGACCCTGCACGTATAACAAATCAGGCTCCAGGGAATGCGAGGTATGAACCATTGTGATAAAAGAGCTTTTAAAAGCTGGGAAATAGTGGTGCTTTATTGAACTCTAGGGACTATAAAGGGAACGTTTTTCTCACTTTTCTGGCACAGCTCTTCCATGTCCCTTTTTTGTGCATTCATAATACTGGTCATTTTACTCTCATACATAATCAACTCATTGAAATTTAAATACCGTAATCAATGTGAAGCCTGAGCTCTGGTTTAATACAATACCTATTGTACAAACCCTCTACTGATCTCATTAAAGTCTCTCTTGTTTTTAAATAGAAAACTTCTTTTCATAAGTAATCCGCTGCACCTGCACCAACTGTGCCTCTGTTTAGGGAGAAAAATGACAACAATGAAAAAAAAATCAAACTCAGGGTGTCCCCCTCTGCCTCCCCAACCCCAGGGCTTGCTCTAAAACTCACTTTCTGAGCCCAGAATGAAGCAAAGACCCAGGTACTGTAGCATCATACGAATTCTGAGCTGTCTGAGGAGAGAGATGGTGCAGGCACAGCTCTGAAAAAATGCCTGGTTGCTGCCCAACACAAGAGAGACTAAAAAGCATGCTTAGGGCATGAGGTATCACACCAGAGGCAAAGCAGAGGGAAATCTAGGCTTAATAAAAAAACAAAAATAAAAAGGTACAGTGGGATTTACTGTACTGCATTGTAACACTGTTTCTAGGGCTGATAGCTAGCAATTGAAACCTGTTTATGTGACTTGATACAAAAGGTGCCAGTGTTTATCCCTGCATCCAGTTGCCTTTCAGAAAGCAGTCAAAAGGCATTCATTAGATGAGGAGCAGAAATTCCTTATTGATGCAATTAGAGGAACTCAAATGTGCAGCAGCAAAAGCAAGACCACTTCCTGCACACATTTGTTTCAGCTCTCATTAGGAATTCTCTTTTCAAGACTGTCAAAGGCATTAATGTAGCTGAGGAAACCATTAAAATCCATCATTTTCTTCTATTTCTGTTTATTTGCTGGGCTAGGCTTGCTAAGGTTGTGTGTTATGTTTTGCAGAGTGTCCCTGTAATAACTAAATAAAGCTTCATCACTTAAAATGCCAAACACTGTGCATTTTAGACATACTACAGCTGCAAAGAGCTTTCAGAGAAAACTGGTTACTCACTGATGTGAGAGGAGCACACCCAAAAATCCTTTTACATAAATCAGGGACAAATCATTTTTCTCTCTTACCAAAACCCTAATGACATTACAGAATTTGTAGATACTCAGTTTTAATGTCTAATCATACACCAGTGGTTCTGGGCAAAAGACAGATTTGTAACCCAGCTATTCCCTGCCTTCCTTCTCCCCAAATCATGTATTCTGTTGCCTGCAGAAGAATATAATGCCCCCATATTTTCAAATAAATCATACCTCTTATTTTGATTATCAGGAAGGGAAGGTATGAAATAATACAGCAGCACCTTTATAGAAGTCAGTAATTTAATTATCTCTATTTTGCAGCTTGATTTGGCTTTGTAAACTGCACATCTTCAAGCACTTGGGAGGGAATATTTCTGTAAGGCAGTTTCACTGCAGCAGATTAGAAAAAGCAAAACCTTAACAGAAGGTTCTCCTGAATTGTTACTGGAAAAAACCCCGTCACAGCCAATCACCTTGAAACATGCTCAATACAATGAAAACAAAGCTAGAAACATCTCTTAAAAGAACTAATACACTCGAAGGGGTTTGGGCTGGGGTTTTTTCATGGAATGAATCTGTTCTCATTTCCAAGGAATGTAGTGAAGAAATAGCTGAGGGTGGAAGCTTGAGACTGTACTGAGCCCATTTCCCTGAGAACAAGGACCCCACACCATTGACAGTGCAAGTGCTTGAGACACTCACCTGAGCTGGACCTTGGAAGCTGCTATTAAAAACTCAATGCAGATTTCATTATTTTAGCTACTCTAGGATTCCGTTTTCTACCAGCACATCTTGGTTAGCTCTGTACTGAAGCATTAGAGTTTGCTGTAAACTTCATGTTAAGGACATCCCTGTACTTCAGAGGCTTTCATCTCTGCAGTGGTGACTAACACTAGGCACAGCCAAAACACAAGAGATTTGCCCCAAAACATATGGATGTTCATATATGCATACAGACAGACATACACACATGTGTTTGTGTGCAAATATAAATACATAGAAAAACAAAATTAAATTTTTATATTTAGTTTTAGGAGTGCTAACTGCAATCAGAAAATAATTTCATACTATTACTTTAGAATTTTGGTCATTCAAAAATATTCAATACATCTTCTAAAACATCTTAGTGGACTGTGATGTGAGAGTTGTCTGTAATTGAGTTGGGCTTTATATGCTTTCTTCTGTATTTCTTTAATGCCTTGTTGTAAACACAGCTACTCAGAAGGAACCAATCCAAAACCTCCTTTAGAAAGTGATACCTGTAAAATCATCACTAGCTGCCTTTGAAAAATACTCAGTTATAGGCAGGAAAAAGAAAATTAGGTCAGTCTGCCATTAGTAATGGATGGAGAACAAAAATATAGTAAAACTCCAGCATCTGTATCCATGCACAGACATGCTCAGATCAATTAATTCATTCCTTGCTGGAGATCTCCAGGTGCAGGTATTTCCAAACACAGAGGGGTCAATGTGTGATTGCTGCCATGGTCACTGGTGATGCAGCCACTGCCTGACTACACAAAAAACACCCCTGGTGGAACTCTCTGAACCTTCTTGCACAGCCCAAGGCCTCTGAGCCAAGGTTTTAAATTCCCCTCTAGTGCCTGTGGCTTAGAAGACATTTTAAATCAGCTCCACAGCACCTCAAAACACACTGTGAACTCCATGTTTTCATGTGGGCAAAACCCACATGAACTTAGCTAAACTGAGCCTCAGCACTGTCAGATGGAACACTCCAGAAGTGACTTGTTTTGGGTGGCAAGGCCACCAGAGTCACAAATTTCAATCATCTTGTGGGAATGACTCGGTCTTAGCTGAGCAACTTTTATCCCTGTGAAAGGCTGCCCCTGTCCTGAATACAAATGAAGTGCTGAAACCTCAAAGGTTCCAGCAAAGAAATTTCTCCTTTGCTTCTCTCCAGTGTCTAAAGCCTTGATCCCACATTGTCTTGGTTTTTTGATCATTTGGTGCCAGTCTCTCACAAAACTGTTAAAACCTCACTGGGGTGATGCCAAGCAATCCTCAGAGGGTGTCAAAGAGCCACAGCAGCTACGATGCCTCTCATAAACCTGTGAGCCCTCACACAAGCATTTTAGGCACTAAGCTGAGAAAGGAGATGTGACTGAGTGCCTCCAATAATCTGGCTCCTCCTTAATGGAGCTGACATCACCTACATATTCCAATTTTAGGAGAGCAGAAATGGGTTTTGAAGATTCTTTTTGAGTTTTGTTTGGTTTTGGTTTTGTTTGTTTTGAGGTTTTTTGTTTTGGTTATTTTTGTTTGTGTTTTGTTTTGTTTTCTGTACATTTTTGGGATTTGGGGATTTTTACTATTCCTTTTCCTGAGACATGTACGGTGTTCTGGGGCTACCACTGAAGACCAGGGCTTTTCAAGCTGCAGACAAAGTGCAGGATTCTCTTCCTTGCCCATTGCCATTTTCATTGGGTTTGCATCTCCATAGACAATGTTGAGACAAACGTTAGATGGAATCACCAGATTGCTTCACTTTACTGTAGCACCCCAAAATTTTTCAGGACAGTCAGGACTTTGTGAGACACAGAGAGATGATGGCAGACAGACAGGAGAGATGTGAGGTAATTTTCTGGATCACACAGCAGCTGAGGGCTGGGAGCGTGCACCAAGACATCCTCCTGGCCAGTGGAGTGCTTGGGCTCTCAAAGACTTGGAATATTCAAGGGCTATTTCAGAGTAATCCATCACACAGAATGCACAGCTTTGGGAAAAGAAAATAACTAATGTACTAAGCAAATTTGAGGAGACTGGTAATGTTCATTCACTGTGTTGAGATCACCTTCAGCAACTGCAGAGTAAGAGAATAATAATGAGAACAAGTGGCTTGGGTATAATGACTGCAAGCTTCTCTGCTGGTTGGTTTTCATGACTCACTCTCTGCACTTCCAGAGTCATCACAGCTGAAGCTTTGGCAATGCTCTCTTCTCTTATTATTATAAAATGTTGAACCTTGATATAAAATTCAATTGCAAAATGAACATAAATGTACAATATTCCTGCAAATACAATTAGAATTTTTCAGTTTGCTGCAAGCAAATGGTCTTTGCTGTCAGCCCTCAATGCTAGATAAATAGTCCATGGACGAATTTCTGTGGAACAATAGTGACATCCAGTGGGTAGGGAGCTTAATCACAGGTATCTCCTCCATAAATCAATTCATCCAGAGATGTGTTTGCCTTTTCCTTCTGTATCCCACGGGAGAAGCATCAAACCCTTGCAGCACAGTGAGTACTCAGCTGGATCTGTGGACAGGAGCTATAACCTACATGTAGTGAATGCATGGAGAAGGTGAGAGATGAAAGCTGGCAAGAAATGGTGCACCCAGTGTGTAAGTCACTACTGCCAGCAGAAGGCAAGGAGTGGACAAGTCAGCAAGGGTAGGAGCTCCTATAAGTTCATGGCCACTGGTTTAGAATTTATTATCTATAAAACACTACTTTACTAGACTAGAAAATAAACTCAGGCCACAAACAACTCATTCAACTTCCTAACAACAGAAGACTAAAAAACGTATTATTTTAATTTATTTTTATAGTAATGAGAGAAAGACATTAAAGGAAGGGCATCTCAACTCCTAGGAACAAGTAAAAGTAAGAATTTCCTCTCAAAAACACACAATGTCCAAAGAGACAAGAAGCAAAGCAAACAATGCAAGATCAAATTCACAAGCAATAGCAAAGTCATACAATGACAAAGATGACATGAATATGCAGCACATCTGCTTGGGCAAACCCTCTGCAAGGTTTTGCTGTAACTACACTAGTGTCAGGAACTCTATGCCAATGTTTCTGGTGTGATCCTAAACCACAGTGAAGGAGAGAAGACAGTGAAGTCAGGATTACAGCTCTGTTGCCAAGATTCATTGACTGCCCCTGAGAAGGTGCACAGGAACTCATTTCACTCCACACTGGAGGAAACACAGTTGTAATTCTGAGTTTTGATGTCTTCAGCTGCATTGGGAGGTCACCCATCAGTCCATGCTCAGGTGCTTTGGTTTTCATTTGAGGGTGGATGTCAGCACAGAGGGACAGAAGGAGATTGTGGTGTGATTCCCAGGGTTCCAGCCAAACTCTTCCCTGGCACCATCACCCACAGAACACAGTAGGGAACACAAGCAGGGAAATGTGCCTGAGCTCAGCAGCCATGAACACATCACCAAGGAGGTCATAACCTAACAGAAAGGTTTATATCAAAGACCCTCTGGGACAATTAGCTGTGAGCTGATGGTCAATGTTTTAACTAACAGAAAACCTGCAAATCTCATTTGGAACGAGCACAAACACCAGAAAAGCCAGAGTGAAAAAAGATTTGCAGGTAGGCAGTATCTCTTTATTCAACCAATCCATCATAGAAATCACATCTCCCTGCAAGCCTTGTCCTGCTCATGCTGTTATACTGTAATGAGCACAGCACTGGCATCCTAATGTAAGAATAAGCATTGCTTACTGACAAGGGACAAAAGGCTAGGTAATTCCTATTTATTATTTCTTCCTAATGAGCTTAATGACCTACTGATGTTATTACAGGAAATATTAGACATTCGTTATTCATGTGAAAAATCATAAGTTTAAGATTCTTGATCACTAAAATCAACTCTTTAACAAAACAAAATATTTCATTCTTTACTTACTGTTTGTTACTGTTTCCCATGAACTCTTTTGTTTTCCAAAAAGCAACTGAATGACTGGAGGTATAATCTTGGAAAAAAGTCTTCCAAAAACCCCTCACATGTTATCATCACCACTAAAGCTATTCCCTTCCTGTGCTCATGGCCAACACACTGCCCATGTGTCACAGTTTACACTCCTGCCTGAAGGGTGAATTCTGTGTTTCCAGCACCAGCACTGAGACCATCTATGACTTCATAGCTATAATTTAGCCTTGCTAATTTTCCCAGTGTTTGGTGACAGCCAAAGTCTACTAAGGACACGTGACAAACAAAATACCTTAATTACTCACCTACATACCCACCAAACCAGGACAGCAATGCATTACAAGGTTCAGTGTTTGACTACACCACTGAGAGGAAATCACCTGCTCAGTTCTGTGTGCAAATCCTTTTCCTCCCCAAACTAACAAACCCACTAACTAGCCAGGTCAGTGTCTCAGGACCCGAGTTCCTCAATGCCATAAGAAAGCAAACCTGCCTGCAGTGACAGTGGCAGCAGCCTGCAGAGGCTGCCACCATGAACTCAGCCTGTGTTAGTTCTTCTCACCTGAAATCCAACCCCCCCAGACTTGCCAAGGGTTATACTGGCACTCCATCCCATAGTGTGGTGTACTAACTCTGAGAAAACATTGCATGTTCATGTCCATAATTATACTGAATTATACTGAGAGACTGAAAAAATAAACAAATGCAGGGAAAGGACTGCATGTGGCTTACAGCACTAGTAAAAAGTCAGGGTCACACAGCTTTTCCAGAACTTAAAAAATTGGATTTAAAAGACACAAAATGAGTGAATGAATGAATGAATGAATGATAGATAGATAGATAAAAATGGAATGTCAAATAAACATTTCTGCATCTCTTAGAAGTATTTTAAACCCTTTTCTTTTTTTTAAGTTGCTACTGTCAGGTTCTGAGCTTCTTTAGACATCAAACAAGAAATTTCTCTTTTCTTTCATATCTAACTAAATGAAAGGAAGAAAATACCTTCCTATAATGTAAGACATTCTTTCCAAAGCTGTGGGACTGGGCTGGTATTGGAAAAAATCCAAACATATTCCATCTTTTGTTGTTTCTTATGTGATTATTTCCAATGCCTGTAGAAATGGTAAGACACTACTAACAGGTAACAGGTACATTATTCTAGCTGAGCACATCCTCCTGGCATTTATTTTGTGCTTCGTGGCAAATCCTAGGTTGTGCTGTTGGCTCTTCCATGTGCCCTTTCTGGTCAGGAACACCTTAGTGAGTGTTTGAATGCCAGTTCTTCACCTAGCATCTACAGCAGTGAGCACTGTAGAATTCATGGCTCTGATTTTTTGGGGCATTTATATTTCCCAGTTCCGTAAAGGTTGCAAAACTCACAAATAGACTCCAAACTAATGTCATGAAATTACCATGCCCTTCCTGGTTCAGCTCAAGTCAGGGGAGAAAAAACATTCCAAGGTACAAGCCAGGATCTCAGATGCAAGCTGGGCATCCCAAGTGCCTTGGTAGCTGTTCCCTTTGCTGCCCTCAGGGTTAGTGTAGATAAAGGAGCTGTGAGGACTGAACACTTAGTGCAGATAAGCAATAGTAATAGATCAGTAATCCACTCAAAACACAACCACCATAAATGGATTCCTTGTTCCAAAAATACAGACTTCATAATGTATATTCTAGCATACACGCTGTCTCTTGTTTGCTTTTCTTTGTTAAAATCCATTGCTTAACATTGCAGAAGTATCCATTCGGCCTGTGCTGAGCTGTGCAAAAGCTGCAGGTGATAAAAGTAGAGAAAGGGAACACAGTTTACAAAAAGCAGACTGGAGTCAAACAGAAAAACACTTCAGACTTCAGCTTAATTAGTGTGCTGTGTGCTTTTTTCAGTCTCCTATAGATTATCCTGTTTATTTTAAAACAAAACAAAGGTTGTAGGAAAGGTTTCAAACCTGCAAATGGGAATTTAAACACCCAAATCTCCCATTTGTTGCACCAGTCAAGCACTTAACCTTTGTTACGAAACATTATCTCCTCTCCATTTCTCCCCAGAACTGGACATTTGAACAAGACCCAAGGGGCTACAAAGTGCTCTGGCCAGCTCCATGAAGCTGCTCTAAAAAATGACCTCCCCAGAGATTTTGGGAAATTCTCTTGCAGGGGAAGAGGAGCAGTTGTGCAGTGGGGTGCAGATGGGGCAGACACAGCTCAGTAAAGTGAGAGGGCTGCATGGGGAAAGAGGATTTACCTGGGGAGCTGCTTTCTGACCCAGTGCAGAAAGGACTGACAATAATTCCTGGCACACAGTTACAGTGAACTCACCTCAGGAAATAATCAGCTATGGTTCACTTTAAAAAACAGCTACAGATCCTCAAGTCTGGGTTTTTTTAGCCAGAAGAGTTTATTCCCCACATTCCTCGCTAATAACAATCCTAGTAATCTTATATAAAACCACAAAGTATGAGAAAAGGATCACCTTTTCCTCTTCAAAAAAGAGTAACATCAGATAACCATTCCAGCACATCAGTGTTGTTAGCAGTGCACTATTCCTTGGAATGTGACACTTTCAGATGGCAGCATTAGCCCTGCAGAGCCATCTGTGATATGAGTCATATCCTCAGAGCAATGCAGCTTCATCCTCCCCTGCTGCAGAGCACCCAGCTTCTCCTGAAACACCCCCAGCTACCCAGACACATCCAAGTGCACATCCCAGCAATTCCCGCTTTGGAAATTCACCCCATGCGCTCTCACAGCTGTGACTCACAGTGTGACACCCTCACCATCCTCCTTCCAACACAGGAGCCCTCCAGATGGGGAGAGAAAGAACTCTGGGAACTCCTCCCAAGTCTACTTGTACCTGGCACAAACAGGCTCCCTGCTTTGGGGGCTGAATGTTCATTGTCCCTACTTACTCCATCTGCAATGACAGTTCCCAGGTCACATTACTGATACAAAATGCAGACCTGCAGCAAAGCCCAGCAATATTATTACACGAGTTCAGAAGCTCCAGTTACCACAGAGAGAAACTTGTCTTTCATTGAAGAACAGAAATCCTACAGGTACACAACACTGCACAATCTTCTGCCCATCCCTGCTGATGCTGGCAGCACTAACAAGTGTCCTTTTCCTTTTTCTAGTGAGCAAGTGACAATCACAGAGAATAAGAGGGAAACATTGCACATGAGAGTCCTGAGCACTGGGTCAGGCTGAGCAGAGAGCAGGAACACTGCAGGGAAAAGGGGCTGTGAGAGCAGGGCAGCTCCCCTCACTTGGCAGGCACTCAATTCCAGCAGTTTCCATGCAGTTTTGCTTTTCTGGCAGTTCAGTAAAGCACAGGAACTCAGGCAGTTATGCACAATTCCTTCTCATCCAAAGGACAGCTGGTCTGTAGCCATAGCACATAATGGTGAGCTCTGATGTGCAAGAGCAGTATAAAAGAATTTGAAATATTAACATAATGGACTGCACTGTTAAATCTGAAAGCATGTTGGATTTGGACTGTTATCAGTATCATAAATTAAAAACATCTATATATCAGTAATATTAATAAAATGCATTTTTCCAAAGCTGCAGAACTACTGATATGTATGTTTTGGCTTCATGTACAAACTGACATGGCAAATTCTAAATTTAACCAAGCCAATTTCTTTTAAAGCCTCATCACACTAATTACATCCATCAAGTGTGTAAGATACATTTTGTCAGCTAAGAACAGAAGACTTAAATTAAATGTAAATCCTTACTCAGCACTTTAAGCTGTTAATGGCTCTAAGTCGTTAATGAGCTGATGAAAAGAAAATGCTCCTGCAGACTCTGTAGTGAGAATTTATTACAAGCACTCATTACTTCCATCCAGTGCATATTCTGAAAGTGTCCCCCATTTATGTCAACACCCCAGTGTCAACAGAGAAAGATACCAAAATAATCTTGTTTGCTTGCAAATGCTCGTGTACCCAAGTGGGGTTTGCCAGGCATCTCCAGGAGAGATGGATGCCCTTCCTCCCCAAGGAGGCTCCCAGGAGAGCTGCTGAAAAGGCCTGAGGTAGGGGGCACTGTCAGAATGGTATTTTAGCTGAACTTCTTGGCATTTTAATTCATCAACCACTATGAACAATAAGGGCTGACTGCACAGCATGCCTGGGCTTATTTATTTTTATAATGAATTTTTATAATGAATTTTGATAGATCTCCTATTAGAATTAGCTCAGAAGAGCATTGGAAAGAGATTTACAGAACTGAGGATGGGGGAGGACATGAGAGTTAAAGGAATATATCCTGTTATCCAAATATATCCCTGTTATCCAAAATATCCAGATATATCCCTGTTATCCAAAACTTGCAATTTTAATTTCAATTTAAGTAATGTCAGGATCTATGAATTTTCATCCTTTTCACAGGATTTTCTGTCTCTGCCTATAGCCTTAAGGAGGGTTATTAAGGGAACTTCCCAACTGCAGAAAACCCCTAGATCAGGCTTAGTTCTCACTGAAAGGAAAAATATCATTATTTTGATCTCTTTCTTAATTTCTCTCTCGCAGTCTAGTCTCTTTCTTTCCCTCAGCCTGAGCTCCTCTCCTCTCCTGATTAGCTATTTCCCAGAAAGAAAAAGAAAATGTAAAAGCTACATTTAAATGTACCAGATGCCCTTGAATTTCTACCAAGTTGTGCCCCTGTAAAGCCTTGTTTACAACTTCAGCTCCAGCAGCAAGTCAGCTTCCAGGAACAAAGAAATATTAGAGACATTTTCACAACAGTTTTAAATTGCTTCCCCCAGTAGAGAAGACTCATTGACAAGTAAATAAAATGAGGTACAGGGAAGTGATTCATGCTCAAACACTATGAAAAAAAAATAAAAATAAGGCAGTCTGGAATATTTGTAACCTCTGCAGGAACTCTATCCCATCAACTTGTAGTGAAAATTAACACGATGTTCAAAAATTATTATGCATGAGAAAACAAGAGCTGTCTCAAATGATGGCCCTGCTGTAACAGGATGCTGATTAGCTACAGAGAATTGAATTTTTGGTATCAGTGCTTTATTGGGTCACTATATGGATATGACAGACGAGACACTTCCACTGCAAAAAGGAAGCAGATTTGCCTAAGATTAATTCCACAGTAGCTTAATTATTAATTAATCTCTCCCAAATGGATTTTTCTAAATGTACTTAGAGAGGCCTGTGCAGATAGAAGCGCTGTGTGTAGGGCCAGGAGAGTTTTGCAGGCAGGCAGGGATGCTGCAGTGCACAGGCAGCATTCCTGGGCTGATGGGCTCCTTGGGATGCATGGATAGAACACTCAGAGCTGCAGCTGGATAACCCTGAACCCTCCTCCTCAGAACCACAGAGCACCTCGTGTCTGCTTCATAGTGCTGGTTCAGGATTTAATCAAAGATTTACAATCTACACCCTGGAACAAGGAGTCTTCTTCCCCTTCTTAAAAGGTTTCAAATAAAACACTCATTATTTTTAGAGATTCTGTCTGAATATCTGTAGCCTGTGCCCCTTACCTGCACCTTCTTTCAATTTAATGCCCATTTTATACCATTTAATGCTTCCTCTTCCACTTCTCTGTATCCCCAACACAAAGAAAACACAGAGACTGTATCATGTTCTTTCCAGCATCAATCTGTAAGTCCAATTTTATTGAATGAATTACCAGTGAAGTGCAGGAGCTGATGGGAACCTGTGCCAGGCAGTAGATGGAGCAGGGCTGAAATCCTGTGGCAATCCACCTGCTATGGAGCATTTGCTAACACCCTGCAGTGGTGCTGCATGCTAATGCCACTGAGAGGAAGAGGGGGGTTGCAAATCTGGGACGATCTAAAGGCTTTAAACTGTTTGGAAAATAGCCTGGAAGAAAGGAATGCCTCAAAGTCAACCAGTCAAAATTAACTGAAAGCACGGCCCCTCCCTATTTCTGTTATGCATTATAAAAATTGCTGTGATAATTACAAAGCTCATTTAGCCAATAATGGCAAAACATGTGGACAGACACCTGAAACTCAATCACCTGCAGTTCAGTTTCAGCTCTGAGTGTATCTGAGTCAGTGCCTTCCCTTTTTGGGGCAGTTGGCCATTGCCCCAGATAATTTCTGACAGTACTCTAAAGTGATCCTCTGTTTCAAGGCCAGGCTGGCCAGGGCTGTGAGCAGCCTGGCTCAGTGGAAGGTGTCCCTGCCCATGGCAGGGAGTGGAAAGAGATGGTTCTTTCCAACACAATCCATTTCTGATTCTCTGGTTTGTGCCCCTAACTCAAGACCTCTAGTCAAATCCCTTCACAGGCTGGCCAGTGCATCTTCCCCAAGCAGAACTGAAGGCTCCAGTGAGCTGGTAACTCCTGCATCCTTCTGCAAAAGATCACATGCTAGGCCTCATCTGCTTTACATTTACCTGTCCAGTGAGCCTCCTCCCAAAATGCCTTTGTTGTCTGAAGTTGTCTAAAGCCATATTTTCCTTTCCAATGGGCACATTCATTAGAGCTGCCCTTGCAGCTTGCAGAGGGTACTGGCAGAACCCCACTGAGAGGGTTTTGGGGGCACTCTGACAACCTCAGCAAACACCTTTCCACTCCCTGTGTGCCCCTGCAGCAGCACTGGGCAGTGAAGGATCACAGCACACGCCCTTCTGCTGCTTTCATTCTGTTCAAGGGTGTGTGGTGGAGAAAGCAGTGCCTGTCCCAGGCTGTCCCAGAGCAGCTTTCCCAGGATAGCTGTCAGAGCAGGTGTGTTATTTTTTACAAGTGTTGTTTTGCCTGACAGTACTAACACTGACTGCAAGAACAACAATATACAGCTGCCTTATGCCTTCCTACCCTGTTAGTGTTCCACATATCAAAGCTTGCACAGCCTGTGGGGAAAAAAGCCAGTGACCATTAACCTTCACTTTATTTTATGCTTTTATAATTTTAGGAGTTTAGTTTCAGGCTTGCAGCCTTCAGGGCTGCAGAGTTGAGACTAGAGTAAAATACAATAAAACAGCAAATTTTTAGCATAAGTTAAAAGAGCTTTTCCTGAGTCTCTATGCCAGTTTTCCCAGCCCTTATGCAAAATTTATTTCAAGGGATTTAACAGTTTTTTTCTCAAGTTGAAGTCAATGCATGAGAGATGCTTTCTGCTCTTGTAACAGAGAAATACCTCCTGGATTGACAGTGGTCAGTTCAGCAAGCTCCCAGGAAGTCACAGAGTAGGCAATACTTGGCTGTCTTTCAGACCCTGAACTTCTTGTCAGTGGGCAAGATGAGGCAAGGCTGGAGGGATGGCTAGAGCAGCACATTCATATCCTTGTTTCTACCACCCATACGAATCCAGCAGAAACCCCTATTGCTGTTAAAAAGCAGGAAAACCCTCTTGTACCTTCATGCTCCCCCTTTTCTTTGACTCAGCTTGGTCCACTGAAACTCAAGACAAAAGCTGAATTTCCCAAAGGGTAAATGTGGCACAAAATCCCAAGACAAAGCTTAGTGAGAACCCAGTGGCCCAAGGACTTTGGGGGTGTGGTTACCATGAACTCACAGGGGAGTTTCAGAGTTTACCCTTCATAGATCATTCATAAAGCAGAGCATTCCCAAAGGTGAGCTGAATTCCACAGGCTCCCATGTGCTGCAGTTTGTAAATCACTGCCACGAAAGTAGGACAGTGTGTCACGCTGACAAGAGGCCTTAGCATTTAACAATTTCCTCACTAAACAACCTTGACTTGTGGTGACTGCAACAAATGCACTCCCCCAGCATCAGCTTTCCAGCACAGCCTTCTCTTCCCTGCACAGAGCCTTCAGCCCTGTGCTGTGCCCTGCCCACAGCAGCCAGCCTGCACCTGCAGGATGGGAGCTGCAGGAGCTGGGACACTGCTGCTCTGCTGAGGAGCTGCACAGGAGCACAGCCAGCTGTGCTGCACTCACACCCTCACACACATGCATTACACTGAGCAGACATGCAGCATTATTCCTCTGAAAACTGGAGCCCCTTATTCAACTTACAGAATCATTTTGTTTAAGATTTATAAAATTTAAAGGCTGTACAAGGTGCAAGGTAAGGCAGCACTGCAGAGAAGGATGGTTTCATCATAAACAGCCCTTTTTGCACTCTATTTTTCAAAGGCTTGACTGATTAAATACCAGCCACTAGTTCCTATTACACAGCAAAGCAGTAGGAGAGAGCCAGCAGGCCAGTCTGCACTGGAAAGGAAGGTGGAACCATTGATTCTTTACATCTCCTACAAATCAGGGCCAGGGAGTTCAGGCCCCCTTGACCTGTAGGTGAAAAACAGATAATATTACACTTTGTGTCTTGTCCCAGATTCTCCTCAGGGAAAAGAGTCTTGAGCCAGCACACAGCATGAGAGGGTTGGGTTTTTGTGAGTGTTGCAGCTGCTGGCTCCCAGCAATGAGCTCTGGAAGGCGTGCCCTGCACTGCCACTCTGTGCTGCCTGCTGCAGGGAAGGCTGCAAGGGATGCAGGCAGAGCTGCCACAGGCTGCTGCAGGATGCTGCTGCTGGGCCAGGGCACTGCCCACCACTCCTGCTGGAGCTCTGGAGGCTGAACAGTTCAGGCTTTCTGGGCTGAAGGGTGCTGACCCTCGGGCAGGCACCACTGTGACCTGAGGCCGTGGAACAGGCTCTGAGATTGAGGGATGGCACTGGGGCTGTGGGTGTGGAGTTTGAGTGGTTGGGTGTGATCTCACAGGATGAAAGGTCAGATTTCAGATTTTGGTATATAGTAATGTGTGTGAGTCAAGATGGAGGATTTAAGGTGTTGTCTGAGTCCTTCTCCTTCACCTTCTTCTTCCTTTTTCTTTGTGGGTTTGGGTGGTTTTCTGTAATTGGGTGAAAAAGGTCCACACTGGGTGCCTTGGGTGGTCATTATTGGGTCAGAGATATAAATAATGTAGGTGTCACTTCATTATTGGGTGATTAGCACTGAAATAACCTTGGAAAGAGTTAGAAGCATCCATTTTACCTCCTTTCTCTAGTTTGTTAGTTAAAGCTCACAGCTCATGAGTCTGTAAATAGATAAGATATAATAAACAGCCAAGTCTGAACTCGCAATCTGCATTTCCATGTTATTCATCCTGACCTTGGCAGAGAAAAACAAACCAGAACTGTCACACACTTCCTGCCAAAAACCACCAAATTCTTTTCACTTGTCCAAGTCAAGTCAAATAACTGTTGTGAACTTTGCTAACCTTCAATTTGGTCATGTTCTCAGAACTTAGTGCCTAGGGACATAAAGATTTCTTCCAAATTATAGCCTCTCTAGGAATTCTACACCTCTTCTTTTTCATTGCTTTGCTTCATGAATGCAGAGATCAAAGCCATCAATCTGGAAAATATTTTCCTTATTTGGAGTTTTAGTATCAAATATGGGAAAAAATATTAATTTTCCAGTAATTCCAAACTGAAAATAAAAAGCTCATCAAGTCAGTTATCAGTTAAAGATTATAACATTTTTCCTCGACTGCTTCAAAATAATTAAAATTAAATGCCACTCCTTAAAGTAACTTAACATCAAAAATGTTCAAGCCCCTTTCATTAGAGAGTCTCAAAACACTTTGCAAGACATTATCAGTGCCATTTGTCCAGAGCAGACTCCTGAGGTGGGCTCCTTGTTGGGCCATGGCAGCACTGGGAGCAGATGCTCAGCCTCCCACTGCCATTATTGCCCTGATTGTTTTCTTACTCACAAAGAAAGTGGAAGTTGGGTGGGAGACATGAGTCAGGTGAAATGAGAGCACAGCATTATGCAGCAGCAAGGGAGCAACCCCAAATTTAGAAAGGTACAGAATTTCCTAACCTTAAATATAAACTTAATCCCCTATCAGCACAGTTTCACAAATGTTGCTTGAAACCTGCAGCCTGTCAAGCCATAAAATACAATTGCTCAGTGCCTGTAATCACCACGTAGCCTGTTGTGGCTTGGCAGGCTCTCCTCCTCCAGTGTCAAATATAAAACAGATGATGGTGGCCTACAGAACTTTGGGGAAACATAATGCCTGACAGCAGAGCAAAATGCATGGAAAAGCATCCTATCACCTCCAACAAAACCAACAAGCCAGAACTCTCACATGATTCCTACCAGTAATCATCACCACCATAATAAATAGAGGGTTTCATTTTACTAGTTTTAAAAGACTTATTCCACTTTGGTGAATTATGGCTGTTCTTCCTAAAGTGGCTCCTAATCTGATTGCTCAGAGATTTATGTACAGTCACAAGCTTGGGAAGTTATTATTGGGAATGTCTATTCTTTCTGAAAATTGAGATAGGGACTAAAATCAAATTTTATACTTCTCATTTAACAATCTATTATTCATAAGTTTTTAATTGATGGCAGTGGAAATAATAACTTTGTATTCATAGTGGCAGACAAAATTTGGTTTCATTGATTAACCATATTTGTCCTTCCCAAGATGACTTAGCAAAAGCATGTTGATGCTGTGCTCATCATTCGAAAAACCCCAGCCTTAAAACACAGCCCACTTTCATCCCAGTGTTGATAGCAGCAGCATCAGGCAGCACTGACCATGCCTGTCCATGATAAACTGATGAAATCCAGCTGAAATGAAAATGAGCAGGATCCTCCTGGTATGACCACATCAGCACGATAAATAACACACATGTGGGAATGAGAGATGTGTCCAGAGCTGGGCTATCCCAAGGAATTGTTACCCCAGCCTCACCTCCACACCCTCCACAGCAGCAGCAGCTTGGGAGAGTTCTCCTGCATGTGAGGAGGGGCTATAAACTGTTTTATAGCTTGGAAATTCTGATCCAACTCGTGGTGACCCCATTAGCATCACAAAGGAGTGGAATACTAAAGAGAGGTGGCCCTGGAGAAACTCAGAATCAACCCAGAACAGATGCCAACAGGAAAATTGTTTTCATTCCATTGTGCCTCTGTTTCAAAAGCTCAGATCATGATGATACATGATACAATAACCTACCTTGGCTGCAAGGGTGTATTTGCATAAGCACAGACAGCTGCAACATCTCACAAAGGAAGGGATTCACACACAGGGCATTGAACGGTTTGTGCTTTCTCCTGAACCAAGGATATCACAATCACAGTAGGAAATGTCACATCAGACATGCCTAGCAGGCTTTCTAACTGGGAGCAACCTGTGTATAACAAGTAGAAACAAACACCAAAAAAAAAACCCAGAAGAGAAAGGACAGCTTCCAATAGTTAGAAAATGATGTCTTAGCCCTTAACATACCAGTGAAGGAATGTGGATCACATACTGTCCTTCAAATAACATACTTGTAAGTGCTTCCATTATACATTTAGAAATTAAATCTTGTTATACAGAATTTCTACTAAAACCTTACCATCACTGAGGTCTGGCAGCAAGTTCTACAGATGAATTATGGACTGTGAATAGAAATATTTTATTAAGCCATTTTAAAATCAATTCTCTGTCCCTTTGAATCAAATGCTCCTAAACATTTTCCTCACCAGACTCCAAACCATTTCTGTTTCAACTAATCTTCCTTAATAATAAGTAATTAGAATTGACCACAGACTCAAGAATAAAAGGCAAAATATTTACACAAAGGCATTATTAATGTACTCTTAACAAGCCTTTTGAACTGTGTCCAGAAGGACACAACAAACTCTTTTTTCACTGCTAACACTCTGTTAAATACTAACAGCAGATGTCTATAGTTAAAATCATTGCTAGCATTGCCAGCAGGCAATACTTCCCATTTGTGAATTGATCCTGCTCAGTGTACTCTGCTGGTTCCTGTAGCTCTGCTGAGTTCTGGAAGGTCCTGCTTGCATTCCTAGGCTTGACTGACTCAAACGATTTACATTTCCTGCACATCTTGCCATTTTCCCTTTCACAGAGACTTCAACTTGCAGCACACGAATCTAACCTGAATAGCTGAGGGCTCCCTGCTGTTAACCTTTGGCCATGTGGAAAATTGGCACCTGATTCCTTCTGCTTTCTGTCTCTAGGTATTTCCTACCACAGCAGTGTTTAGCTTCCCAAATAGGCTCTTTTGATGAATGTTAGCAAAGGCTATCTGAGTCCAACAAATTCTGTCAATGTGCTCTTTTTTACCCTGGCAGACAGCATGGATTAGCTGTTGTGGTAGAGCTGCCCTAGAAAGAAAATATTTTTTGGGCTGGTGCTACCTGAGAGCACCTCAGACAACAGCAATTACCACTCCTCATTTACCAGAGCCCTCTGAAATGACATTTAGGAGTCTGATAAGCAGCAGCTTTGGAAGCATCTGCTGCACCATCTCCCAGGAAACACACCTGGACATCCCAGCAGTGTTCAGAATTTCTCCCAATGGTGAGTCCAGGTAGTTCCTGTAATGTTATCCTTCCTTTGGTTGTTTTTTGATTTAACTATGCTTGGTGCTAGTTTAGAACAGGACATGCTTCCATTAGCCAAGGCATCCTACAAAGCACCAAGGCTCTGCAGGGTGTAAAGCTCCAGCTGTTCTCTCCACACGTCCTGGGTTAAATCACATCAGGTTTATCACAAAGCTCTCATTCCAGGCAGGATGCAGCCAGCAGCTCTTTCACTTTCCCTTCAGAAAGCAGGGAGATGAATGTGAAAAATCGAGACTTATTATGCTAAAAACTATCATTCAGTACCGGGTGTAGAATTACATTTGATTAGGGTCTTATTGATGTACAATGCCAAAGTGTGTAAATTGCAAAAATTAAAATCCATTTGTTTGCGGTTGGCAAATGGAAGTGTGTGTAATACTAGACACAAACAGCAGGCAAGTTTACAAGCATAGCAAATGTTCAGATAAAGGCAGAGTTACTTCAAGTAATTTCTGTTATTCTAACAATCCATGCATGATTTCCTCCAGAGTACACCAAAAAGAGAAGAAAAATAACATTATGTAAAATATTTGGTTATAGAACACATATGAAATCTGTCACATTTTTTGTTTATCTTATTAAAACACCATCTTATGAAAATTAATACTGCCTCATCTGAGCTATTTTTCCCTAAAAAGACAAATGGCCTGTTTATCCCACAAATAAATGCACCACAGATTAGCATACACTAAATAAACACATTCTTATCCACCCTACACATATAACCCCAGGAGCCACTGCTTATTAACCACAACAACTAAACACCACTACATGGTATCCCCAGATATTTTCCTGGCTCTACAATCCAAGGAGAACTTCTTTGGAATGCTGCTCCACATAAAGACCCAGGGCTGTGTGCTCAGGAGCTGGGCTCCCAAAACCTGTGCTGAGCACCAGCCCTGCTCTTCCAGAGGCACCAGGGGCACAGGGACTGCCAGCCACACCAACCCTCATGGCAACAAACTCTTCCCTAAATTAGGAAGGGTCTGCTGTCATCCACTCCTACCAATCCACAAATGAGCACTGTATCATCCCAGTGCCATGGACAGCTCTTCATTCCAGCAAGCTGAACGAGGTGAAGGATGTAAAGTAAAATCTTAAAGTAAAATCTTAAAGTAAAATTTAGATGACTACTTCATTAGGTTGTTTTTTTTTTTTTTTTAAGATTCATTGGCCATTTCCCTTTAGGTGGCTACAACAGGGCTTTAGAAGTTTAGCTCTGGTTTGAACATTATTCATATCTGTTATCCCTTCACAGTTCCATGTAGTGTTCATTCTTAATGGATGTGACTTTGATTTTGCATGTCTCAGACTTGCACTTGATATTAAAGCAAAAGCTTTCTGATGTTTTGGAACTCTGAGCTGAGTTCCCAAGCTTTTTCATGTAAATAAGAAATGTTTACATTCTTTAGTTCTGATAGAATATTCGAGTGATTGGTATGGTCACCAATCCAAGTGATGGGATGTGCTGCTTTGGCCAATACTTGGCCACCTTTGTACAGTGGATAGAAATGGAGTCAGAAAATTAGAATAGAGAGATTTTTGCAAGCTGACTCCAAACCTGTCTGCCTCATCCTTTCCAAACTCCAAAAACAAATGCTGCACCCCAAAAAAGGTGCAACAAATGGACTTCATTATCTGCAGATGTATATTTAAAAAAGGCAAACCCTTCCAGCATACAAAGCCATTACAACATACCTGTTGAGAGAAGCTTCAGAAAATTGCCTGATGTGCAAAGGCAGAAATACTGCAATTTTCACAGTAATAAAATGCAGGCCTTTATTTACAAAGAAATAGAGCAATATCTATCTTGCAGGTGCTATCAGAGCAGGGGTTATTTTTACTTTCTGTAATAAACTTAAGCAAACAAAATTTAAATGAAAAACTGTTTGCAACTAGGTTACAGAAATTTTAATGTAATATGGAATATTGTGAGTCCATTGCCTGCCATTATCAGATCAGGATTAGGTGTATTTGTGCTCAGGCTGTCCTTACAGCCCTGTGGAAGGTTTAATATTCTTTCATTTCTGTAATAAATCAGCTGTTCTCTTCTTGCACATAAAACGTTACATACTTGTAAAACAGCATCTGGTGGAGAGAAAGGAGGGGATGTCATTGACACAGGGGTCCAAAATCTGCTGTTGCTCAAAATCCCATTTTATTATACAGCTTTAGGCATCCACTGCAAAAGCAAGACTGAAGATTTGCTTGCATTATTCACTCCATGATACATTACTGACAGTAAGAGGTACCATTATTTTGGGAAGTGATTTGGACAAGCTTCCAGAGCAAAGCAGCATAGAAAAGCATTGTACCCTAATTGTTTGGGCCTTATCCTTCACTACCCAGTGAAGCATTCTCTTTCTTTGCAAAAAAATGCTGCAGTTCCCACTTGTCCTTCTATCACTTGCCTTGTATTTCTAAAGTGAAACCAGAATAGTACAACAAATTTATCAGATGCTGTCAACAAACAGCATTCCTCACATGGGCCATGGCCTTTTACAAGTTTCAGGGCAAGTCTTCAGCCTCAGCATCTGCAGCTAAGCCCAAAATCCATCACAAAAAATATTAACTAATACTGACTCAAGAACAGAATTAAACTGCTGAGTGAAACTTGTTAATTTGAGTCACCCACTCCCATAACATAAATCCATAATAAATCACAGACACTCATCAGCCTGCCTGCAAAATTCCTCTGAGTATCAACACTTGCAAAGCAAGCTGACAACCCCAGAGAAAGAGACACACAAGGGGACACTTCATGTCTCCTTTTCCTCGTTTGTCTGCAAGCCCAAGGGTAGAAAATGCACTGGCCAAAGTCCAAGGGGAAGCTGTGTTTTCCAAAAGAGGCAGAAAACAAAAGAACCCCAAACCAAATATGTCTGTGTTTCTATACAAATGCTGAGAATGTTAAAAAAGGGATGGGTAGACTGCAACACCTACCTGAAGTATGTTTTGAATAATATCAAACATTTGGAGGAAAGAGAGAATTATTGGTAGTTTAATATCTAAATAAAGGATTTTATAAAAATGCAATAGCTCCTGTCAATACAGGAATCATGTCAAGAAATCGCATCACAAATATCTTAGAATTATATCAGAGCCTGGTGAAATGTACCAACAAGCAAAATAGGATCTCTACAAAACTCTAAATCCATGTTCAAGTACAGGAAAAATACAGTATTAAGGACAATCTAATCTTTTTCATTTGAGAAGAGCCACCCTGTTGTGCCCAGAGAAGCTGGAATGATTGCTAGCACAGGAAAACAGCAGTAATGGGAAGGTGTAGTTATTTCAGACATGCTGTGTGACAAATCTGATCTGGATATTGTACTTCAGGGAGTGACTAGATAAAAAAAACACCTTGTGACACAGGCACAGCAGGGTCAAAGTCCTCACCAAGAATATTACTAGCAAAAAGGCAGTCTGTAAAAAATCCCCTAATACAGTAAGACTCAATATCTCTAAAGAAGACAAAAGTTTTTCCCTAAAAACTCACTTGATTTTAAAAAGGTGATGTGGCTAAATGTGAAAGCTTGTTAAAATAAACAAAATTTCAAGTTGGCAAGTATGTGAAGGCTGTGTAGGCACAGCAGAGGAGAAGGTGAGCATACAGCACTCACCTGGAGGAACCTTGTGAAAGGCTCCCAGCAAAGCAGCCACTGTGTGGAAAAGGCAGGGTAGGAGAGGGATCAGCAACAGCAGCACCAAAAAAGATCATGGCACATGCACATAACAGAAAGGAATATAAACCATGGCAGGTCAGTTGTAAAAACACATTATGACAGGCCACAAAAGACTTGAAGGACAAAACTGCAGCATTGCAATAATCTTGAACACACCTTCATCATTACATCAGGAGCAGGATGGCTGCCAAGCTCTGTGGGATTGAGCTGGACTATCCACAGAAAACACAGTGACTGTACAAAAACCAGATGGATCTTTTTGCACATTTAGTACAGAAAATCGCTGGGAGGTTTCCATAGATGAAAGGGTGATGCAGCTGAAAATGTGACCAAAAATGAACTGACATTTTTACTGCAGAATAAACTGAAATAGTAAACTGTAAGAACTACTAGGATCAGCCATAATTCACCCAGCAATTCCAAAACAATTCACAGATAAAATAATAACCCAATCACTATAACAGACATTCTAATACTTTGAAAGCTCACCAGCATCAAAAGAACAGAAGACAGCAGAAATGGCAGCTTCATATTCAGCAGCCTTTACCACAAGGACCAGCACAGATTAACATCCATCTCATGGGGACTGCTAGGTAGGAGCAGGAACAAAGGACCAAAGCAATAGGCAAATGGACAAGAACTGTCTCAACTACACTGGACAAAGGGTTAGGGAGGGTTTTTAAAAGGAAATTCATACCTCACTAAGTTATTGAAACTTTATGTAGGACTCAAATAACAGCTGGGTGAGCTTTACAACTAGTACTTAATTAAAAGATCTAGAAACCTATTAAAATTATATCCATAGAGAGACTGACTTGTAAAATGTAAAATCAATATTGGCACACAGAGAGAATAAAATCCAGCTTTCTGGACTCTCAATCTCACCTGTCTCACCTGGGATTTTCAAAGGTTAACTGAACTGGGTACCAATGGGTAATTCTTTAAATACTGGAATTGAACATTTTCTGATGTGGTTCTGTGACAAAATTAGCTCCAGCCATTCCACTAACAACTTCCTCCAAGTCATTTTATGTTTCAAAGTAAAATTGATTCCTGGAGCAGTGTTACTTTTCTGCTCGAACACTGTAATTATAAAAATCCAAGTTGCTATTCAAGTTTAAAAGAGACACATTGTTTTTCTTTTGCCATGGCTGTTTCCCTACCTCCAAAACCCCTCCAGCCCTGATTTCTGCCAGTCCCACAGATATTCCATAGCTGACACCACGACAGACACCTCACACAAACACACTTTTGAGGTCTCCATCATGAAAGGAAGTCTGCAGATAGGGAAGGTCCATGACCTCTCCCTTTCCCCAGGCAAAGGGAAGCCTGTGTGTGAGCATTCCCCAGGGAATGCTGGAGCAGGAGCTCCCCAGAGGAGGAAGGAGATAGGTGGGGACACGGTGCTCAAATCCCCTCAGAAGCTGTGCTTTTATTTCTCACTGCCCCTCTCCCTCCACAGCCAAGCTGCCTGTGCCCCACTCAGGAGCTGCTCTTCTCCGTCTCCCTTTGATGCTTCCCCATCAACCCACACAAGGTCCAGCACCTCAAAGCAAGCTGCTGGGTGTGTAAAGCCCTAGGAGCTTCCAAAGGAAAGAATAAAGTTAAGAGTGTGAGGAGAGAGCAGGGAGTGAGTGGAAAAGAAGAATAATGAGCAGGGGATTCCAAGCACTTCTGGAGACATAAGGGAGTCAGAAGAAGCAGATGACTGCAGGTTTACAGCTGAACAGAGCAGAGTGAAATACTGCACTGAGCACA
>VWYP01015987.1:26174-91422 GCA_013400435.1 Pycnonotus jocosus | reverse complement strand
AAAAAAAAAATTATATATATATAGATAGATAGCTGTAAGAAATTCATCCATAACCAACTAATTCTAAAAAAATACTGCATTACTTTTTTACCTGAAATTCCTAAGCTGTTTTTTCTCCTCACTTGGCTTTCAAGTTGACGTAACAACTGCCATGGGTTCTGCTGCGATGCCTTCCTCTTCCAGTTTCAGTGAGGGATGCAGGAAATGCTGACCTGCATAAGCTTGTGTTGATACAATATAAGTTATCCTTGTGTTTTGGTGTAACAGGAAGGTTCTGAGGGGGGATCCTGGAATGGGGGTGCAACTCTTAGAAATTAAGAGTCTTACAGGAGAAACTGATAAGCTGCAGATTTATTTGTAACATGGTATGTCCACAAAGAGATGTAGGGCGTGTGTAGGGCAGACAGAAGATGAGTACTGAAATGCAACCATCCATCCAGGGAAAAAGCTAGTCAAAGATTTAAGGCCTTAGGCTAATGTGAAAGCCTCTGCACATTTTCCTAGAGCTTTGAAGGTGACAGCCTGTCACACTTTCCTCAGAGAGCTCCCTGGAACCATCTGACCAAAGGAAATATCTTGCTGATGCAGGTAGGAGATTGTTTTGCTACACAGTTTCCATTCTGTTGCTGCTCTGAAAAAAGGGTAGAAAGCAGAAAAACAAACAAACCTCAGATAGCTTTGGTCTCTCAAAAGGAAATTTCTTGAACCTTGTATTGCTTTAGGTGACAAATTGTCTATTGGTGTAATTTCCACTCTTAATTTGGCATAATTGAACTGGAGGAGTGGGGCTCAGGGAAGCATTGCTCATCTGTTCACTATGGAAATAAAACGGGCTAGTCCTGAAGGAGATTAGATAATCCATAATCCAATTTACCTTTCCTAAGGAAAGTTCATCATTGACTGTCTAAAGGACAGTGTCCTTAACTAAGGACACTGACTTTAAATCCCGTAACTAGCCACAGATGTGAATGCTACCTGAAAGACTAATCAATCTAAGGGTTGGTAAGTTGGAAAAATAATGAAAAAAAATCATTTGAGAACACAGAATTTATGAAAAATTAAGATAGAGGAAGCACTAAGTTTGCATAGAAATGCTTTAAAATCGGTGAAAAAGCTGTAAGAAGTAATTAGGTAGATTTCAGAAAATCAGTAACATTGTATCTGCAGTAAAACTACCAGGATTTTCTACTTGTTTTAATATGCAGAAATTGTTACAGAGTTAAAAAATCTGTTCTCTCCTGTAATTTATGTGCAATCAGTGAAAGAAGCATTTTAAAGTAATTATTTTAATGGGCTGGGAGAACCTACTGTAATAGTTGCTGGTACAACTAATACAATTGGTCAATGTGAGTGAAGTAATTTTTAACCTTAATCAATTTAGTATTAGTAAAGTTGCTTACTACATGATCTGATACTGTTGTGACTACTCATCACTTCCTCAGAGTATTGCATTCCAGTGTCCCAGATTTATTAGTAAACTGAGCAACAAATCCTTCTTCTCTTTTTATTCAGCCATAGCTGAAAACATCATACATGGACTTTCTGTTCAAGTAATTTTTTCTCTCTTAGCAAATATATCACCATTTATAATAGTTGCAGTCATGATCAATTGCAGATGATCAGTAGTTGTAATCATGGTTAGTGATGTACTCAGTTCCCAAAGTGAAATGTACCGTGATAAAAATTAGATAAGTATTCTTATTTCAATAAACAACTGGAGTGCATTCACCCCTCACCAGCTTCCCCCAAGATTACTGCATTTCATCCTTACACTGCTTAAAAATTGTTCTGAAATTTGAACAGTGATCAGCAGTAAGCAAGTTCTTGGGTTTTTCATTGGCTTTTACATATCCAAGTGTGATTTAGTCTTGATTTGCTGACTAACATTAGTACATCTCCAAAGTCAATTAGCATGGAAATTCAAGCATTCCTAATCTTTATTTACTTTAAAACAATTTTCTGTCCAGTGTAAAAAAGCTGATTGGAGACTTGGGACTTTCCCAAAATTATTTTCCTTAGAATTTTACTGTTTAAATCCAATTTTAAGGGCTGAAATGTCAAAGAATGTAAAGACCATGTAAGATCTCCTGTATAGTTCTGTTCTAATCTGAAAGTTCTGTCAGTGAAGTCACCAAGTCCACAACTGAAGTTCTGTTGTTAATTTTAACACTTATTAACTGGTAGTGCTACCAGAAACATGAAAGGTTCTTTGAAGAAAAAAAAAAAAAATGGTTGTGGTCGTGTAGGATTTGAAGAAGGGGCTTGTGTGCCATCTGCAATGGCTGTACTGATAAATTGCCTCTCCTCTCAAAGCATGCCTTGCTGCAATGCAGAAAATCAGGATGGTTTAGAGGATGAAATTTAGGTCAAGAATTGACACAAAAGCTGATGGTCTTATGTCTTCCATGGGAGTCTTCTCATCTCTTACACACCCTAAAAGGTGATTGCATAGTCACTCACTTTGGATATGATTTCTGAAGCTTCCTGAGCTACTAATGCTTTCTATTCGTACTTTCCATTCATACTTACTACATTTTACTTGGGCAGGTATATCACTTGGTACATAACAGTGAGATATCCCATGAATCATTTCCTTCTTCAAGCTTAGCCATACAGTTAGCAGGGTTGTTAAGTCACAGAATGCAGTATTTGTCAGAGTAATGACTTTAAAAAGCTGTAGAACCTCAATACTGCATTTTCTCTCCCTCCAGAATTATGGCCATGCATTTCAAATTGATGCCACCTTGTTTGGGGCTTAAACAGGATCTGAATTTCACTAATTGTATGACCCTTGTGACCTTATATTTCAATATATGCAACAGTTATATGCAACAGTTACTCTCCAGGCCACACTTCTCGTGGCTTTTTTGCATTGTCAGCTTTTGTTCTTTTTGTTACTTTTTTCCCCCAGGCTGAAGCTCATGTTAGTGCATGTGAGGGCCGTGTCAGGCTGATAAAGTGTGAAACCTTAATAGTTTTTAAAAGGTAATAGTTTTAAAAAGCAGAGGGGGAAACAGTTGTACCTCAACAAAAAAGCTTATTGCTGTAAGCTTTGCCAGCTCTACTTTACTGCAGCGTATGTCACTTTTTCACTTTCTGAGACAACCACTGATGGGTGTCAGGAAAATGCATGGAGGAAAGAAGTTGTGGTTTATAGTTTTTCCTTGTTTGCAACTGGGATAGGAATCTCCATTTCATAAAGTATAAAAATGGTTGAGATTGAATACTGCATATTCATGGCCATGCCTGTAGATGTCCCTTGTGTTAATATAGGAGACCACAGCATAGCAAGCAGTAGAAAATCTGTGCTGCCAAATGTTTTCTGGTTGGAAATTACTTTGCTTCTCTAATGAAAAATGTTGCACTGGGTCTAAGGTATGATTATCACCTATTGTTGTCCTTCAAATAAGCCAAGAAATGAGAAACTGTGATCTGCTGTGTCTGAATTCTCTCCCTTTAAAGCCAAAGGAGACAGGCTCTTGGATCTAATTTTCTATTTCTAAAGTCCAAGGAATAGCAGTTGATGAGTGAATAAATGCTTAAAGAATTTTGGGAAGAAGAGTGACTTTCCAGAAGATGTAAGAATGCTAGGCCACTGTGCTATTAGAAGGGACAGAAACAAAACCCCTGCTGGTACATATCAATCCAGCTTGCTTTCTGTGGTCTTTTTTTGCTGTGAGAAATATTGGCTATAAACACATTTATAAACCTTTCTCTTTTGCAGTGTTGCAAGATGGTAACTCATTTAGGGAGGTGGATCAAGTTGGCGTTATTTGATTGTTGTTGTTAGCCAGTTTCAACAATCCTGCTCCACGGTCCTATAAATACAGCTCTCTCAGACAAAAAACTACTGCATAAAAAACCCCACTTAATTCTCTATTCAATATAGTACCTTATTTTTAATTTTAAATATTTTCTTATTAATTTATTGGACAGAAAGATCATGTTGAAAATGATGGAAGTCCTATCTTCTATATACTCTACCATATTGGATGATTCTCTTACATTACTCTGTGTTGTAAATTGATGAGAAGCAAGAAGGTACAATTATATTCCATTACAATTAAAATCTTTACATATAAAGAAAACTGGTAAAATGGCTATATTGGCAGTTTTTGTCTTAATCCTCAAAAGATTTGGTACAATAGTTCTGTGTTAATTATAAATGTAGAGGTAAGATGGGGTCTAAGACTTGCAAGATGGGGATGGATGCAAGAAAGTTTGGTGGAAATGAACTCCCAGGTTCAGCTAAAGTATAGAGGGCAATATGCTTATGGGTATTTTTTCACTCTTTATATCAAAGGTCCAGTGTTTTTCCTCTAAAACTCTACACCTTGAGGTGAAGTTGTTGTTGTTTAGAGTTGGCTAAAGTCACTTAAGTGATTTTTCTCATTAGCATTTTCTCATTAGCAAAAAAGAAAAAAAAATCCACCAAAAAATACTCTACCAAATCTCTTGGGAGTTATTGGTTCAAATCCATTTCTTTCTTCTCTCTTTAAAAAAACCAAATCATCTTTAACCAGAGTAAAATCTTAGTTATAAGTTCATTTTAATACTTCCTAGGTAAGCAGTAATTCCTGATATTAACTTTCCTACCTGTTTACCTAAGAGAACAGATATATAACAACTTTTAATTTCTATAGCAAACACAGAAGTGACAGCAGCATTAGTAATTGCTTTAATGTTTTTATTACTTCAGTTTGGGGTAATATTATGAAGCATCATTTTGGCAGAAATAAAATAACTGAGCATCAGGTGAATGCCTAGTATAAAGCATTAAATAGGAATCAAATATTCATTATCTACATTCAACCATCTGTAATCAACAAGAGATTTGTAATTCAGAGCACATTTTAGCACCATTTCAAGTGCAGGACCTTTGGATATTTATGTGCTGAAGACTAAAATCACAGTGTGTCATATTCATGCATTTATGTTTCAGAAATTTAAAACTTCTTTGGTCTAGACTGCCAAAACTGCTACAGATTTAAATCTAAATAGCATTGCTACTACACTAGAAAATCAAGGAAAACTGGTAAAGGGTCCACCTGTAAAGGAATTCTAGATAGAAAAGGAATGTTATCCAAAATATATATAATAATACCAAAATACTGGTTTGGAATAATGAAATCAAATGCACTGACTCTTCCCAGAGTTTCCTTTAACATGAACTGAATGACCAACCTTCTGTTGTCTAAATACTTCTTCGACACAGAACATTAAAAACAATAAGCAGCAGATGCAAGAACTGTCACACCAATGGAGCACCCAAGTTGGAGACAAAATGTATGGTTCCTGATTGTACACATCTCATAAACTAAAGTGTACTGTTTAATAGCTTGCAGGATAAAGTAAAATAAAAGTTTTGTTCTTTCTTTTTCCATTTTGATTCTTGAAATACTTTTAAAGGACGATCTGTTTATTTGGTCCTGCCTAGCCATCATGGACATACCTGTCTTCTTTTCCTGTGTTGAAAATTTGTGCACATATCTCTTCTGACATCTGTTATCTCAGGGTCAAACCCTACAGCTTTGATAAAATCTTTGGGGATGACTGGAATCTTAGCTCTGTAGAAATGGAGTTTTGGCTTCAAGATTTATCATGAAATGCTTGAAGGATGTTAAAACAGATTCCTTGTGAGTCTCAGTGTCCAGAAAAATAGTGTAATTCAAAATAAGGATGAGTTGTTATCATGAGGCCTGTAGCCAAATATATTTAAGATCAACACAGTAATAATCATAACCTGTCTTTTGGATAATTCTTGAAAGATACACAGCTTTTAATGTGGCTACATTTGATTGTAGCTCATGTTTACATTGTTACCTTCAAATACATGTGTGTAAGGCTCTGTGAGCTCATCTCTGGCATTTGTGGTTTGGACAGGTAGATGCATGGAGCAGTGAAGTTACTGCTCTCTAGACATTTGCTGAGAGTCCTTTGGAATGCTTGGAGTTTTTCTCAAGTGCACTGTGCACCAAAGAGTTTAAATGCTGGCTACTGTGGACACAATTGTCTTTAATTTACTGTTACTGTGGCTGAACCACATGAGGTTAAGAGCTTGTCAGTGTGATGTGAAACAACCAGCATACTGAAAGTGGCACCACCTGTATCCACAGAATATTAGAACACAGCTGTACACATCTGGTCACATTTTCAGTCCATAACTGCAAGCTTCAGGAGGTCAGCTCTGTCCACCTAAGGCATGCTGGACTAAATCATTTCTGGTATATAAAAAAAATGTACCAGGTATCTTCCTGGTATACTCATATACAAAAGGCCACCAGAAAAGGTGTCCAATGCTCTAGGTAGAAAATGTATGAAAACTAAGTTCAATTCATTTCCCCAGCCAACAAGGAGAACTTTCTAATGACAAGAAATATAAATTATTTTGGCTGAGATTTATTTTTATACTTCCTATGATGGCTGTTCTACTGTGCACAGAACTGAAGATTCATTAGAGTGGAAAGAGGTCAAGGAACATTATTCTGACAGCTGGGGAGGTACCTGCATTTCCATCTGTGCTTCCAGGACTGTTTCTGTACTGTGGTTCCAAGGACTGAGATATCAGCCTTTAAAATGTAAAGCGTTTATTTTTATTTTTTCCCTTTATCACCACCACATGTCACATTTGCTAAGAGTGATTTTTTTTTTTATGAGGTAAACAAATGCAATAACATAAATGGAAAATGTCTTGTCCTTTCTCTGCTCCTTGGTGTTAAAAAAGCAGTGGGGCTTTTGTTATGAGAAGGTGAGAATACGGTTTGTGTAACTGAAATTGTCAAAGGTTGTTCAATAAGAACGGCACAGAGAGGTGAAAGTATCTGTCAGATCTGGTGGGCTTTTTTTAAAGTTACAGGCTTTCTGTTCAAAAGGTTTGTAGCTTTTGTTTTTTTATTCAGCACCCATGGAGCTGTGAGTATCATCTTTCTTACACATCACTGCTACTGTGCTGGTGGCAATACACACAAATGTCATACTTGAGTACTTCTCTTTTGAGAATATCCCAGTGGTATTGTGAACCTTAAGGGGAAAAAAGAAAAAGAATAGGGATCTGTAACTTAGACAACCACATCTTCTATTGAAATCCAGGACAACAAGAGCTGTTCCCATTACCTGCAAGTATACCTAACTTTGTGTGGGTTGTAAGAATAAATGAACTAAGAAATTATTTTAGTTGTTTAGGAGAGCAGAAGGCTGATGAGAAGGAATGGTAATTTTCTTTTCCCACCAGCTTTTTTCTACATTGAGAAGAGGTACAACCACAAAGTTAGTAGTAACTTTCACACAAAGAACATCAAAGGGAAGAATGCTCATGAACACAAATCTCTAGTGTGAACAAAGAGAAATAAAGCTTTAAAAATATTAAGCCTTAGCATTTGAGTGAGATGTCATAAGATTAATTATCCTTATGAATCCTGTTTCTAAGGTTTTACAAGTTTTCCGTACAGTTGACAGTTCTAGTTCAGTGCATGCTATCCAGCGGTTACATAGGGTTAGCCTGATCCTGCCAAAGACAATCACATATTCCAAATAAAAGATCAAATGCCTTGAAGTAGATCACTTGGAGATAAACAGTATTAAAATGGAAGCACATCTGCCAAGTATCAGCTGTCAAAGCCCTGCAGCTATCTGAAACCAATCAAGTGTTAGAATAATCCGTTGTAGTGCACTTCATCTTTATGCCTTTGTAATCATCCAGCCAATTTCATGAGCTACATGGAAAAGCATGTGTGTTTGTGATTATAATAATGCTTTAGGTGAAATCAGAAATAAAGAATAAACACTTAATCTGCAGCTATGAATTTCAGAACCTCATTTGCTCATTATTTCCTGATTTCCCATCAATTCATAATTGTCTATGGCAGTTGAAAACATTCATTCATTGTATATATGGCTGAGAATTAGGAAAACTTGATGTAAATAGTCTGAGCCTTTTAAGCAAGGACACATAAGACTTAAATGATTTCAACATATGCATTGTTGCACTTTTGTCCTTTAAAAATGTTTGTGTGAGGAACAGGTCAAGCTGATTGCTAAGGTCCAAAGTCAATTTTCAGCTCACCTAGTTGTCGGATCAGATATCTGCCTTGTTTGTGAGGGGCTCCGAAAATTAGATATCTACTCTGTCACGGACACTGAGTAAAACTGAAAGCATTCTCTGATGGTTACAGAACAGGTTGATGATGAGAACTGGAAGGCTGTCAGAACTGGAAGACAGCCCATGGGACATAAGAAAGGCCACTTCATGGCACCCATTCTTCTACCTCTTGCCTCCTCCTACACCCACCATCATATTATTTGGATACTTTATAGAGCAGAAACTGGCTTTTCATACAAATTAAGTCTAGCTTGTTTTGGCATTCATAGAGCACTTGGGAACTATGCTGCACACACTAATTGCCTTTCTTATGCAGTTGATTCTAAAGACAGAATTTCATGCTGTTGGTTTTTCAAGTGGAGCAGAATTCTGATAGAGGAGAGGAGATGCTGGAGAAAAGTTGAATGTGAAGTCTGAGCCATGGCCATCAGGACATTATAGATGTCACTGAAGTTCAAGAATCTACCCACTAAATATCAATAGTTAAAATTATGTCTAACTTTTGCCCTTGGTTTTCTGGTTTTCAGCATAATCACTAACTTCTGTATATGGATTTGACTACTTTCCCCGTTATGGAGATAAAAATTGGGTGCAGTCTTTAAAAGTATCATGGACAGAAATGATCCTGGGAGTGTTCAGATCTGACCTCTCGTTCACCTTAAGCCATTTAATTTCGGCCAGCTTATATGTGCTTGAATAACTTGTGTTTACCTCACATAATTTTCAGAGAAATATTTCAGAGAAACTCTTGATTTATAGGCATTAAGGGATGGAGAGTCTATAAGTGCCCTTGCTAGTTTGCAGCTCGTATTTGTATCTGATTATTCAAAGGAAGAGTTTGCTATTGTAATGCTCTCCTGTTCTGCTTTCTGTAGCAGGAGAAAACCCTAATGCCTTGACTGGGAGAAAGTTTCATATAGTGTAATCAGAAACCCTCTCAATCTTCTTGATTAACTGATCAAACGAAGCCTTTTAATCATATAGGTCATACAGAGGCATACAGAGGCATTCTCATCAATTTAATTTGTATTATTCTCCACTTTTTTCTCCAGTCCTTTCAATGACCCCTTTTGAATTTGATCTCTCTAAGCAATATTTAAATATCAAGAATATTTATATTCAAGCCTTTAACTGAAATAGATTCTTCTCCACTGTTTTTATGCTCTTTTTACATCCAAGGCTTTTAAATTTGCTCTTCCTGCCACAGCATACGGCATAACTAGATAGATATTTAACCATGACACCAAAAATCCTCTTTAACTGTTTTTCCAAGATACGTTCTCCATTCTTCAGGAAACAAACAGGATTCCTTATTGTTAAATGAATTTTGACTGTAATAAAACACGTTTATACCTAGGAAACAAATCACAATTTGTCTTTCTACTTGTTTCCTTCACATCTAATCATTCTGCCAATTCCAGTCATCAGCAAGCTTTATAAAGTCATTGTCATACTTTCTTCCAGCTCATCAGTGAAAATAGTGTTAGCTGTCCTACATACTGTCCCCATTTGCTACAGAAGATGTCAGGCATTTCTCTAGATGTGCTTTGATTCTGCTCAGTCCTATTTTTTATCTGAAAATATTATGCAGAATGGTATTGTGTAAACTGTATCTGCCATTAATTTTATAAAGTGAAACTTTAGATCTAAGCAGGCAATCTGATTGGTTTGATAATAACTATTCTTGGTAATCTGTTATTGACCGACATTTGGGACCAGCTCTTGGTCACTGCAAAGAGAAAATACCTTAATAGTCCTACTAATCGACTCAGCAAGTGGAAGAAACATGAGGTAGACTAAAGCAAAAATTATAAAAAATACTTTCTTAAAGTTGTTCTTCCTGACTCTTGCTGTAGAACCTCTCAACAGAATTTCAGCTTCTGTGGTTGTTAGTCATGCATGATTTATTTACAAATTTATGCTTAGAATAATACACTTTTTTTTTTTTTTTAACTGGAGTTCTCTAAAGCAATTTGCAGTTTGAACCAAAATATAGTCTGATAACTGGGCTACAAATGATGTGAACAAAGTAGCTACATAGTCTAGTATTCAGTGTATTCTTGAAAATAAGCAAGATTACCCAATAGTATCTGGATGTTCATGCATAGTCCAGCCACTCAGTGTGTTTGCAATTAATTGTCTTACCAAAATACAGGCTTAAATAGACTGTGTGACTTAAATTTCATTGTGATCTCATAATTTTCTAAGTGTAAATTGTGCAAGAGATTAACCTTGACCTTTTTTTAAATTCATGAGACAGAAGGGTTTTGGAATCAGCCTTTGAGATGATAGGCAAATGAACAGGTATTGGAATTGTTGTAACTGCCCTTCACATGCTTTATTAGGTGTTGCATTTTCTGTCCGTTGTAAATAATTCACCATTCTTTTTATAAGATCCTGGAATAAATTAACCTATTAACTGAATGTAGTGTTTTCGGTATTAAATTTTTGTTTCTATTAAAAACTCCCAATCTTCTCTTTTCCATTATTCAATGTTAAGTAGTTTGGGCTGTGTAATGTATTAGATTCTCACGTTGGAGTCAGAGCAGTGTCAAGATTACTTTCCAGGTGAGACGAATCTGTTTCTGTACCTTTTAATATGCCTGCAGGTGTGCAGGGTGTTCAAAATGTTTGTGACAGTATCCAGTTCTGAGGGGAAAGGGGGACAGCTTGCCTTTTGCTTTTATTTCTTTTTTGGTTTTTAACCACCAGACCCAGTATCAGGAGAGCATACTTTCTACACCAGTGAGTTCAGCAGTTCCTGCCACCTGTAGTAGCATTCACTGGTGTCTGAGCTGCACTTGAGAATCAGCTGTGAAGGGCTCACAGACCTAAGCAGGCTCTCCTTATTTGACTGCCCTGTTCAGGGGTTCAGCTGAGGAGATGTAGGTAGGAGCCATATGGCTTGGATTACCATTCAGTGTAAGACCTGGAGATGAAAGGATACAGGGACTCCTCTGGGAGCCTGTTGATAGGGTGGATGATCCCCTCAAACAGTAAATACAAAGATTTGCATGTCTTTGCCAAGTCTGGTGAGTGGTGCTGTATTTGATGTTAACAGTTGTTACAGTCATTTATAATAAAGCTAAGATCTTTTTGTTCTGCTTTTTCAATTCAATTCTTTTGTCCAGCATCAAAAAATACCATCACAATTTTGTCAATTTTACAGGATGAGGTGCCATTCTTATTTTTATGTGAAATTTTTCAAAACACTTAAGGAATCAGGAGCATGTAGATAATGCATGTGCCAATGTTATAGTTCTAACAAAAATACAATATGAAAATTAAAGTATTTATGCCTGCATATAGTTCACATTGCTGGGAGTTCTACATGTAATCACTTTCATTTTTCCTGGCAAATGTGCTCATAAGGAAGAACAATACAGCATCACAGCACTTTGTAACACTCAATGGTGATTAGCCTGATGAAGTGATATGGTACTCAGAGTGAGTCATTTAAAAGTATGTAATATTCAGAGAGAGGAGCAGGAGAAAACAACTCTCTTCCTTTCATATGTACTTCCTGTTGACTGTCCAGTGAATGGCCTTTTGCCTTTGTCAAACAGCCTGTAGTTTCTTTTATGTGCCAATTTTGTGACTTCTTTTAATATCCCATACAGTGAGAATATATCTCACCATTCCGTAGCTTTAAGGAAACACTTCTGAACACTGGCAGAGTTTGGCTCCTTCCCTTCAAAATTTTCATCTACTTCAGGCATCTTCAAGGAGTTTCTCTCTAGCTGATAAGGAAGTACAAGAGTCATACTCTGTCCACAGTTGCCTGTTGAAACATTTATTTCCAATACTAATTTTTTAGCTTAATCTTTTATTCCAGGAAATGACAACCAAGGAGAGACCTGAGTTCTGTAGAGCAAGTAAAATGCAATTGCTTCAGGTATTAAATAAAAACATTACAGATTTTTGCAGCTGGAGTTTAAGAAATATTGGGTAGTAAGTAATGTTATTCAAAATATATTCCCATGATGTTTCCATTTAGAAACATTCCTTCAATCTATGTGTATTATTCTCCACTTGATTATGCAGTTTGAATTTTTATAGCCAAAATTCTCTTTGGCCTTCTCATAATGATTACACTATAAAATGCCTTCAAATATTTTAAAAATAAAATAGCTTTCAATAACCAGTTATATATTATTTACTATCTATAGATCTCTGCAGAAGAAGCTTTTTTTTTTTTTTTCTGTCAAGTTAACTCTGGAGCCACTTATTCTCTCCTTATTCTTTCATTTCTTGCAACGGTACCATCATCATTACTAAACATTTATGTACAGCTGTGCGTGCACTGTCACAATGATTTGACAATATTTTGCAAGTGAGAGAAAGTCAGTATTTGCATTTTCAGTAGCTTTATCCAGACTTCTTAGAGATGCCTTTCTAGCAGCAATGCTTACTGTGTACTGCTCAGATTTTACCCTTTGTTATTTAATACAGCTACAAACTCAAAATTTTGCATAGATGGTACTTGCTGTAAGTGCTTCTGATTTCTCTTAATGCATTACAAATATCCAGAAACAAGTTAAATATATTGAATTCTTAAAGAGGATGTTAAGTACAGGAAAGACTAAAATGCTCTGAATATTCAGATACTAATTTTTAGGCCTGTTTTCAAGAATGCATGTTAGGATATCACATTATAGAGATAGTGATAATCCCCAGGCCTGCCTTGTACTGCACTAAGACTGATAACCAAGCTGTCTTTCTTTAATTAATATTGTTTTTGTGTGTGGAAAAATTGAATGGAAACTACCCACTCAATTTAAATCCACAGACCACCAGCTAGCTGGGGACGCAGCCTTTCCAATTTGGATTCCAATTTAGACAATAAAAAGAGATCCTTATCCTATCAAATGCCTGTGCCCTGCTGAGTGCACTAAAAGAACTTAGCTATAAAAAAACAGACAGTTTTAGAGCTGTAGTCATAATAGATATTTATTCAGTTCTGAGATTTAGAACCCAATAATGGAATATTTTGATTCTTTTGCATGCTAAGCTAGTTTGTCTGAGTTGTTTTTTGTTGGGTTTTTTTGTTTGTTTGTTTTGGTTTGGTTTTTTGGTTTGTTTTGGGTTTTTTGGTTTTTTTGGTTTATTTTGGTTTTATACTGATATAACTCATATATAAAAGATGCTATTTAGTAGCAATCCCTGTTCTAATTAGAAGGGGTACTGGTGCCACATTGTTCATGAAAGAAAAGATTTCTAATAGTTCAAGTGTCAGGCAATGATAATTTTAACTGAAATCAACACTGGCAGAAAATTTGGACAAGGCTTTCATTTTCCATGTCTGTCTGATTCGAACAGATTATTTTTTAATACATCACAAAAATCTGGAATTTAAAAATAGTTTACTGTGCAGGGATTAGAATGATCATAATTTTTTTTAACTTTTCAGAGTAAGTGGAGACCATCTGTCTATTAATTTTTTCCCCAAGTTCTAACTGTAATTATTTTGTAGTATCACATACCTTCCTATTTATTCATTCCACTTCTATGAAAAGTTTTATTTTTAACTCATCTTAAGGGTATACAGAAACATATTTTACCAACTCAGTCTGGATTGTATGCTAACCTGTAGTTCATGGCTTAAATGTTTTTCTTGCTTGGCCAAGGTGCATGCTCAGTTCAAAGAACTGTGTCTGAGTTTTTTGTACACATTTCAATTTAAATATTTGCAGAATGAAGTTAGCACAAAATTGACATTTATCATGAGACTGTTCTTGAAATATAAGATTTACTGAGCAATTTAGATGTGGGAGGAACCCAGCTTTCATCCTGGATGCATGATGTTCTGAAAATAGAAGTGGTATTTCCGATGCTTGCTTATGATCCAGCTAAGTTGATATGTGCTGGCAAGAGGTTTTGGAAGCTGCAAACATTTCTTATTTTCAGGATGTCTTTTCAGTTTTGAATCAAATCTCAGTTTCTTCCAGCTGACTGTTAGATGACGGGACAATAATCCATTTGAGTTCTGGAACTTAAAAGAACCTGAGTTCCAGGACAGTGGAGTTCTGCTAAGATTCTTTAAAAAAAATTTGTTTTGCAAATATGATCATCACTTTCTGTCTTCTAAAAAATGTGTCTATGTTGTCTTCAAAATACTTCTAATTTGAAAAATAATTATACAGAGTCTTCTTAATTAGGTCTCTGATTCTGATAGCAAACAACAGGGGAGGAGGCTTACGAGGATAACTTACATGACATTTTTCCCATGTATGCATCCTCAAGACTAGATCAAAATGAAGCCATATGTTGCTAAGCAGAGAGTGCTGTACCTGCTGGTACCATCCTTCTATTCCAAAAGCAAGTGCATTATTTTTGAATTAACTTTTTGTGATGTACAGCCACATATGTTAGGCGGGACAGACAGCACTTCAGCTTCAGCCAGGGGAACCACTGTGGTTAAGGGCTGAGAGCTTCACTTTACTTTCTCAATAAAGTTCATACTTTCTCTGTGGGGCACATGGCCACAAAGTTGCATGTAAAGCTTGAAGACAATGATCTTTTAGCATTTTTGTTAATTTATTTATTTTGCAGTTTTCAGCATGCCTGGGTTTAAATTCTGGTTTACAATTTATTTGATCTTGGTAGCATTGTCTTAGGGTAATCTAGAAACTGGTTTCATTTCCTCCCTGTTCCTTTAAAAACATGAGTATTTTTAAAATCACATTGAGATATCAATATGCTCCATCTTTCTGACACTGTGATGTAAAAACAGTGAACAGTCAAGATTGCAAGGCACCTGTGGAGGTGTCTGGTGCCAGCTCAAAACAGGGTCAGCCTAGAGCAGGTTGCTCAGGATTGCATCCAGTGGGGTTGGCTCCACAACCTCTCTGACCAGCATGTTGTAATTACTAACTATAAAACAATTTTCCTCGTGCTTAAGTGGATTTTCTTCAGTCTTAATTTCAGCTCATTACCACTTGTCCTCTCACTCACTACGACTCAGAGCCTGGGTCTTCTTTGCTCCCTTCCATCAGGACCTTATACAGATTGATAAGATCACTCCAAGCCTTTCCTTCTTAAAGCCTTTCGTTGCATGGCAGAGACTCAAATGCAGTTGTCATCTCTGTGGCACCTCACTGGACTCACTCCATGTCTCTATCTTATGTCCAGGGGAGCCCAGAACTGCCCACTGTGCTCACCTCCCTCAGCTCACTGGCAATGATTTTCTTAATAGAGCTCTGGGTGCTGTTGGCCACCTTTTACTGCAAGGTTACACTGTTGGTTTGTGTGCTACTTATTACCCCAAAGGACTTCTCTGCAATGATTTTTTTCTAGCTGGTTAGACCCCAGCCTGCACTGGTGGGATTGTTCCTCCTTAACCCCTCGTTCAACTTCATGAGGTTTCTGTCAGTCCATTTCTTCAGTCTGTTGAGATCTCTCTGAGTGGCAACACAATCCCCTGGTCTTTCATACACTTCTCACAATTTTGCATCATCTCTAAACCTGCTGAGGCTGCACTCTGTCCTGTTACCTAATCAATTAAATTATGATGCTCAAAATGCTCATCTCCACACTGATATAATTCATGTGATATTTTCATCCAGCTGCTTTTCTCTTGAATTGATGAAGAGAGGCAATATATGTTAGGGAAATATATGTGCTGTACACAAACAACCAAAGACCACTTCCTAATTTCCTGCAGCCTCACGAGGGGCTACAAAACAACAGTTCAGATCTAAAGGATGTAAGACTTGACACTTAGATTAGTCTAATTATGAATACTATAGAAATGCAGGATTTTCAGATGCAAGGCCTCATTTTTACTTCATTTTGAGCACCAAATGTATTAATTTTACTCACTGAAAGGGAAATAACCTCTAGCACATGTTTCTGGTTTTCACTACATATCTCTTCTACCTCACACATGTAACATCCCCTAAATTTACTGTTATCTGTATTTGATCCTGAAGTACATAGCTGTTTAAATGTCTTTTTATGCATTGCTTTATCGAATTTTTAGGACATCATAACATCATAAAATTACTGCTGCAGTACCTAATCTGTATTTTATATATGTCTATACACAGTAGTTCACTATTTCAAAGTTCATACTTAATGGACAATAAAAACATATTTAATAACTATCTCTGTGGAAATATGTTATTTTTACCAGGAATATTGGTTTATTGGTTATTCATTTAAGCTCTATTTAAATGTTTCTGTAGTTTTGTTCAGGCTACAAAGTTCTTGGCCATAATTGTACTGACAGTTGTGGATCCAGTAATCCATTTGTATAAAAATCAAAGTATTACTCACAACCTTAAAGCTGAAAATTGATTAAATAGTGGAATAGAATTTAAACATGGAAGTCAGAGAAAGAAAAAAAATTATGACTGGAATATTTATAAGGTTAAATTAATTTTAAATGTGATTCACACTGTGATGTGAGGAGTGAGGGTAGCTTCATAATTAAATAAATAAATAAAGCAAAAATAAACCTCTTAGCTACTGAATGGGCGATATTCTAGTCTTATAGAATTATTCAGATATTTTTGCTGCTGTATGTCTAAAACTTACTACATAGACGTGGCCAATTTGTAGGGGAAATAAATGTTTGACAGGTTTAGTAGCCTGTGACATCCATGTCCTGAGGAGGACCAACAAGGTGTGCTGACCTTGGCTAGTCTGTTTGCCTGAGAAGTTGAGAGGAGTTTGTACTCCTAAGGAAGGCAATATTATTTGGCTACTACAATGCAGAGCATTTTATCCACGTTCAGTTTGTCACTGAGCAAGAAGGAAATGGAAATGCACTTCCAGTCATTGTGCTAGGCTCAGAAGAGTATAGTGGCAATAGTGGAGCATCTGAGCTGTGGTCACCCTTGGCTGATGATACAGGGAGTTAGACACAGGTAACATACACTGCAGGAGAGCAATATGGAATCTGACTGTTGGAGATTGCTTTTAACATGTAAAATAGGACTGGGGCAATGGGGGATATGGAGAAAGAAGGCTGAATTCAGGGCAGGTGTAATCCACATCATCATAGAGCCCTGCTTTTTATGGACTCATTCTGGTGGTCAAGGCTTTCATAAAATAATGGGGCAGATGTCACAAATCTATTTGCATTAACAGAAAACCTTGAGCCTTGTGGAAGAAAGTGAAAACTACAGATTAACTGTGTGGTCAGCTGCTTCCATAAAGCTGAATTTGCCACACACAGTAATTATGTCAAGTGTCCTGAGCTAGTTGTACACTGACAAGGAATTCTTTTTCCCAGAAGAGTTTATTCTTTCCTCAAATGCAAACTTACAAAGGGCTTGAAGGAGAAAGAGCAAGGTGCCCATCTTATGTCAGATAGCCCTTCACTTCAGCTGATGCTACACTTTTGCTTAGCAGGTTGTTCTTCTGCAGCTGTGAGAAAGGTTGCCTTATCTGTTGCATGTGTATCTTGGGTCAGAGCTCTAAAGAGTGAATTGCCAAGAGGGCAGGCTTCTGGGCACGAGGTTCAGCTGGTTTTCAGGTGATGCCACATGTGTCTCATTGCTCTTGGCTGACAAGTTGTGGAAAGAATCTTTTCCTTTCAAATGTTTTTGAGAATGTAACTGAGCCCTGAGAAGATTGTATCATGGCCTGCTGTTTCTGCTGTCCCAATGAGTCCAGGTTATACTTCCACAACTTTGAAACAAACATGGGGATTGCATTCACCTCCTCTTTTTCCTGTCTGCAATGCAATTTGAGACTGGATGCAGCCAGACCTTACATGTGATGTCCTGGTTAGGAGGATACCAACAGTAATGCCAAGCACTCTGTACAAGTCAGAACAAAGCACTTGCTTTTCTTAAGTAGCATTGGCTCTGGGTTTACAAGAGTTAAATCTGTGTGCTGAATCTAAGTACTGGTATGCGCAAAATATACCCACTTCATATACTTGGAATCAAATTGCTTAATATATCAATATTTTTAATTGCATATTTTATGGACAACCTCACTTGCAAAGTAATCTACCTTCTTCAACTTGTACTGATCTGAGTAAAATCTGAACCTAAAATCAGCTTAGGAAGAAACAAAAGGATCCATTATTGTTTGTAATAAATATATTTATTCACTGGATAAGTACTATTTGAGATTCCAGTGTGCTTGGTCTTGTCACAGGTTCCATTAATGCTTATTGTAATAGGCAGGAGATGGAAGGAAGAGATAATAATTCTGAAAAAAGGAAAGATGAAAAAAAACCTAAACACCACTCCCCACCAAGTAACTCATGTTAAAGGTTTTCAGAAATACAGCTCTTTAAGTACAGGTGCTGGGTAGCAGCAACACTGAAGTTTGTGGTTGGAGTGGAAAGGAATTAACTAGGCAGTCAGGCCACCCACCATGTTTACAAACACTGTGTGCCCTGGGAGAGGTTTTCCTCATGTAGATATACCAGGGAATCCTTGATCTTTTTCTCCTCCTGCTGATGATATGCTCACTCATGCACTTCGGTGTTTCTGAATTCCGTCCAGCACCAGGTCAGCTCGCCCTGTGGAAAGGCAGGTGAGGGTGCTGGCTGTCACACCGAGGTCACCTCCTGTCAGTGTCTCCAGCTCTGTGCCCTGCAGCTGCCTGGAAGTGACCTGGCACACAGGCAAGTCACTCTGTGGGGGAGCGCAACCTGGATTCTTGTGCAGGTTATTTTAATTATGCATTACTCCTTGAAAGCACTTCTGCTCTTGTGAAGAGGACTTCATAGAATATGTCAACCTTGAGAAGGCAGTCTTTACCTGTCATATGGAAATTTTAAAGGTGTTATGGGCTCACAGTGCTGCAGAAGAAAATGTTTTCAAATTTTTCTTTCAAATTTTAGAAAAAATAGGACAGAAAACTTTTAGCCACTGTTAGTGTGCCACCAACATTTTACATGCAATTTTTAGTAGTATTTAGTTTTAGACAGAAATCAAGAAGTCCAGTCTTAACTGATACTAAAGGACTGCTTTAATATATTTCAGGTACTGATCTTGCCTCACTTTCAAACTGCCTGAATTGTCTTACATACTTCTGTGGAAAACTGTATTCCCCCAAGACGGACTTTTGGGAACTGCTGGGTTTTGTCTCTCTTGCTCAGCTTCAGTTTAACACTGCCAATTGTCTCTTGTCTGGCTCTTTCTATGCACAGTGTTCAAATCTTGTACTGTTTCCCACTTTCTTTTTGAAGCTATTAACTTGGCAATGTCATCTGATAATGGGTTAAATGCCCAATGGAATTCCAGATGTATTTGATCTACTTTTCCTTTTTCTTTTTTTTTCACTCCATAAAAGAAATTGTGCTCTGTGCTCTCTTAATAAAGACAAGTGCATTTACTTATTTTCCTTTTGAATTATTAGCACATTTTTAACTTTGGAAGCCAGCCTAGGCTTGAGTTGTTAGTTTTGATTTTTCCCTCCTTTCCTAAATAGGTATGATACTTTGTAATGTCTGTTTAGAAATTGCCAGGCTCAGCTCCATGGAGTAACAAAACATGCAATTACATCTGCTTATTTCACTTATGGACTGGACATGATATAGTTCATCATGGGATATAGAGTATACCCTATTATTCAAATTCTCTTTACTACTGTCTCTGAGTAGAACATCATTCTTGTTGAAAACAGGTCAGATATAATGTTTTTCTCTGTACAGGTCACTTTATTCCAGTCCATCCTAACAGCAAAGCTGTTTTGTATTGAAGTCAAAGCTATCCAGTTGTCATGCACTATATGTCAAGGTTGTCTTGAACTATATTTCTCAACACAAGAAATTGTTCAAATTGAGATTCTCTAGAATTTTGTTTATCAGTGGGTCTTTTCATGGTTTTTTTAATAGATTTTTTGCTTACTCATTTTTTAAAAAAACAGAAAAACGCATTAGGATCTGGATACAATTGTTAAAAATTGAAGGCTAGGAGCACCTGCCAGCCAGCACTCACTGATCCAGCTTTGAGAAGAGGTTTTGCTACATGACAGGGAGTAAAAATCTGTCTCTGCTCTTGACACTGACAGCCCTGAAGCTAACTTGCAAATACTGTTCTTCCACAAAAAGGCCACAAAATTCGTTGCTTTCTTAAGCAAAATTATTGTTTTCATATCTGAGCTTTAGCATTTCTGTACTGTGAAAAATTAATTTTGTGAGGTCTAGAACAGATTTTATGTGATTCATATTCAGAGAGAAAAAAAAATAAATCAGTTTCCTCGCTTTTCATATTAGCTCTGTTTTGCAGTGAGAACAGATTTAGCTTTTTGATTGGACTATTTCCAAGATGCACTGAACAAGTAATATAAAATCTCATTTTTGCAATCAGTTTTTAAGCCTAGGTTAAAATATTCAAAGAGAAAGAAGTTAAGAGAGTTAGTGAATGATGGTATAACTCAGTTGAGAACCCCTTGAAATTTCATTTAGTGTAATTAGAGAAAAGAAAGCTAGAATAAATGCAAAGCTGGTGACTTTTATGTATATGTAATATTTTTGAACATGGAACATGGAGATTTAGATGGGCACAAAGAGGAAAATATTACTTAGTGGCATGAGCTTTAGTGAAAACTAACTGGATTCTGGATCTACCAGGCATGGGAAAGAAAGAATTTTAATTAATTGTTTTGAACAAGTGATGTTGAGGCATCCTAGAGAGGGATTTGCATAGGTAGCCAAGAAGTCAATTTTCTTATGGTTCAGTAACCTTTTCACCAAAACAAAGGACTTTCAAAGAATTGTATCTGCCAATGTAAAGCTCAGCTAGTTACTTGAAATCTGGGTTTCATTTCCCTTGTCTGCTGTTTCAGCAGAGTCAGCAGAGAAAATTAGTGCTTTTATTTAACCAAATACAGTTTAACATTTTTCTGCTTAATTCTGCAGACTTTACAGAAAGTACTAGACAGTCCCGTGCACAGGATGAGGATCACTGCCCTGTCTTAATACTTTAAAGTGTTACAGCTTTCAAATTTGAAGTGCTTTGAGGACTGCAGTAGGTAGATTTTTTTTTTATCAAACAAGCCATGTGAGCAGTTGAATTCTTTTATTAAAAGGTTCTTAGATATGAACTCAGTGCTACCATAAGTGACAGACTAATCCATTTCTTATATATTTACAAGTGATAAAAGCATATAGCTAAGCCCCCTGCATTCTTTTTTCAATGCAACGTGAGAACCTGTAATATTTGTGAAGTCACTTCACTAGTATTTGCCACATTTGCATTTGAAAAAAATTTCAATAAATAAGTAACAGACAGCTTTCACTACTTGTCCAGTTTACTCTCAGCTTTGGTCTCCTCATTTTATGAAGAGAAGGATGGCCTTTTTGGTAGCTTAATGGAACAATAATATGGAATTCATGGGTATGCTTTTGTTTTTCATGGGTATTGGTAAGATTGTCCAAAACAGGCCACAAGCATTGGGGAAAAGTCTGCAATTCAGCTGCAACAATTTCAGCTGCATGGTAGTAGGTGCAGACAGGGAATTTGGTACTTGCCTCAATATGCAGGCTGTGAGCAATAGAGGAGTTATAGAAAAGCCACAAAGAAGGTGCATGTAGAATTTCCAAAGTGGACTGAGCATTTGTTTTTGGATCTGATCAGTTTTAGTTAACTCTGGCTGCTAGTACATCCCTTCATGGTTTACATGGTTGGCAGAACTTTGGGACTGGACTAGGACATAAAGTTCTGTTGCAAAGTAATTGCAAAGAAGTAATTCAATATTGAAATGTGTACATTATACATGAAATGAAAAGATTCAATATGTAAATACCTTGTGAGGCTTCATGTCCTGGATGTAAAGAATATATAAGTAGACAGGTGATTTCCTCCTTTTGTTAACAAAACAACATTTCAAAGGATTGTTTAGTTGTCTAGTAACTTTCACAACATTTTATATTGTAATATTCTTCTAAGAATAAAGATGATTGAAAATATTATTTGTTTCAGCATCACTACTATATCTGTAAGATATTTTCTTCTTAATTCTAAAAATACATCCTTTTATTCTTCAGGAATATTCTTTATAATGCCTGCATATAATTTTTTAAAATACCGCATATTTCTTACATTTGTCTTTGCTAAATGTCTGACCTATGAACCTGGTTTTACTTGTGTTGTGTCTCCTGTGTAGTATTTCTTCTGGCAGGCAATGAATAATGGAAGAAATGTTATTTTCATAAGAAACTGATTCTCGTTTTCCCCTCTGCACCTTAGTAGTGGAAAAAGCCAGAATAAAAAGACTGTGCTTACAGCAATGCTCCCAATCTGTCTGAAGGTTACATTTACTTTTTGTCAGTTTGCATTAATATCATTTTAGTAATTTTCAGTAATAAATGTGTGATTAGAGGTTATCCATATAGCTAAATAGGTGTTATTACCATGTGCCATTTTAGTTACTTGGATAATTTGTCAACTCTGTATAGAAAGAGACAGTTTACAAATAAGAACTTTCACTCTTATAGTTAAAATCATAAATCAATAGCAATTTTTCATGGGTTGATCCAGCTGCTTATCACCTGCCTAACAGACACAATTACCTTTACATTTATCTAACATTTTAGGTTAGGAAGTAGTTTTCTGTTGCCTTACGTTCATCCACTGAAATGTAAATGTAACACTCATCAGTTCTTACGGACATTATTCTTGGTACTGGCTGCTTCTAGAGAACTCTATTGCCTGGTGTTTCTGGTGGCATCAGTTATTATTTTATGCAGTTGTGTGGATACTGCTCCGTAACAACTATCAATTTGCCAGCATCACAAAGTTATTTCAAATACAGAACTAGAGGCACCATCCTGGGCTGTCCTACAGTTCCTTGAAGCTGGAACTAATATCAGCTCTTTCTAATAAACTTACCAACCAACTTGCTAAGAGCAGAGTGAGTATAGTTTTGATGCCTCGACTCAAATTATGTGGTATTGGCTGCTTCCATGATGTTTTAATACCTTTTTTAAAGTTCCAGCAAAAATTTCAGTGACTAGCTTGAACTCGTTTGTCCTTGTCCCATGTGTGCTTCCTCTATTTCTTTTTCTCCTGTTCTTCAGCCTTGCTAAATTATAAAAGCCAGTTGTGCTCCCTTCTCAGACTTCAATTCTTTCATCTAAATTCACCAAACTCTTCTAATTTCATCTTTTATGAGTCTTTATTTTCTCTTAAAAAAAAAAAAAAAAAAAGATAATTACCTGCACAAATTCTGAACAGCAGAACACTGAGAGAATCTCCCACGTGCTTTGCTACATTATGTCCAGTACAATACTTTGAAAGTAGCCCAGCTTTAAGTGGGGACTGGACTAAATGTTACCAAATTCTCCCCTAACAAGGATCAACAAAATCTTTCCTGCTTCCTGCAGGATCTGCTTCTGTTTCACGGGAGTGTTTCATGTTCACACAGCTGGTGGAGAATACGGAAACATAAGACAATCTATAAGGTCTAGATGACCACCAAGCAGATTCCTCTGTGCCAAATTCAGACAATATATTGACATTGAGACTACTCTTTGTTAGTTACAGGGGCCTTCCGACCACTATGGAAGCACAGTAGGAGTTTGCTTCTTGGCTCCTGCAGGCATAAGCTGCAGGAAGGGAAGTAGCTAAATAAAAAGAAGAAACATCCTGGTTCTGTATTTTTTTTCTGTAGAGGGGAAAAGGAATGCAGAGAAAAGGAAAGAATTGTTTACAATGAAAGAGGCGCAGTGAGAGGTGAGGAGCCCTGTGAAAGGAGATTTCTCGGAAGCAGCTGAGTGAAGCTAATGTGAAGAGGCTGTAAGGGAGAAGAACTGGGAAGGGCTGTGGTGTGTGATTTCACACAGTGACAGGCTTTGCGTGTGTGTATTGGGAATTTCCTTCATGGAAATACACTTTCTTCAAGGTAGAGGCTGTCTGGCTTCTGTCTCCATTATTTCCCTTAGGAAATGCTGAATTCAAAATGAATCATCCCCTCAAAACACAGAGAAAATCCCTTTCTATTATTTACCAAGGACAACACAGAACAAATATTGTAGCTTGAAATAGTCAATAAAGTGTGATCATACTTTACATAATTTACCTAAAACAATGGTCAGCAAGAGGCTCTTGGCTTGATCTTCGTGTTAAGGATTAACTCTTCTGCAGAAGGGATATCCTTGTGCAATTTGTTGGTATTTAGAAGATGAGGAGCTTCCTGTTACTAGTACTGGGGTTTTTTTACCTGCTCTAACAGTTAGCTGTCCCTATAAAAAAACATTACAATATCGTCATTTACAGAAGTGGATTTCCTTGAAGGAATTTCATTTACATTACACCATATTTATTTGGAAATGAATGTTATGGTACCACTGACCAGAACCAATAATATACTGAAAAAATACGTTGTAATTCTTATTTTTAGGTGACTGTCTCCATGCATCCATGGTATGAGTTAACACCCAAACCACAGTGCTCGTACAATGCATAGGGAACTATGTGCCTCAGAAAAGAATCGATTTCATAGTCACTGAATGTTTCTTACCCAGCATCAAAACAAAGGTTGTTTAAGGCACCTTACAAGAAATTCTCTTTCACTCCTCCATCTTCAGTACCTTTTTCTGCTCCACTGGGACAATACCTTTCCTCAGTGCTACTGTCTGCACACTTTCCCTGAAGGCATCTTTCAAAACCTGCTGTGAAGAAAATGTAGCTGTGGTGTTGTCTTTTATAATGGCATTTCTTCACTAAAATAATGCATTATTTTCCATACAGAATCGAGGTTTCAATAGGAAAGACAGGGAATAGCCAGGTGGTTACATTGAACTTAATCACTGCTTTGAAATCTCACAAAATATTATAACTAGTTCCATTACATTGTGCACGAATGCTTTAACAGCTAAACTTTTGGAATAAGAGGGAGGAAGGAATGAAGAAACTAGACCTGCCTTTTAGGGCCTTGTAGTGTTTTCTTTAAAGCCTGGCAACCACTATCCTACTTTTTGTGCAATAGTGTCAACAAGGCATGCTTGAAGAACACAGTTTTATGGCTACTGATAGGCTGTGGTGTGATTTGGGCACCGGACTGCTCTGTTGCCTTAGGGCAGAGATGATTCTATCTCTCCACCATTGATTTCTCTAATTTGCCTTTTTTGATTCTATTTTAGATGCTTGTTTGATTTGGATCAGATCCAAATGCCACCACTGGGTCTGAAGGGAATATCACAGTACTATCTAAACTTCTCTGCTGTGTAGAAGTGGCAAAATTTAAAATTTAAGATGGTTGAGCAGTGAGCTCATTGCTCTGCAGCTTCCTCAAGAGGTGAAGGAGAGAGGGAAGAGCTGAGGTCTTCTCTCTGGGATCCAAAGACAGGGCACACTCAGGAACAGTTCAAAGCTGTGTCAAAGGCGACGTTCAGACTGGACATGAAGAAGTATTTCTTTACCAAGAGGGTGGTCAAACACTGGAACAGGCTCCTGGAGAGGTGGTTGAGGCCCCAAGCCTGCCAGTGTTTAAGAGGCATTTGGACAATGGCCTTAATAACCTGCTGTATAACCTTCAGTCAGCCCTGGAGTGGTCAGGTATTTGGACTCAATGGTCACTGTAGGTCTCTTGCAATTGAAATATTCTAATTCTGTTCTCTTCTAAATGTGCTCCTGTGTAGCTATGTTCAGTTTGGGAAATGAGCTCTTTTCTCAGGTAAAAATAGGTTTGAAGCAAACCAGAAGAACTAACAATATTAGCAGAAATCCAGCCTTGAGCTAATTCCTTCTTTTTGTGAACCATCACCCTTGAGCTAATTCCTTCTTTTTGTGAACCATCATCCTGTTTCTTAATTAATTAATAATGGGAAATTACAAAACTAAGTAATTTGGTTTGATTTTGCCTTCTCTAAATAAGAACAAAAGAGTGGTTTTGTTGGTATTGATTCAGAACTGGGGTCTGTCTAGCCCAGTATCCTGTTTGGAATGTGTAAGGGCATGAAAGGGACATTGGTGGAAGAGCGAGAATAGGCCAATCACACAGTACTTGTTTCCCTAATGTTGTTACTGTGTCCAAGTTTAAAGTTAAACAAATACACGAAGTAGGTATTGCCCTCTAAATTCTTCTCCTTAGAACAGCAGAGCTTCCAAGGCTTCCACTCTGAAAGAATTCTCTGTGCTCTCTGTCATGCCAGTAACTGTGTCTGCAGAACTGAAGCTAAAGGAAACTGGCTGGTTGCAAGTGAAGTAGTGAGTGTCGTCTCCCTAGGTGACCAAGTTCATTCAAAACTGAAGTAAATGGGGTTTGGGGGTTTGATCTATGGGAAATTAATTCAGTAACAAAATAAAATTTACTATAATTGATGCTCTTATAGACCATTTCAGGAGTGATGGTCAAAAACTACAGGAAAACAGGCTGTGTTATGCTTTGTCCATTAAATAGCAGCCTCTGGCACCTGCTTTGCAAGCCCTAAAGCATTGCACTGTGTGGAATGCAAGGCTGCTGGTGCCTTTCCATGCATGCTGTGTACTTGAACAGTTTTCTTACTGGTGTAGCACCTGAACTTTTAATCACATTTAAATAAGAAGAAACAGAACAGTTTTTTTAAGCACAATCAGCATAGGGAAATTGAATATAAATAGGACTGGAGCAGCTTAAAACTTGTTTTTAAAGGAAAATCCTGTCTTCAAATTTCTGCAAGTATTAAATGCAGAAGAAAGCATTGATTTTTGAGACCTGTTTGGAAATTTGGCTGCAAATATTTCCCTGCATCATTGCAGAGAAGTACAAAACTTTCACAGCACAGCCACAAAGTTCTGCAATTGATTTTGCAAAACCTAGGGAATAACAATAATTTTTCTGGGAAAAAAATTAGAGAGTTTTCTTTCCCTGCAGTAACTTGAAGTGAGGCTATTCTAATCAAGGTCGGAATTAACCACCTGAATGGTTTTCTGGCATCTACAGCTAAGAATTCTGTCATAATTTTAAAAGTCAGTTTGAAATTTCCAAGGTACAAGAGAGCAGCAATCAGTAAAAAATTTAAAAATCAGTGAGACAGTATCTGCCTGTAATTACATACAGCAGTGTTTGTGTAGCTCCACTGTAGAAATAATTTAAAAGATCATGTGCTGATCCAACTCCTTGTAAAATCCTTTCACAGCTTTTCTACAGGAGTGTTACATATAATTTCATGAATTGTTTTAGATATAATTTCATTAATTGTTTTAGAAAACAATAAAAATATTTTGGTGTAGCAGATAGCTAAATCACTTTCTCAAAAAGTGAGTGACAACTGCAAACTGAATGACTTCACACAAAGGAGAGGCACACAAACATTTCTTGGATAATTAGAGGAATAAAAAAGTGTGAATTTGCCCTGGCAGCCTGTATGCAGGCTCAGTGATAAAGCAAGGAGTGTGCCAGAAACAGGAAATGAAAGAAAACCTACCTCCCTTCCCAGCAAGAAGTGAGTTTCTTTGCTGTAGTGCTCTTCTGGGGAGCAGCAAGGCAATGAATAACCAACTGCTTTGGCCTGATGTGGATGTGCACTGATGTATTTTGGTGCATGGGATAAAAACAATGAATTTCTGCAGGCTGCATAATCAATACTATTGCTGGAGAAGTGTGTACAGGGCAGTGGAGCTGCTTCTTGCACTGAATGGTTCTGAACCTACCAAGGCATTCCTCTGAAGTGGGCCAGGTCTCACATTTAGACCATGTAATGTCTAAAACCCAGGTGATGCTGCAAGTACTGCTGTGTCCAGGTAGTGTGCAAAATGTGTCTTGGGCTGGGCTTTTGGTGTAACTTACCTTTGCTTACTGTTGTCCCTGCTGCCAGTGCCACAGGCACACACCCACCTTCTAGCTGAGCCCAAGGTGCCCTTGCTGCTTCCCAGCACCTGCTTTGGACTCTAATAGCACCACAGTCTGAGGATGTCTCAGGCAGCTTTTCTTCTGCCAAAGTACTCAGTAGCATTCTTCACCTCTGGGTTACCTCCCTTGAGGACTTTAGTTGCTTTTATAGAAATATGATTGGTGAATGTTGTCCAGGAAAGCATTATTTTGGTGTCATATGGAGCATTCACTTCTATACCTCAAAACTGCTTTTGACTCCCATAAATTGCTGGGAGAGATGTTCAATGGTCTTCTGCAACTCACCTTGTTGTGCAGGTGCTGGCTGTCTACACAGAGTCCATCTTTGGATGGTGGATTCCTATGAAGTCCATCATGACTTGATTAACTTGACTTGAGGTTCAGGAAAAAAATGGAGGCTCCCTAAGGCCTGGTTTGTTGCTTGTTTATAGACAAACTGTAGGTCAGTCTGGGATTTTTCTATTTGTGATTGAAAAAGGATAAAGTGGATGTACAGAGCTGCTGGCATCAGTCAGATATCCTCAGCTGGCTGTAGAAAATCTGCATTTTTATCGTGCTTTGTGCTTCTGCTGTTTCCTCACTGTGCAGAGGCAGGTAGAGCTCCTCAGGTGATGCTCCCCAAAATGAGCTCCCTGCAGCGTGCTGTGCTCATTTGCCTTTCGCCCTCCCCATATGCAAGGTCACACACAGAGGGTTCTCACTCTTTGGGAGCTTTTATGACATGTGTGCAGAAATGGGAACATGTGAGTTCAGCTGGAATCAACATGACCACTCTGTGGATATTTACTTTGCTCATTCTTGCCTAGGGAGGTAAAACAATTTTTACTGGAATAGCTCCTCTTCTAGGTAGTTATTAAAGGTAAAGCATTAAGCACAGTGTAGTGCATCTTTACAGAAGATAAGTTAGCTTAATTAATTAGTCATTAGCTTAAACACTAACATCAAGAACTAAACATATAACAATATTCTTCTTTTGTTTAGTCAAGTGTTTTGTTCATTTGTTTAGGTTTTAACATTATCTTCTCATTTAGGTTATTCACCTTCCTTGTGATTTTCCTTCAAAACATTGAATTTTCCAAAGACAATATAAGCATAGAAGAAGTTTTGCATAGTTGAATAGTGATGGAGGAATCTTTCTGTAAGTCAGGCAGAATTAAGTAGAAGAGTAGTCTTATTTGTACCTAGAACATTTGAAGTATATACAGGATGCAATGACTACCAAAAATAAAAGAAGAATAAATAAATTACATTTATTCTTCTGGGTTTGGGTTAAGGGTGGTGATAATTCTTCCTGCTTGACTTCTCAGATCAGTCATATTTTGTGCTATTATTTTCTAATGCTATACTAATGTAGTTCTGGTTAAAACCCCTTCCTCAAACTCTTAAGGTGGGCTCAGGTTACCATAGTTCAGAACAACTTGATAAAGAATGGCTCATCTACCTCAGTTAAAGATACTAACATTTGCAAACTTATATAATGAGACATAGGAATATGCGGAAAAGTGGTTGCTAATGCACTTTTCTTTAGAAAAAAATACGAAGCAAAAATACATTTTGCTGAACATGCCGAAAAATTTATTAGGACAATAGTTCTGTAAATTATTGGTTTTTTGTCTTTTCATGTATTTGATGTAACTATACAGTGAATTGTACTGATCTCTAGTGAACCTGGGAAACACCTGAAAGAGAAGGACAAAAAAGCATGCCCTTTTATTCACTCAAGCACATTTGGCACAGTCATGGGACAGCCTAAAGGCTTCCTGCACAAACAGGTCAGGTTGCTTCACTCAGGAATCTTTTTCAGGCCAAAAGCAGGGGAAGCGTAGTTAAAGAAAGGGGAAAAGGAAAAATAAAGAATGTCTACATTAAAATTATGGCAAATTCTAATAAAGTTTTCTAGGGAAACCCTTTAAATGTTTGTTTGCAAGGCTCTGGCATTGGTTTGGAACCGAGAAATGGCAGCTTCAATATCCAACTATACTGGACAGTTAAAATGCTAAAGAGCATGAATTTAACTAAGGAAAACAGCACTCTTTCCATATTAGAATATACTGACATCTTTGTAGGAGCAAATACAACTTTAATAGAAAATCATAGAATCTTTTAGGTTGGAAAATACCTCTATGACCATTGAGGCCAAGCCTTAACTCAGCACTGTCAAGTCCACCACTAAACCATGTCTCCAGGTGTCCATCTACATGTTTTAAGTACCTGCAGGGATGGGGACCCACCACTGCCCTGGCATCCCCTGGTTCATGTTGCACATGTTGAATAAGAGTGTAGCATTAGGATAAAAATTCTGATGGTGGATCTGCTATCATGACTCTAAGAGCTACATTATTTATTGAAAGACTATTACAGTGGTGGTGAGGAGAAGCATGACTAAAATTGGAAAAGTCAAAATGTAGTGAAAATTCATTGGGATCCTGACATTACTATGGATATAGCACAGTGTTTCTGTGGAAGCCAGACAAGTGATATTTGGGATTGCTACTAATCAACCACAAGTGATTCATTGAAGGTAATGAACTTTGTTACATTTTATACAAGTTTGCTACTTAAAATGGGCCAAACTGGAATTCCTGGAAGAGGTAATTCACTCTTCATGCACGACTTGATTTTCTTCTCTAACTTATTTGGATGAGGTGGCAGAGGCTCTTGCATCATCGTGTTCTTGCCAGCAACATCTAGTAATTCATTCTGCCAGCAAGAACACCACCTGAGGTATTACATTTTTTCTGGCTGGTGAGGTGATATCTATCACATAGAAATCTGGATGCTGGAAGAGGGACTCTAGAGTGGAAAGTAGCACATTACTTATTATGGATTGTGCTAATTACAGAAAGGAACATTGCTCTCAAGTCCCAGTGTGTCAGATGAAGCTGAAATTATTTAGTAAATCTGAAAATCAGACAAAAGGAATTTAAAATTGGAAAAAGTGTTATTTCAAAAAGAGTCAGTGTCCCTAGTCACCACCAGGACTTCATGTCAAAAGGTAATTTCAAATTAAAGTAATTTCATCCAGTTCAGCACTTTGCAATTATTATTGTTTGTCCAAGGACTCTGGCAACATTTATCTTCAATATTCTTAATTTCAGTGGACTTGAATGGAAGAATTTTAGTTCACTATCTCATCAAAGGACTGCCTTCTTAAGCTATGACATCTCACTACAGTGATATTAGTGGTATTAGACCTTAGATATTAGGAACTTTCTGATGATGTATAGATTTGAACTTGCCAGATTAACATTTGTGATGCCAGGTAGAAATGAAAAGTTCTTTTAGAACTATATTTAAATTAGACAAGTTGGTTTTGGTTTTTTTTTAACACTATCAAATCTGGTAAATAATTGACACAAGTTCTTTACTGAGAAAATAGATCTCCACAAGGAAGCATTTAATTTCTTTTACATTACTATTGTTCAGAACATAGATACTAGGAGATATACTGACATATTCATAAGTGATCCATTACCTGCTGGGAAGAGGGAAAATAATTAGAGATTTAAATCCATTTACTCATCCAAAAGAGAATTTAATTTCAACATCAGAAAATAAATAAAGAAACAAAGAAATATGATTGTTTGAGAAGTTAAAATAATTTCAGTCTTTCATTTTTTTTAACTTATGGATGCAGCAGATAATGTTGTTCTCCCCTATGAGTATCTTAAAAAATGTACAGAAAAGTCTTTCAGTCATGAGTGTAATAAGTTCACTGTTATCAAAAGAATGGTTAGTACTGAGTAACTTCAATCCTTTTTTGTATTCCTGTCATGTGAGCAAGACCTATACTGAAGAATAAACAGAACATGCCTTGGAGGAAAGTGTAGTCATTGCCTAATGGAATACACAATTCATTTTATCATTCATTTGAGTGTATCTTTCATTTTATTGAAAAAGAAAAAATACTCTACCTAACCCATCCTCTGGTGTGCATGCTCATTATTTTAAAATTAAGACCTTCTGTTGCTTAAGTGCTTGTACATAGAAGCACAAACACATCTAAATTTACTCTCCTGTGTAGGCCAATTGAATTAACTTAGCTGCACATTTGAATAATATAAAAATGCACATAATGATCAGTAGAGCCAGGAATCATAATTTCTTTCAGAAATCACATGTAACTATTCACTTGAGAAAGTAATTTATAATTTTCTCGATAAATATGGAGAATCAGACAAATGGAAGGATCCAGAAAAGTTGAAGAATGCGAATGTTTTTGCTTTGAAATAGTGTAGTTTGGATATCAAGACCAAGAGGCCAATTTCTATATGTATGATTCAAATTACTTCATAGGAAGTAAAGATGCTTCCCTCCAGCTGATTGAGTGTTGCACAAGTCATTAATTAAAAATATATATAAGATCATGCATTCTAAATATGGAGGTTTTTTTATTCTTAAGTGTGTTCTTCTCTTCAATCAGTTCCTTCAGAATAGATTTATATCTGAATATTCATGGCATACTGCAGAACAATTTAATTAAAAATGATCACTTTTTTCTTTCTCTTTCCAGTTCAACAGAAGAGCAGTTTCACTGGCAAACACAAGGTAATGTACTTATCTGCATATATGTATTAGTTATATTCCCTCCCAGAAGGATCCTTTTTACCTAAAGAAGATGGAGGGGAAAAGCATATTGATGTATGTGGAAGTTTTTGTTGGGGTTTTTGTGTGGTTTTTCTCATTGCTAGTGTGTGAAAACTCTACTTTAAAAAGTGGCAAGATTTGGCAAAATTTTAAGGGTTGACAAAAAGTACACTGAAACAAATGTAGAGTTTTGAGAGGGGGCATTGCTAAATGTGTCTCTGGCTTTTTTTACTACTAGACCTAAATATTCTCATTTTGCCTTTATTAATCCATGGCTGCACTTTCAAAGCATGGCACAATTTTCAGTATGGCCAGCATCCTGGGAACGTGTGGCCTCCATTCCTTCATCAGCTGTGAATGCTTAGTCACATAAAACTGGTTTTAGTTTTTGTCTTGTATGTGGCTTTACCTTTTTGCCCTTCTTTTACATTTTTATGTTGTTAATTTCATTACAGATGGTCAGAAGGATATAGAAGATGAACTCACCACTGGTCTGGAGCTGGTGGACTCCTGTATTAGGTCGCTGCAGGAATCAGGGATACTTGATCCACAGGACTATTCAGCCAGTGAAAGTAAGCTAGAAATATGTTTTCTAAAACCCAAAATTTCATGCTTTAAAACTGAATGCATGTCTTTAAGTGCTGCTAGTTTTTTTGAGCAAAAACCTATGAAATATATTTTAAGGAAAATATTTTCTAATTGCATTGTAGCTGTACTATACTATAAGGTCATGTTACAAAACTTCAGTATCACCCCCATAAAAACAACATTCAAACAGCAATTTTTCACTATCCAAAGGTAATAAAATGAAACATGCTTGGGTGAAGCTAGTCTGTGAGGAAGTCTGATGTTTAATTGTAACCACTTGGCCAGGTAGCTGGTAACTCCTTACAACTAAAATTTTCTAAAATACACAGACAGAAATAAGTGAACTTAAAGATGATGCACAGAACTGCAGCTGTAGCAAGAAAGGTGAAATCTTTTCTCCAAGGCTGGCTCACTGGTCACTTGCCAGCCATTCTGTTTGCAGAACTGTGCAGTGAGTGGATGGATTGTTGGCTAGAAGCAGCCACTGGGGAAGTGAATCAAGGCTAAACAACAGCAAAAGTGAACAAGGGACATGCCACTGAATGTATTTGTAGAGCAGATGTCTACCAACAGTTGTGCTCATGAGTCACACTGAGACTGTTTTCCAGCATGTTAACTGGTCTGTTATCAGATGTAGCACTAGATATTGAAAAAGGAGGTTAATTCCCTAGTTTCCTTTCTTTTTCCTCAGGCTCCTATCTCATATTCTGTCCCCATCTGCAATAATATGTACCCACATTCACTTCCCTGCCACTGCAGCTCCTGACATTGGCTTGGCTTTTTTCTGGTATTCCTCTACATCTCCTTCCCTCTTGCTCATTTGATCCCTACTACCCAGTACCTTCTGACTGAGTCACATCTTTGGGGATGGCTGCCAAAATTCAGCTTTCTTGATATCAAAGATATCTCCCCTTCATCTGAAAAGGCTGATGAACTGTGACAGCCACCTTCTGCAAAGCATCTCTAGCAATGACAAGTCATCACCGGAATGTGGTCATCAGGTGACAAAAGGAAGACTGGATGCACACTGGATGCAGAATTTTAATTTGTCAGAACATTTTTCTTTATTTTAAAACAGGGCTTGCTGTCAAATTCAAGCTGACAATCTTGGGACAATAGAAAATTTTTCATTTTTTATGTGCACAAGATTTCTGGGCCAACAGTGTCACTAACACTTTTGTTATGGTTTTGCTTAATCTGTATGATTGACATCTGTTAAAATGTTGCTTGATCTGAACAAAATGGGGGAAACATGATGAAGCAATGTAAGTCCTTGGTTTTTTCTTCATTTGGGGATGAGGAGAAACAAAAGAGAACTAGCATGATAAGGATTGCCTTCAAAATGTGATTCTATGATAGAAAAATGAAACTGCATAGATGGAGGAGATTGAGAGCAGAGTGGGGCCAACTTGTATGGAAAACTGATAGAAACTGTCTTAAGAGATGGAAACTAAGAAAAAAAAGAGTGGAGAAAGATGAAGATAGTACATGGAATGAAATTTGTGTACATGAAGAAAACTAATACTAAAGAAATTTCTGGTGAGTATCACAATAAGCTGAAGCACAAATAGGAATGCAAGTAGACAGAAACAAGAATAAAGAACATGGGCAAATGGAAAACGCTGATGGAGAAGAGGAGCAATAGAGATGAATTTGCAGAGGATCGTCAGGAGAGGAACCAAGGTTTGTTGAAGCAGGAGGTCCATACAGAATATTGAAAGCTGAGTTTGCTTGGCTGGATGATTTCATAGGAGCAAGAGTAAGGTGCAAAGAGAGGGAACAACGGGGTGATGAGAATGACAGCCAAGAAAAAGAAAAGTGGTACCATTATGGTCCCTATGAAACAGGTTTGGAGAGAACAGGCAGATGCATGTGCTCCCAAGGGAGCAGACTTCCCCACAGGGATGCAAGCTTGATCTTCTGCATTGTCAGGAAATATTTGTAAAGCCTTTTGTCACAGTGCCCTTATTCCTCTGCTCTGGGCTCAGCTTGTAATAAAACTAGATTGCTATTTGCCATTTATAGGTTTAATTAAGAATCAGATCTATATGCCAAAGCTAACAGTTGCAGCTCTGCTAATCACTCATAAATACAATTAGGATGTCATATACTGGATTTTTTTTTCTGGCTTGGGGGTCTTTTTCGAATTTCAAGTAAAAAGTTACGAACACATCAGAGGTAAAATGTTACTGTGTTTTAAAAGTCAAAAGTCCAAAAGTCAAGATTGTCTGTACAGCATAATTTGAATTTCTTATGAATGCATTAGAAAACAATTATTATAATGCCCTATTTTGTACATTTTCTGTCCATGCCTCATTTACCCCAACTTGAGGCTCAAATTGCAACAACACACTAGAGGGGAGAGTGCTTCTGACTTCTGTAAGCTATGAGTAGAACACACATACACAATAAAAATAAAAGTCTCATATTTACTTAAAATTTTATTGTGTCCTTCCTTTCTGTCTTAAAGTTTTCATGTTACAGTTGTGAAATCATTCAAAATATTTTCTTCAGATACATAGTTTTAGGTGTTCCTAGTTAGGTGTGCTGAGAACAAAACAGTTGTAACAGAACACTGTGGAAGCACAGTCTCAAATATTTGAAGCATGATACAAAAAGGAAGTTTAAAGCTCACTCTGAAATATCTCAAACACAGTGTTTATGTTTCTAGACACTTCAGTTCTTAATCTTTTCAATCTTGAAATAGGAAATGAGATCTATATAAATGTCTTACTTTACAGGTATTTCAAAAATCACCATTTGTGATGTATGTGAAGTAAACGCTGAGTGCTGTAGAATTATCCACCAGGGTGCAATTTTTTTTTTCTTTGTCTTGAACATTTTTCAATGGAGCCCTGATGTGATACAGCAAAAAACACTGAACCATTTTGGATTGTGTTCCCTGGCCATGAGGCAAGGAAGGAGAGGAAGAGCGATGACTCAGAAAAAAAACCTTAGTCTGGCATTTTCTAACTTCTGAGCTCCCATTTTGACAATTTTAGTTATGTTTACCTCTCTGCAATTTGACTGCAAAGCTGTATTTTAAGTAACAAGACTGACTCTGAGGAGAGCATTTCCCGCCTGCCATGCATTTGAAGCAGAGCTTTTAAAATCATCATATGAAAGCCTGCCCAGTGATGTGACCACAGCTTCCTTTTCTGAACTGTGTGCATCTAGTCTAATGACTTAATCTATCAGTAGCCCTGCCTTTGTAGAGGATTAGTGTGTCTCTACTCAGAATCCTTACAGTTTGGTTTCACGCACTCTGATTTTCTCAGGCTTAGTTTTAAAAAGTCGCCACATAGCAGTCAGTTATAATACTCTAAATCCCAACCATCACTTCACATGTGCTCTTCCTTTAGTAGCAAGTAAAAGCCATGAAAAAAAGGCTAATGGGACAAGTCACATGAAAGGGGCTTACACAGGAGGGGCTCTGTATTGCTAATAGAGATGCTCGCTAATTATCTTTACTGAGTGTGAATCAGCAAATGTAAAAAACCTTAAGTATATAAAACTCATTAATTTGATGAAATGAAAGCATAGTGATCACTGGTTTTAAAGACATTATTATTGGACTGGCAGATTCATAACTGCTGCAAGCTCTCATACAAGCTTCCTGTGGTGGAGCTGACCCTGGGACAAGGTTATATGCAACCAAGGGGAACTCCTGCACTTCTGCCCACCTCTTTCTTCTGTCCAAACTCAATATAAATTGTCTTCCTCAAACCATGTGCTTCCAGGTACAACTGACAGACAGAAAGTCAGGAAGCTTCCAGAATTACGCAAGAAACTGCATCTGACTGGAGACCTGAGCCTGGATCTCCATGGTCCAGTTCCCCATCCTGCAGTGATTTCTCGTTATCTCTATATAGCTCTACACCTGTCAAGGCTATGTCACTCCAGTTTACATCAAACATGTCATGGTTTTGTGGCCTCAGAGGGGGGTTCAGCCTGTCCTGAGCATTCCTGGGGATCATCAGCAGAACAGCAGTGGTCCGCACATCCCCTCTGTCCCCAAGGGAAGGCACATACAGGCTGCTGCCAGTGCCAGTAGCCATTAGCTACAGTGGGTCCAGGGCCCAACCTGGACCCTCAGGGTCACCCTGAGGGCACTCAATCCCTCCTCCTCCTTGCTCTGCATTGCTGTAACACCCAGCTTGCCTGGCTGCTCCTCTCTGAAAATATTTCTTCCTTCCACCATTATCTTTTTCTAATGGGAACTCAAAAATACTGCTTTTGCACAAATGAAGATAAGTAACTGTCGCCTTAAATAGGATCAGGGGAAAGACCAGTGGTGTGAGAGCCAATGTAATCACATAAAAGATGCTGGAAACAAGTCATGGAAGAGGGATGGGAATGCACAGTAAGTGCAGGACCTGAAATCACTGGGTGAGGAAACATGCAGGGGAATGAAATTCAGTTCAGGACAGAGATAACATTACGGATGTTTCAGGAGACACAGCAGTACGGAACAGTGCATGTAGCTCAGGAAAGGTATTTTCATGGCAAAATGGTTTAATTTAGTGTGGAAAGGAATGTGAAAATAAATTTTGTGAGGGCTGAGTATGCACTGTGGAGACGAAAAAATTGTATTTCTGACTAGAAATCTTGGAAAAATGTAGGATAAAAGAAGCAGAGACATTATTTCCTCCCCTTCCCATCACTGCACCACCGTTTCATAATCACACAGCTACTTCAAATCCATTCCTTTTACTACCTTGTCAATGCACCTCCTTTTTATGTTTTTGTTTTGTTTTTTCCTTTTTTCCATTCACATTATATGTAAGAGCAATTGAAAAGGTGGAAAGCTGCATGGAAGGAAGGAGAGTAAACACAGATGTCTGAGTTAAGAAGATTGGTTGCTGAGGACATTTGTTATTAAGGTTTGATAAGGTTGCAGTCTGGCCTGCAGATAAATAGGAAAGGTCCTGATGAACTGCCTGAGGCCCCCAGATGCCCATCCTCTGTGACAGAGAAACTGGAGTCCTCTAAGCAGTTGTTAAGACAAAACGACCTTTTCCTGATGTTTGTAAATTTGCAGATGGGTAGTGTAAGGTAAAAGTGGAACAAGAGGAAAAGTTGGTTCTATATTTCTTTCCCTTGTATTAGTTTCTCTGTCCCCCGTGCCTGTGGGTCATTAGCATGCCACATTAGAGGATTGACATGATACTGTCATCAAAACAGTTTCTGAGATAATTAGCTGAAGTTCACAGAGTCTTTACAGAATATGCTACTTCCTTACATTCTACAGCGGTGGAGACAGGCAGTGTTTTTTCCTTCTGTCATGGCACTAGCAAAAGGAGGATTAGAAGACCTTTAAGATTACTGAGCAAATCCATTGCCACTTTCTTCCCAACTTAAACCACAGGCTCAAATGTCTGCTAATACAGAAGTCTCTAATTTTAATTTTAATTTAAGGTATCTATTCTTAAATCTTCCACACTTTTTCCTTTGCTTCAGCCTCCACAAAATGACCATAAGACTGGTCTGTAAAGGATTATGAGGCAGACTTACAGAGCTTTTGGTGTTTATGTTTCTAACTGAAATAGAATCATTTCAGTATTTTTCACTTGCTTCATCACTTCATGTGGCAACTTTCCTCGTTTGCTCTCAAAGTCGACAGCACAGACTGTAGGAACAGAGCTCTTGTTGACAGGGATCAGAAAACTTTCTGGGTAGTTCTCTCAATTGTCTTGATAATTTTTAAATGCTCATTTTTAATTTCAGTTTTTAATTTTTTTTTTTTTTTTTTTAGAACAAGCAGTTTAGGATTGCAGTTTTTCCCACACAACACTGCCAGTACTCCAGATGAATTTTTTTCCCCACATTTTCTGGATATGTATTTTTTTTATGTCTGTGACCCTGTTGTCCTGGTGCTCAGGATTAATTGCAGAATCTGGAACACTGATAAGGGAACAAATACAATGTAGATTTTATAATGTCATCTTCTTGGCTAAGGCCATTTCATAATGCACTTCACAGATGCTACATATTGACAGAAATGCAGGCAATTAAGGATGCCCAAGTTGTTCTGGGGAAAAAAAAAGCATGGCTTACCACTCTGGTCTCAATCTCACAATATATTTACTTTTTCAGTCATTCAAAATTATTTGCCCCAAATGCAGCACAAATAGGTAGCAGTGCCATTTAGATGCTGGGGTTTTTTGCCTCTCAAGAATGAGTTATGTTACAAGAATGTTTTACCACTTGAAATTATATACAGATGTTGCATTAGACAGATGTGGGTTTCACTTAAAACCCCTGTCTAATTATGAGCCTGGAAAGGTAGGATAAACTCTTACTTTAGTCTCTTAATTCACTTTTGTTTCAGCAATTTTTTCTAATAAGAGAGATCCTCCTTACCCAGTGGGAAAGCAGATGTCTCAGCTTGGAAAAAGCACTCCTTTTTCAACCTGTGTGATTTTCAGCCTTTATCAGCTGCTTTTATCATATATAATGAAATTGGATTGAAACAAAAAGGCACTATTTACACAATGAATGTGTAAAAGGATATGTGTTTATGTGTTTTCCATCCCATAGCTCTTGCTTTGTGAAATTGCCACCTGTCAGATGGCTGGACATGGCTCAATGAGATGAAATTTGGCAACAGTGGACCTCACAGTTTGTGGGTTTTTTTGATAGATGGAGTTATTTCCATTTCATTATCTGCTCTGAGAGCCAGGGCAATCCAGCTTCATCATTCTTTGTGCACACAAAGGAGGTGTTCCTGTGGGATCTCCTGGTAAACATATACACTAATAAAATCATGTTGAGTTTATTCCAAGCTGCAAAAACCCTAGGAAGTGTGCATCCTCCTCGTCCATCCTCCTTTAGAGTATTAGTGGCATAAGTGCCTAACACAGGGTACACTCTCTTTCTGTCTGCTGCATTAATGCAAACCTGGCAGTGTCTGCCTCAACAGTTCATAGCTCCAGATAAATGTGTCAGAGTATGAAGTCTGAGGAAATTTTGATTTATTGTGGAAACTTCTGTCAGTATTGTAACACATTTAGGGTAATTTTTATGGTTGGACATTTTGAGTGCCTCTCTTCACTCCATTCATCTCTTCTAAAACAAGCCTTTGGCCAATCCCAAAACTTCGGGGTTTTAAAGTCATCTTTGTCCAATTTGTAATGGAGTAAATCTCTGAAAGGGGGACACCACTCTTCAAAGGGTGGTTTCACAGTTCATTGTATGTTGTCACAGAGAAAGCTGTAAAGGAATCATCTCAACTGTGAGTCAAATTCAGTCTTTTGAAGTAGTTGTTAAATATGCAGATTTCTTAGAAATGGGGATAAGATGTTGTTTCCTTTACCCATCTCCCCTTTCTGGCCCTAGTCACCCTAAGTGTGAGCATGAAATAACTATTAAGTCATTAAACATTTTAATAGCCACTGGCTGATCACAAACAGAGACCTGCTTTCCAGGGACAATCCTCAGCAGGAGATGAATGTCTTTACAAAATAGCTGACCATGAAAAGCTTTTGTAGATTCATTGCTACACCTCACTAAGACATTAGGATTTGATGAAATGAAGCTGGCTCTAGTGCTGCTGAGAGCCAGCTCTTACATCTCAGCATCGGTGTTTACAGCCAGTGCTGCCTCAGGAAATGCTCCGACAGTACTAAGCACCCTAAGCTTGGACTCAATATATTGTTTTCCTTCTCTGTCACAGGCAGAGCTCAAAGACATTGAGAATAGCAGCAAGAAGAGATGCATCTCAAACACTGTCATGCAATACTCTATCACCTCTGCCTTGCTGGGTATCAGGATGGTATAACAGGCACAGGTACATCTTTGTTGCTGACCTATCACATCCTGGTAAATTCATGTCAGTGTTCTTACTTTGAGAGCATGAGTGAAGTTTTCCTTTTTGGCCACTTCCGTTATGCAGGCAGGAGACCAAACTTAGGAGCAGAGCCACAGTGTGGGACTTCACCACCAGGATTCCTGACAGACTTTGGTATCTACCTCAGGATGGACTCAGGTCCAGCTGATCTTATTACTCTTTGGATTGCTGCCTGTCTTCAAGGTCATGTGTGGCTGCTGCAAGCAGGAAACCTGGTGAAGGCTGAATGAATCATCAGAGTTCAGGGGAGCAGTTCATGCTTTCTCTGGTTTCCTCAGGGGTGGCACAGAAGTTGCTGTGGGCACCCTCCTGTGCAGGGCTTCAATCATCTCAATTCTCCAGCAGCCCTTCTGTAGATTAGTAGGTGCCGGGGTGGGTTCATGGCCTTCTAGGGGGAAAGCACCAGAAGCCACTGGAAGAAATGCTGTTCAAAACTGATGGCCCAGTACATGCCCTTATTGTTGGACCTAAACTTCGGCAGGCTGCCTCTTCCAATTTCCTCTCCTCAGGAAGTTCTTCAGCTGGAGACACACCATCTTAATATCCAGCCTTCTCCCTTCTTATGCTCTCTTGACTTTTCCTAGTGCCCCATCTTTCCCTAAACCACCCATTTCTGTCTTACCACATCCTTGTCTTTTGTGTCCTTTCTTGTTTCAATTCCCATATTTTCTTTTATCTTCTTCCTTTATCTTTTATCATTTATTACATGGCATGCAATAAAGCCTTGGTGCTTGTTCTCAAAACAGATGATCATTCATCCTCAGAGACAAAAAAAAAATCCATCAAAACCCCCCAAGACCCATACACATTTTCTGCATATAAGTGACCTTGCTATCCTGACTTTTTATACCATTTCCTATTAACTAGAAGCAAACCTAGATTGTGCATTGCTGTGTCATGTTAGGAGTCCAGAGGTAACACTATGAGAACATTGCAAATAAGGAATTTCTAATTTCCCTCAATTTCTACACAGCAGCAGACAGGCTGAATTTTTCTTTCAATGTGCTGTGACTTGTAACGTGGATTTTCTTGGAGTTTACTTATATCTGCAAGATGAAATATGTTTTATATATATAAATTTCATACTGATATCACAATATTACTTTGTATCTCTGAACTTGTCCTGTGATGAATCTGATTTTGGTATCTGGTGTCATTTAATGCTGTGCAACTGACTTAAAATACATGCCTAAGGAAAACAACCCCTCACAACCTAGCTTTAGTAATGTAGTACAAAATAGTAAAAAAAAAAAAAAAAAAAAAAAAAAAAACAAAANAAAAAAAAAAAAAAGGCAGTAGCAGCAGGTAAAATATACATGGAGGGGGGAAATGGAAAGATGAAAGTCAAGACCAGGACAGCAGGAACAATTAGTAGCAATATCAAAGATGGATAGGAGGTAATGATCAGCTTGTAATGTTTAGTCTGTGTCAAACACAAATCCTTTACAGGCAACCAGGTGTTCCCTCATCCACTGCAGGAAGCAGCTACTGAAACTCGTTAGGAAATGACAGTGACTTATAGTAGCATCTGTAGGAGCAGAACAAAGAAAGGCTTTTGGCATCCGAACCCGCAGCGCAAAAGAACATCAGTAAATATTGTGCTGTGTGCGGGCCAGGAAACAAATGCACCCACATCCCCACGACAGACTGATAAACCACTCACCCTACCCCTGCCTCCGTGGCAATGCCAGTGCCTGCACACTCGGCACAGTCAGCAGTGCCAAGAGCCGCATCATTCTGGGATCTGCCGATGCCAGCTGGTGAGCATAAGCATTCTGGAGATGCAGCCCTGGAAAAAGAGGTAGTTGGCTTGTTAGCCTATGTAAAACGATGTATGTGGAAGAGAAAATTTTGGCAGGTATGGATTTGGGTTTGATTTCTGTTGTGCTACATGCAGTTTACACAGCTCTCAATCAAGTAGGATTTTTTTGACTTCTGTGGTAACGCAGATTAGGGAGCTGCTTCAATTTTTTCCATTCTGGCCTTATGAATGGAGAAATGCATTTTCTCAGGACATTGTGAGAGCAGAGAGTGGTTCACATTTGTGTGGACACAGAGGGAGAAAGCAGGATATACTTTCCAGTTTATGGCAGAGAAAGTTTTGGCAGATGAAAAAGATTGTAATAAAATTTTGACCTTTTTGACTTACTTTTTAATTGACTTCTGAGGCAGAGCTAAACACATTGTGAACTGGCGCACCTCAGAGACCAAATAGTCATTTTCTTTTGTGGACAGAAAAGATTCAGGATTTAAGCCTGTCAAAGGTCTGGAAGAAATGGAGTTCTACTTTGCACAAGAAGAGGAAACCTGTTTTGTGCTAGTAGTTAAGTTCATAGAACAACGTAATAGCATAATAGATCTGCTGATGTCTTTTGTATTAGATCCATATATCTGTGAGGGGTTTTATAGGCTTTTATAATCAGAAGCTGCTGGGCACTTTTTTTTTTTCCAGCAGTCTAATTTAGGTCTATCAGAGGAGATTTGTCTGTTTGATTTTTTTTTTCTGATAATGCATTCAGCTTCCACATGCATCATATTTGTGTGATGTCTATAAACATCTGATTTTATTTCCTAGTAATAAAAAGGGAACACATTAGTTTAGCACTATTGATAGCAATTTTAGGCTGTGCTAGGCACAGAGGGTGACTAGAAACTCTTGATGTTCACAGCTGGTTTTCACAGGTATAAACCACTTTAAAAAATTAGGATTTAATAATACAAAATATGTTCTTAATTTAGTTGGCCTTTTTTTTTTCCTGTAAACAAAGCCCAAACACCATTTTAAATGTAGTTATTCCTTTAAAAATGGGAGTCTGGTAATGAAAACACAAATAAAAAATAATGATTTTTAATGCCAAACCCCAGTGTTTCTCAAATGGAAACATGGCAGCAGTTCCTTCTGAGTTGGAGCTTTCTGTTTGTGTTGCAAGATGCAGTGCCTCCTCCTGTATGCAAATTTCTTCTGCTCACATTCACAAATGAATCTAATCCCAATAAGGAGCCCCACTCAGGTACTGTTCTGTGGTTCCACAGTGATATTTTAATTGAGATCAAGCTTCTGTTACAGTGAAGTGTTCTACCACTCCTAGTGTCACAAAGTTTTACCAAAGCAGCATCAGAAAGGCTCAAGGATACTATTTTTCCTTTTTTTGTGTCTTCTGTAATGTAAAGATGTAATTTAATTATCATCCTTGCCACCCATCTTGTTCTTGTGTTGTGTCTATCTATTGCTCCAATAAAGCTCATTGTCCTAATGGCCAATGATAAATTATCTTGTTCAGAGACTATCTGATTTTGATATCTGCAGGGTTTAACAAGTAATTTCATAAAATATGATTAATCTTCTACCAGAAAAAAAACCTGTTTTAATCTTGGGGTCAATTAAAAACTTGCATTAGTAGGGTTTGGTTTTAAACTCAGTTGAAGATAGATTTTCTATTTAAAAAAACAAACCAAACAAACAGAAGGAAAACAAAGACAAGGCCAGTTTCTGTATTCTGAGCTTAAATATGTATAGATCTGTTCTTGTTCAGTGCATATATTTCAGTCCCAGTCTTCAGCATTTTCAGTAATTTTTCTCACTAGTAATGGAACTCCTGATTTTTCCTGCTGTCAAACATTACCCAGTATTGCTTATGAAAGAAGATTTGGCTGGTTTTACATTTCATTCAAACATCTGGAGTAATGCTATGCATGATATGGTATAAAAAGCAAAATATACACTATCTGAGTAGTTAATACTGAAGTTACCCTATTATGTCAGGATTACTTAGGCTTTACTATGTTACGTTATTCTATGAGGTTTAAAAAAAATCTTCCAGGAATCAAAAAAGAAATATTTACTGTTGGGGTGGAGTGCAAACCTATTTTTTCTCTATGCCCTTCAAGTCTTATATTTTTCTACTACTTCTTGTGGACATTTATGGTGCTTTGCTATCCTTTGGATTTATTATTAAGAGAGAGATTATTATTTCAAATATAGAGCAAATATTATTAAGAGAAGATATTATTATTATTAAAATCCTAGAAGATGCCTGTTGTTTTTTTTTCTTACAGTATTGGCAGAAATGTTACCTTGTGTAAAAAGCATAAGATAATCCACATCTAATGAAACTAGTTTCTATTTCCAGTTCACTTACTCTTGAAATAAAGTGTTCTTCATCTTTCTTGCCAATAGTAATTAGGTCAGAAGGAGAGTTAGAAGGGATATCCTTGTATTGTTCACTTTTATAATGGTATCAGCCTAGTTTTTGCATCATTTCTCCACAGATATATCGTTTATAGAATTCTTGGATGAAAATGAACTTATTCCACAGTTGTGAATGCATTCCACAAAATCCTGTTTTCCAGTACCTAAGAATATATTCTATAGCAGTACCAAAGCCCTTTTCTGTATTTGTAGGTAGAACATAGCCCTTTTAATGTTGGTAGAGCACGGCATTGCATATAAATTACTTTCCTTTTTCCTAAAACAACTTTGTTTTCAGTGTACTCATTTAAGAATTGCTGCCTCTCATCTGAAGAGATGTGTTTGGTTCATAACAAGGGAGCTGCTTGTGATTAAGCATTTAAAGTATTACCATTTATTTCTTCATTTTAAGTATGCAGTTGGTGTCCCCCCTCCTCCCTTCCCCCGCCTTTTTTTGCCCTTCAACGTTCTTCATTTCTAGGGTACGGAATTCCTTTGCTATATTGCAGCTTTGGCATTTTTTCTTGTAATACAAAGCTACTGATATATTTAATATTTAATATCTCTTAGAAGGTGGATGTTGAAATATTTTCCTAGACCTATTCTAGTTCTAGTCTAAGATTTGGAGGGAGAATAGGTGCCATGCTTATCACTGTTGTTATAGGAGAGCTGCTTGTTATCTTCCGTTCGAGGTCAGACTAACAGGTGCCTTGAAAACCATTCTTTTCCTACACAATCTGTTTGACCAGTTTCAGCTGACAAGTTGTGTTTTCAACCACAGATCTTAAGTTTTGCCTTGGTTTAATCCCTCCCTTTTCTGTCTGTAATTAAGAAAATGTCTTCTTTTTATGATTGTCACAAAGTTCTGTCGTCTAGTTCCCAAGGACTTTCCTCAGTGCCCCGTGCCTCTGCAAGTCTTGCCTTGCATTTCTCACAACTTCCCTGGAGAGTAGAAAATGGAGAAGGTATGTACCTATGTGGCATCGTCACTGCTTCTTGCCACCCTCTGTGGTACTTGCAGGGCCTCTCTTCTGCTCACTCAATTCCTCTGCTTTCCAAAACCATCCTAAATCATCTTGGCAAGACAGAGTTTCTTCAAAGAATGTTTCAGATGACCTCAAAAATGGGACATAGTGCAGAGGGAGTTAAAAGAGACCAATAGGTGTTCCTTTCCCTTCTGATTTGGAAGGAAAGTTTACTCCTGGTTGCAGGAGCAGCTTAATTCTGGGAGTAGGACTTAGAAAACAGAATGTACCAGTGAGATGCCAAAGAATTTAGTATCACCAGGAATAAGTCTGTCCACCTTGCCATTCACTATCATCACTTCTTCTCTAATGTCAGATACTGTGGAAGGACACTGGCAGGTTACCATCAAAAGCTCTCTCTTGTTATGCTGTTCTTTTTAAATTATCCATTCCTTTGCAAAACCGGCCAACAAATACAGCTCAGCTTAAGGAGGGGTTGGCAACTGCCTACTTGGAGTACAGACATGTTAATGAACTAACAAAAAAGTAGGTTGTAGGGTAGGAATCGATATTTTGCACTCAAACTAAATGACCTGGGAGGCAGAAGAAACAAGTAAGTGATGACTTTTTGGTATTTGAGATCCTTAATTAGGCATATACTAACAGTTAGGAGGTGGTTCCTCTCAATGGGATGTGAGGCACCTCAACCTATTAACTCTGTAAATGAATGTTTAAAGGACATTAAAGGAGCTTTGCCAGTATTTTTCTTTCAACTGTTATCCAAATGAGCAAAGCAGGTTGAAGAATGTGTGAAGTGATTAATTACACTAATTAAAAACACTTTATTTACACTTACTCTATAATTTATCGTTACTACTTTTGTCAGTTGATCGAAGGTGAGTGAAGTGTTGTTTATAATTGGTATGGGAGCTAATTAAATGGTCGTTGGAGCACGTTTTGGTCTATTTCCTTTGTCAATTAGAACTGGCATCGTAATAGATGACTGACCAAATGGAGATGTATAGCACAATAGTAGTGCTACACTTTACTACTTACTTGGGGAAGCACATTGGAAGCCAACTGACTTTAAATCTCAAGGAGAAGAAAAAACCCTTCTCCTTTCATTTGCTTGCTATTTTTGTTTGTAACTTCATATGAAAAACTCAGGTAACAAACATGCAATTACCTCACGGAGGGTGACTAGGTAGATGTTTCTGTTGTTTGTACTGTAATTATTTTAGCCAATTCAGAGGTAATTATTGCATAGATTTGGAATACTGAATTAATCATACCCTTATCCTGCAATAATATAGCGCTGTATGTAACTTGTCATTTTCTGATATTTATTTTATAATGGAACAACTACCAGATAATGTGTTACTGAATACTTGTTCCACAATAATTCTGCTCTGTAGTGTAATACATTTATCCTGTTTCATAATTCAGCCTTTTTATTTGTTTTGTTTGTTTTGGAGATTTACCATACTGTTGCTATAGTATTATCTTGAATTGTTAGATACTGTGAAGCTAAAAGGTTTTAAATATTCCCTAAGATACTGTGGTCTAAGGATTAGAAGAGGGGAGCAACTCTTCAGATGTTTGACTGCCAGACACTAGGGATAGATTGTCAGTGATATCCCCATGATAGCAATTTCTGTTGTTTCTTTTTGGGAGTTCCTCCTTTACAAGAAACTCATATTCATCTGAGTATTTAGCTTTGTGACACAGCAATGGTGCTACAATGTGAGACAGAAAAATTATAAAGATCTCTGAGTTTGTAATGGAGTTAATCCACACTCTTGCAACCTTAACGTGCTCTCCTGTACTTCAAATATGTATCACAAGTACTGATTGTACTTAAATCTTATCAGACTTTGCCTTGGGAAACTGTCCTTAAGAAAAAAAGGGTCAAGCAAGGCTACACACACCTCAAGAAGGAAATCTTAACAGCACAGGAGCAGGCCATCCCTATATACCAAAAGATGAGCTGATGTGGAAGGGGGCTGACCTGGCTGAAGAAGGAGCTTTGACTGGAACTCAGGGGGAAAAGGAGAGTTTCTGACCTTTGGAAGGAGGGATAGGTAACTCAGGAAGACTACAAAGATGTCATTTGGTCATGCAGAGAGAAAATGAGAAAGGCAAAAGCTCAGCTAGAACTCAATCTGTCAACTGCTGTGAAAGATAATAAAATGTGTTTTTATAAATACATTAACAACAAAAGGAGGGCCAAGGAAAATCTCCATCCATTATTGGATTTGGGTGGGAGGGGGAACTTTGCCACCAAGAATGAGAAAAAGGCTGAGGTACTTAATGTCTTCTTGCCTCAATCTTTATCAGAAAGACCAGTTATCCTCAGGACAACCATAATCCTGAGCTGGTAGACAGGCATGGGGAGCAGAACAGAACTGCAATGCAGGAGGAAGTTGTGAGTGACCTGTTGTGCCACTTAGACACTCACAAGCCTATATGGGGCAGGATGGGATTCACCAGAGGGTGCTGAGGGAGCTGGCAGAAGGGATCACCAAGCCACTCTCCATCATTTATCATCAGTTATCATGATGGTTGACCAAGGAGGTCTCAGATAACAGGAGGCTGACAAATGTGATGCCTGTCTACAAGAAGTGTTGGAAGGTGTAACTACAGGGCTGTCAGCCCAACCTTGGTGCTGGGGAAGATTATGGAACAGATTATCCTGAGTGTAACCACATGGCATATACCGGACAACCAGGGGATCAGGCCCAGCCACTGCAGGTTTAGGAAAGGCAAGTCCTGTTCACCAACCTGATCTTCTATGACCAGGTGACCTGCCTTGAGGATGAGGGAAAGACTGTGGATTTAATCTACCTGGACTTCAGTAAAGCTTTTAATATTCTCTCCCACAGCATTCTGCTGGAAGAACTGACAGCCTATGGCTTGGAATGGTGCATTCTTCCCTGGGTTCAAAACTGGAACAATGGCCAGAGCCAAAGAGTGGTAGTGAATGTTGCTGCATCCAGTTGGTGGCCAGTCAGTTGTCGCCAGGACTGGAGCAAGTCCTATTTAATATCTTTATCAGCAATCTGGACAAAGGGATGGAGTGCACCCTCAGCAAGTTAATGGTTGACAATAAGTTGGGCAGGAATGTTAATCTGCTGGGTGGCAGGAGGGTAGGCAGGCTCTGCAGAGGGATCTGGACAGGCTGGATGGATGTGCCAAGGCCAGCAGCATGAGGTTCAACGAGGTGAAGTGCTGGATCCTGCACAGCTTCATGCAGCTCTACAGGCTGGGGGAAGAGTGGCTGGAAAGCTGCCAGTGGAAGAGGACATAGGGATGCTGGTTGACAGCTGTCTGAACATGATCCAGGAGAGTGTCCACGTGGCCAATGGCATCCTGGCCTGGACCAGCAACAGTGTGGCCAGCAGGAGCCAGGGCAGTGATCATCCCCCTGTACTCAGCACTGGTGAGGCCACACCTCCAATCCTGTGACCAGTTTTGGATCTCTCAATGCAAGAAAGACAATGAGGTGCTGGAGCATGTCCAGAGAAGGGCAGCAGAGGTGGTGAAGTGTCTGGAGGAGCACAAGTCTTATGAGGAGCAGCTCCTGAGGGAGCTAGGGGTGTTTAGCCTGGAGAAACAGAGGCTCAGGGGACACCTTATTATTCTCTACAATTGCCAGAAAGGAGGCTGTAGCCAGGTGGAGGTTGGGCTCTTCTCCCAGGCAACCAACAACAGGACAAGAGGAAATGGCCTCAAGCTGCACCAGGTGAGGTTCAGGTTGGACATCAGGAAGAATCTTTTCACTGAAAGAGTGATAAAGTACTGGAATGGCCTGCCCAAGGAGGTGGTGGAGTCACCATCCCTGAAGTGTTCAAGAAATGACTGGAAGTGGCACTTAGTGCTGTGGTTTAGTTGACAAAGAGGTGTTCATTCAAAGGTTGGACTCAATAATCCTGGAGGTATTTTTCAGCCTTAACAATTCTATGATTCCATAGTGTGTTTGTTTTTAAAACCTCACTCGTGATCTGGTAGTGTTACAAATACTACAAATTTAATAGGATGAGCTTCATTTCCCCTTCCATCTCTAATCAGTGTCAGTGTACTGAAGCAGTCTCTCAGCACTTAGAAAACTGCTTATCTTCTGACACTTATAAGGTCCTCAGAGCCCAAGTTCCTACTGGCTTTCTTATATGAGATACTCTTCTGCTTATGACCACCATGGGCTATGACTGAGGTGAACTCTGCTATTTCTGTGGTGATTAGACAAGTTCTTAGCCTCAGGTGGAAGGGAAGAAAACATTTGATGACTCACCAGCTCTGATTCCCAAACAAGATTTCTGTCTTTTCAACTACTGTTGGTGCTGATGCCTATTTTTTGTAATCTCTCACTGAAGCCTCAGTCAGCATTAATGACTCTTCATTGAATCAAAATTTGCCACTGTGTTGATGCACTTTGGTCTTTGTTGGTTTTGGTTTGATTTGGTTTTTTAACTAGAACAGGATAAGCAGTTACTGGGAAGTATCCTAGCATTTTGTTGTTCTGGCATCTAAAATATTTTTGCTTGGAAACACTTGCCATTCAAGAATAATTTATTACTAATAATTATTTAACTAATAAGTATTTAACTAATAACTATTAACTAATAATTTGTTATTAATTTATTTATTAAAAATAAATTAAAAAATAAATTTTTAGGTTGTGATTTTGTTTCCTTGGTTTGGTTTTTGGATTTTTTACCCTGAATGGCATAATAAGCAAGAGGACATGGTCTGAAGAGAACAGAAATGACAGGCAAAATATTTTATTTTCAAAGAAAATATTGTTCTTGAAAATTAAAAAGACAAATATTTTCATAATTTCATTTTTTCCCTCACTTTTGACCCAGCCGTGAATGATAATAGTAGCCTGGACTCTTTGCGTCACTTTGTTTCCCGTAATCAGCTCTTACTGTGCTGTCCTTGAATTAATAATAGTCTCATCATTTAAGACCACTCACTTCCTTGGTTTGGTTTTTAAATAGCTACACCACACTTATTGCAGCACTGTGCGTTGTGCCTTCAGAAGGAAAAGCAGTGGCCCCTGAAGGAATCTTGCCAGTCCAGATCCTGTCCCTGACAGGCCAAGGGACACGGCACAGCCCCAGATGTGCCATGGAGCTCACCTTGCAACCCTGGCCTCCTGCTTCCCCCAGCTCCCCCGTGGCAGAAGCAGGCAGATGCTGCAGAAGCTCTCCTCTGCTGTGGCTTGTCTGGAGCCTGGAGCTCACCAGGTTACACTGATGGCCACATGCATCAATGATGGCTCAATGCCATGAATCAGGCTGCTCAGTGCAGTGTCAAACTGTGTTTTGTCCAATGCAGTGCGGCAGGAAGATGGCAACTGTGGGCTTCAGAGTTGCTCTCTTTCGTAAGAGAGCACTGCCTCTGCTCCTCTTCCCCATTTGTCTTGAAGTAAGTGTGCAAGGTACTTTCAGGTCCTCCACATCTCTTAAACTAGTAAGCCTTGAAATACAAAAATAATAGCCATATAATAACCAGCATAACTGCCAGTAAGAGAGGTGGGTAATATAAACTAAGGGAAAGGGCTTCACAGAAAGCCCTGTCTCTTCACTGCCTGAATGTAAGAATCACTTTCCTCTAACCTTGTCATGCCTTCCAGCACCTGGGCCTCCATCCCACAAAAGAAATTCCTGTTTCTCTTCTCTGATTCCTAGAAAAGTCCTCTGCTCTTCTCCACCCCTGAAGTTTCTTTGTGGGTTGGCTCCCTGATGTAAGCATATCCTCCATCTATATCTGTTCTCTTCTTGCCTGGTGTTCTCTGTGCTCCAGCAGCTTTCCCCCACTTAAGTGCACTTTGTGTCCCAAGCAAGACACCATCCTCTCCCTCTCCTGCCAGCTCCTTTCTGAGCTGGGTTACAGAGGCCAAGGTGAGCAATGCAGGGAGGCTTGCACACTGCTCTGCTCAAGGTTAACAGGAAGGTATTGTCTGCAGAACCTGTCCTCCAAACTGGAGACAAGTTAAAGAGTCGATTGCTCTACCCTTCTCCATCATTTGAAGTCAGTCCACAGCAGTGTCTCTTGCAGTATGATGGCTCTGACTTAGTTTCCTGAATTTTCACTCTTACCTCTACTATTTTAATAACAGAGGAGAGCAACACAAACAGAATCAGTGAAAAATTGGTGCTATCAACCCTGAATAATCCAACATCAATATTCTTCACAAGGAAAATATATTTTTTAATGTGGTGTTGAAAACATAAGGAAGAACAGGTATTTATATCTTCCCCATACCCTCAAATAGAAACCAAATATAGTATTTTAAACTGATACTACAGATCATCGATATCTGCTATACTAAATCTTATGAAACCTGAAGTGTTTGTTTTAAATTAAACAATTGCAGTAACTATGTCTCATTAAGGGAACCACTAAAACTGAATTGTGCTAGCAGTTAACTAGTGATTTCCAGGGCATAGCTGAAATTAGAGAATTTCCATCTGCCTTAACTCTTATGAAAGCAAATGAAAAACAGTTGGATGAATGCTTTCTTATACCAACATAACAGAGTTTAAATTCTAGCCTGGAAAAAATGGTAGATTATTGTCAAGAGGCATCAGTGTACAGGACACAAACTTCTGAGTGAGCTGCAGGCTCTTCAGAAGGTTTGGTTTTACCTTCAGGTTGAAATCTCAAGAATGTTAATGAGAAAAGCAATCCATCTTTTCCCTATCAGACAAGGCGGGACTGCTTGTAGGCCCTGAAAAACGAACTCGTGTTTTCTCATGGTCACATTGATTGATCTCAAACGTACCTTCTAGTTTGTATGCTTGATTTAGGACTTTGCTATTTACAGGTGAGCACTACACACTACTCTATTCTACAGTTGCTTGGGCTTATTTAAAATTCTAGGCTTTTAAAAAATATCTGGCTTTCTCAAATTACTTTGTAATTATTGAAATGTATGTACGTTTTATTTGTTCATTACTGCTTGTTAAGGTACAAAATAAAAACTGCTAAACAAAACCAGTATTTTAGTGAACTTCAAACTATGTGTGCCAAACTTTTTACATTTTTTTTTCAAGGGGGTGGATATGTTTCTTTAAGTGCATGGAAGTGTTTAAACTAAATGGTGCAGGGAACCCATGTATGTGTTTCTAGCTGGCAATGTAAATCCCCTAGAGAGCCACAGTAATATGAAAGCAGCACTTGAAAGCCAGATGCAATGAAAATTTAAACATATTGCATTCATAGCATGTGATAGTTTAATCATTATTTAAGCTTTAGAAATGTCACAGCATAATTACTTTCAGAATGAGTACAAACACTTTCATGCACAAAAATTGCTTTCTTCTTGCAACTTTTGCTTCTCATGGGAAAGTTACACTTTTGTGAAATTTCTGAACTTGATCTTGTTCATCACTTGATCACAGAAAAATTACCAGCAAAAATTCAAAATCGAAATGATTGAAATAAACCCTACAGATCTTTTTAGAACTAAGCATGTATTTTCTTTATGCTCTTAAAATAAAAAATAGATCTTTGAAAGTATTTCTGTCATTAAAGAAGAAATTTTACAACAAAACCAGTTAAATGGAAAATGCTAAATAAACCCTATTCACAAAACCAGGGAATTGAAAGTACCAAAGACTGGATTTCTAAGCACCAACAGAGGATTAAATTCAGCTCTCCTGTGGATGTGATACATTTTTACTGGCCTCACAGCATACATGGAGCTCTACCTCCTTCTGTACTTGTAAGGAAAATACAGGGACCAGAACTTAACTTTCCAAATTTGTCCTGTATCTCGAATGTTCTGATGAATGCAGTTGATTTTGCAATATAAATTCTGTTGGTATGTAAAACAGTGTCAAAATCCCAGTCTACATTTAGATGCAAACACTTCCTCTTTACACAGCCTACTACGATTTGTTTATAATATGAGCACTTCAGGTTGGATTTGGAAAATAGCAATTTTAATGGTTCTGCCATTTCTGAGAAATAGACTAGAAGAAAAAATACTCTGTGTAATTTGGGGGTGGGGTTGTTTGCACATTTTCTGAGTGGAAATCTTTTTGGAACAGCTTTACATCCTCATAGCAAAGACTTAAAGGTCATAAAAACTGCTTTTGTATCAGGAATGTACTGGAAGTTATTTCTGGTAAATCCATTGGAATTTTTCCATTGTGAGTATGTTTAAAACTGAACTTATCACATGCTCTGTAGGAGTAAAATCACTGTAGTCATTTCACATCTCTTAAGGCTGGTGTCACCTTCTGTGCTCTCGTGAGCTTGTTAGTGCTAACCAGAAGATGAACCTGTCATCCCTGTGGAGCCACTGAGTGTGCTATACATGGCAGCTGTTGGGTTGAAGGTAACCTGTGCAATGGCCAAGGTACAACTCTTTTCCCTCCTCTTGTATTTCACTTCCTGGGCCCAGACACTGAAAGAGACAAATATCAGTGAAGACAGAGAGAGGATTAAGTGTGTATTATTTAACGTGGCTCTCTGTGTATCATAGAATCATAGGAGGACAGAATGGTTTGGGTCAGAAAGAACCTTTAAGATCATCTAGTTCAGCACCCCAGCTGTGGATCAGGACATCTTCAACTAGACCAGGTTGCTCAGAGCTCCATCCCACCTGGCCTTGAACACTTCCAGGGATGCATTATCCACAGCTTCTTCGGACAACTTGTGCCATTGCCTCCCCACCACAGGGAAGCATTTCTTCCTAACAGCTACTAAAGCTACTCTGTCAATGTGAAGCCACTCTGCTTCACTACATGCACTTATAAAAAGTATCTCTCCATCTTCGTTGTATGTTCCTGTCAGGTGCTGGAAGGCCATGATTAGGTCACTCTAAAGCCTTTACTTTTCCAGACTGAACAATCGCATTTCTCTCAGCCTTTCATCATAGGAGAGATGCTCCATCTAAATTAGTGGCCCTCCTCTGTACTTGCTCCAACAGATGTTCTTCCTGTGCTGGAATCTCAGAGCTGGATGCAGCCCTGCAGGTGGGGTCTCACCAGAGCAGAGCAGAGGGGCAGAATCCCCTCCCTCCCCTGCTGCCCACACTGCTCTGGATGCAGCCCAGGACACATTTGGTTTTTGGGCTGTGAGTGCCCATGGCTGGGTCATGCCCAGCCTCTCCAGCACCCCCAAGTCCTTCTGGGCAGGGCTGCTCTGGATCTGTTTATCTCCCAGCCTCGGTTGATACCAGGGTTTACCCTGACCCAAGAGCAGCACCTTGCACTTGGTCTTGTTAAACCTCATGAGATTCCCATGGAACCACTTCTTGAGCTTGTTCAAGGCCCTCTGGATGGCATCCCATCCTTCAGGTGTGGCAACTGCACCACTCAGCTTGGTGTCATCTGCAAATTTGCTGCAGGTGCACTTGATTCCTGTGTGGAAAAAGGGGGAAATTTGCTATGTGCATGGAGTAAGCTAAACCATTTGTATGTGAACCTAATGAAGATTAGAACATGTTTCAGTTTCACAGAACTACTACATAACTGTGGAAAGTGCCAGTGTTCATGGTCCTGACATGCCCTTCAGTCTGGCAGCCCCAGTTTAGGCTCACTGCCTGTACTTGGCCCTCCTGCTGTGCAGTAGAGAAGATAAGATAGCTGAAAAATAGTCATCAAAGATTCACTGAGATCAGGGTGTGTCCTGCGTGATGAGAAGAGCAATTAATGTTTTAAAGGCTGCCATCCATCCCCACAGGCACCAAAGTATTACATCACTCTGTGTACAGGACAGTGGCAGTAATCAATAGATCTAATGTGCTGGGGGCTCAGGGAGGGACAAGTTAGCATTTCCCAGGCAGAATGACTGGATATAATTAAGAGAAATAAACAAGGCTTATCCTTAGGGGAAAAAACCCCCTCATGAACTATTCTGAGTTGAAAAGCAGGAGTTCTTTATCAAATAGTACAGTTGGATTTGTTCAGGCATAGAATTTCTTCACCAGTCAAAATTTCTTGCAAAGAAAGCAATGTGGTCTGTTGCTTGAACATGATGACTGAGTGGTAAGGAAACAAAGTAATACGTGTATTTTTATTACTGAAAAGTCAAATTCTGAGAATCTGAAGCCAGATGCATCTGATAATTTCAAGACTCACTTGACAGATAATACAGGTATGCTCTTTCACTGAGGCTTTCTGACTGCTCTCAAATCCTGTCCCCACAGGGCCCAGCCTCCTCTCCCAGAGTGCACTCCAGCTCAATTCCAAACCTGAAGGATCCTTCCAGTACTCAGCCAGCTACCACAGCAACCAGACCCTCGCCCTGGGCGAAACAGCATCCGCCCAGCTCCCGTCCCGCAGCAGTCAGCCCAGAGGTGCCATCCAGAGCTACAGCCAGGTATGTGTCCTAAGCAATCCTGGGCTCTCACACCTGAAATTGTGTGGAGTAGCTCCCAGGAAAGAGCTGTTTGCTGCTTCCCACACCTGAATTTCTGCCTTTACTTTCTGTCTTGTTCAACACACCTGCAGCAGGGTGGAGTTATCATCTTGATTTTTGTAAATCTTCATGGGTTGACTTGCATAGTAATAAAATAATCCTGATTAGCAAGGAGATCTGCATGCCAGATTTACTTACTTGCATATATATTTTGGCAATAGCATGTTCAGGCATTTAATTTTCAAAGCAAATTTCTGTGACTGTGCTGATTAGGAGTCCATCCTCAGGTCAAGGACGTGCCAGCATTGGTCTGAGCACATTACTGAAAGCAGTAAGTGCCAGGAAACAGAAACAAAGCCAGGCTGACACCAGCTGAGAAACCTGCCTGGGATACTGTGCATCACATGGTGCTATGGCCTCATCTCAAATGTATGAAACATTATTTTTCACCACATATTGTAGGACTGTCGCCTCTACATTTGAAACATTTGAAAGATTGTCTCAGATACTCATGAAAACTTTGTAAATCCCTCTACCTGTCTCTGGCTGGTATCCCTCCTGGCTCTGATACATAACCTTTTCACCTTCTGTGCTTTTCATATGACCACCAAAGCCTCTCAGCAGAAAGTTAAGCTTCAGTTTAGACAAAAAATTCAGGAAGTGTTCATGCCTCTGTTCATAAACAAAGTCTAACTGGGTTGCATTGGTCAGCACAGGTTATTTTCTCTGTTTAGATGCTAACCATCCTAGCAAAGCAGATCATCTCAGTGTGATACCAGGACATTTTGCAGTTCAGGATTCTGTAGAAGAAAGTCATTATTTGAATTTCAAAGCCTTAAATTGCTAAGAGATTTCAAGTATTAGAGTCATTGCACAGTTTGTGGGATACTGAGAGACATACAATATTCTATTCTCTCAATTTGCTCAGAAAAGCTCCCTATTCTCTAAGACTGAAAAATTAAATAAAGCACAGTTAAGTTAGATTTCAAATTGCGTAGGTACATTTTTAATAGACTCTTTTACACTGAAAAAGACCTCTAAGAACAAAGTCCAAATATTAACCCAGCACTGGCCATCAGTGAATCATGTCCCCAACTGCCACATCTGCATGTCCTCTAAATACCCTCAGGGATAATAACTTGACAATCCTTTCAGTTAAAAAACTCTTCCTGATGTCCAACCTGAACCTCACCTGGTGCAGCTTGAGGCCATTTCCTCTTGTCCTGTTGTTGGTTGCCTGGGAGAAGAGCCCAACCTCCACCTGGCTACAGCCTCCTTTCTGGCAATTGTAGAGAATAATAAGGTGTCCCCTGAGCCTCTGTTTCTCCAGGCTAAACACCCCCAGCTCCCTCAGGAGCTGCTCCTCATAAGACTTGTGCTCCTCCAGACTCTTCACCACCTCTGCTGCCCTTCTCTGGACATGCTCCAGCACCTCATTGTCTTTCTTGCATTGAGAGATCCAAAACTGGTCACAGGATTGGAGGTGTGGCCTCACCAGTGCTGAGTACAGGGGGATGATCACTGCCCTGGCTCCTGCTGGCCACACTGTTGCTGGTCCAGGCCAGGATGCCATTGGCCACATGGACACTCTCCTGGATCATGTTCAGACAGCTGTCAACCAGCATCCCTATGTCCTCTTCCACTGGCAGCTTTCCAGCCACTCTTCCCCCAGCCTGCAGAGCTGCATGAGGCTGTGCAGGATCCAGCATTTCACCTTGTTGAACCTCATGCTGCTGGCCTTGGCACATCCATCCAGCCTGTCCAGATCCTTCTGCAGAGCCTGCCTACCCTCCAGCAGATTAACATTCCCAGTGAAGAAGCTTGATTTTTTTTTTCTGCAAACTGATTGGGGGTGTACTCCATGCCCTAGTCCAGGTCATTGATAAAGATATTAAACAACACAGATCCCTGGGGAATTCCACTTGTGGCAGGCCCCCAGCTTGATGCAACCTTTCACCATCATTCCCTAGGCCCAGTCACCCAGCCAGTTTTTTACCTAGTGAAGAGTGCACCCAGCCATGCCATGGGCTGCCAGTTTCTCCAGGTGAATCTTGTGGAAAATAGTGTCATCTGCAGTTACGCTTTTTGAAAAGCATCATACCCTGGGGGTTAGCCTGAAAGACAGTGATGCAGTCTTTAAGGAGGCTGGAAAAATGGGGTGATGGAAATGGAGCAAGTTATGAGAGCAACAGAAACAAAAACAAAGTAGAAGTGAGAAGGGAAGGAGAAAATCTTTAAAAAGACAGGAAGAAAAATTGTGCAGTTTTTTAGAGGTTAAAAATAGATATATTCTTAATATAAATTTTATTGTACTCATTGAAAGAAAAAATGAATTTATGGAAGGGGAAAAATTATTCATCTAGAATTTTTTTCGTTGAAATTACACTGATAATTATACAGACATTGCTTAGATCTGAGAAGCCATTATACAGGCTTACATCTGAGAAGCTCTCCTGAACCATCAACTTCAGAGAGAACTGGTTTCCTTAAGAAAGGTGATTAGTAACTTAGCAAGGCAACATTTCCTATCCTTTGTTTTTCTTGATATGAGAGGACAGAAAATAGATTTTCTTTTTACTTTCCTCCACATCGTAGGGTAGATATTCCTGCAGGAAAACATTTCAAGAACTTAATAATTTTTCACACCATGATGCTGCAAAGGATGCCTGACAACTTCAGATGAATCAGAATATATTTTGAAAATACTAACAAATTGCCATATAAACTATGAATTAATACCATTAAAAGTATATAAAACAGGTTTTAAAAGAGGTAAACAGAAAGAGAAAAATTCAAAAGTCAATATTAAAAAATTCTGATTATGACCATTGCTGATCCTGCAATTAAAAGGGAAAAAAAGTCAATCTTAAAAATTGTTTTGCTATACCTATTATAATTAAAATAAGCCTCAGGAGCTGAAGCTTCTCAGATTGTGATAATTTCCTTTGGTGTTTGTGTGCAAGGATTATAGCTATCTCTCAACATGAATGATAGTCCAAATGCTTACAAAATAAATGTAAATAGTCCCAAGGCCAGCTGTGACAGCAGGAACAATTTGTGAAAATGCAATTGTATAAAAAAGAGAAACTAATTAGTCTTGGGACTTCCTGTATAGTGTTGCAAACTGCAGTCTAACATTTTTGTTAATTTGGTGGAGTTCATTATAGATCATAGTTTTTCTAGTGCTTTGCCTACTTTAGAACACAAAACTTCTATCTTCTATTTACTACTGGGATAGGATTTCTTAGCAAAAACTGCTCTTCTGGCAGGGAATTACTCTGCTTCCCCACTGAAAACTGCTTTTCAAACTCAGTGTCCAATCAGGTTTAGTGCAACCTTGAGAATTATCATCTTGTGTTGCAGAGATATCAAAGGAGTATAAAGCATAGCATGTACTAAAAAGAGTGGTTTTCCACATGCTCTGCCATGTGTTTGCAAGGGGACAGGAAAGGAAGTTTACATTCAGGATGAGGACTTGTTTAGCTGTTGGGAATGCTGCAGTCTTTTCAGAGGCTGTGGCAACAACACAGGTAAATCCCTACTGTGTATCATCCTGTGCACCTGATGCTTTTGGATTGAATAAGCTGGCACAGGATTGGAAAACCTTAAAAAACAAAAAAGTAGATGGAAATTAAAGGTGATTAAAAAGTATTGAAAACCCATTTTACAGTTAGTGTTCTAACTTGTCTCCTTTTTCCTACAAACAAGTAATAAGTTTGTCTATTAGACCATCACACCTCACTAGCAAATGAGTGCTAGAATGCATTAAGTTTTGAAGCAGAAACTGGATACTGGCCACAAGGTAACAGGCTGCTTGATAACCTACCCAGACCAAAGCTAATCTAAAGATTTCCCTTCTGGTAGTTATGGCCAATGATGATGGTGTGTTTAAAACCAGATTCCAAATATAAACATAAGAATTTTTCTGTCATAAAGGAAATAAGATGAAATCTTAGGATATATTACTCTTATTAGGCATTCGGAGAACAATTCAGTAGTAGAGGTTATGGCAGTGGAAATCTGCAATGCTGCTTTGATTCTGTCGTAGGTAATGACTGTAGCTTTCACTGCCATCTCTGGACACTCTGGAAAGATCTCACACAATTCTGTTTGTGTATGTAGAAGACTACAATTACCTACCTTCATCTGTATGTATGATCTTTGAGAGCAGGGTCAGGTAGGCTGACAAATTTTCCTAATAGTGTTGGAATTTTGGAATGGAACAATAGAACAAAATCAGGAGAAAGAGATGGAATAGGCCATATTTGAGGGATCCAGAGGACTGGCATCTGTTATTGTAGAAGAGCATTTGAACATAGGTAGCATCTTCCTAGTCAGGTCAGGAACTTACAAATTACGTTAAAGCATTCCTTCAGAAGAAAGACCCCTCTATAGCTCCTGCCCAAAGACTGAAGGGTGCATCCCAAGACTAGACAGTGTTTTGCAATTTCCACACCCTCCTCTCCTCTTTGTAAGAGGGTTGGTAGAGGCATCAGACCACAGCAGAGTGATGCCTTGAGTGAAGCCTTATGGAATGTTCTTTGGGCTGACAGGAAAAAAAGTAGCCCTCAACAGACTGGCAAGTCTAGCAGTCTCTGAAAAATCTCAGAGCATCACTGAGACTGTGAAACAGAACTGCACCTGTGGAATGTCCCTAGAAAACCCTAGCAAGGATGAACAAGTTTTCTGCCTAAAGCTACCGCCACACACCAACATTTAAAAGCCAAAGAGGCCTGGAGGGAGGTTTTTCACACAATTTGGAAAATCTTCCCTAAAATCATGAGAAAGGGTTTCTTCATGGACCTCAATGTGGTGTATATGACTATATTAGTATTCATCAGATGTGACCTTGTTTGAGATTTTAAGGGCAAAGAGATCCAGAGAACAAAACAAGCTGAAAACTGGTGCTGGCATTTACTGCTAAACTAAAGTTCATCCAGCTCTAAGATGGGCATGCAGACGTACTCAAACCTCTGGGAGCAATCTCCAAGAATCAATATACTGATTCATAATTAGCAGCTGACCCCAAAGTCTCACTTGAAGTTGTCTAGCCATTTTGTAATTCCTTATCCATGAAAAATTTTCTGCAGAAGAAATAAGTCAACACAGTTATTTGCCCCTCTCATTTCTACTCTATAGAACAGAATCTTATGTTGCAGTGTTTTTTTTACTCTTTCTTGGTTGAAGTTCCAATTTAAACTATCAATTGGATTGTTAAAAAAAAAACAAAAACAAAAAAAACACCAAAAAACAACAACAATAAAAAAAAAGAAAAAATCCCCACAAACAACAACAAAATCCTCACACAAGAACAACAAAACCAAAAAAACCCCAAACCCAACCCCATAAAAACTAATTTCCTGGAATTGAGGGCATTAAATGCTTGAATGAACAGGCAAACCACAGTTAGACTGTTCTCTAGTCTCCTATAACCTAACTGGATACCACTAATAATTTTCTGTATGAAGCTCTAAAGATACTGTTTTGTATCAGTAGAAAATGATCTTCTTAGTAACATTAAATGGGAAAGAAAATATTTTTATAGCTGTGTTAATGTTCTCATGGTTTTTTTCACACATTCCTGCTTCTAAAAAGGATATACCAGAATCCATATATTGAATCCAAATAAGCAAGGCTACTTTTCATTGGGATGCCAGGGAAATTAAACCCCTGTGTCTTGGAATAGCTATTCATAGGGCTGTAGTAAGAAAGTCCTTGATTTTTATTCACATCTATGAAACAGGTTGATGATAGAGAATATAATTATTGAGGAGCAACTTTGCTCTTCGTTTTTTTAGCTTAAACACAGTTTTGTTATCAAGTTGACAAAAATAATGGATAAATGGAAAAAAATAAGGGAAAAATACCATTGTATTTCATTCTTCCATATGAAGCATCATTCTTCCATATGAAGCATGTTACATTGCAGGGTGAACAATGACGTGTCTTCATGCCTGTCTTAAGCCACAGACAGGGAGAAACACAATGAAAAACTAAACCACATTTTGTCTCTGAAAACATGTGGACAGAGTGTCACTGCACACTTGGCCCTTTTTAAGATCCTAAGAACCTCATGGTACATTTAAGACAGGTCTGAGATTAGTCACATCCTAGAAAATACTGCATGCTAATGTTTTCATTGCAATCTGTTCATCCATAAGTTCTCTCCTTCACACAGAGCAAATGCTTAGCTTTTTAGGAAGTGCTATACACTGCATTTTTAATTAAGCATTTAATTATTGTGTCCCACCACTATACCTTGTTCCCTATAACAAATCCTCATGAAATGGGATTTTTGGTTTGGTGTTTTTTTTTTTTTTTGAATTAGTGCTTGCAGAATGCCCATAGCTTTATAGAGATTTATTAAGAATATGGGATAATACTGGTTTACTTGAAATTAATTACTCTAAATCCTTGACACGTGAAGCAGTGTAGAAGTAGATTAGAAAAAGAAATTTTGTAATACATGATGACAGTGCTTGCCTAAAACCCTTAGGATCAACAGCAAACTGTTGAAGTTACCAGTGTGTTACTGGTATGTTCAAGAAGTAACTGGTACACTGGTAACATTGCAGAAGACTGATTTTGGAGCAGTATTTATTACAAAATCATTATTATGATGCCACTTAACAGTCCAAAAAGTAAAATTTATTAACAAATATCAAGTGATAATGTAGCTAGTTTGAACGACATTTTGTTATGTGCAAAATTTGCTTTGCCCTTGTTGTCTTAAATCATGCCAGCCTGTTTCTGTTTAATGAAAGTGTTACCATATAGTCTAAACCTGGAAAATGAAAACTGCTCCTATCAAATACATTATTGGACAGTCAGCTGAAGATTAGTCCTTCCTTCCAGTTTAAAGCATATACGGTAAGTAGCTCAGTGTGAAAGTAGCTTTAAGAGTTCACTGATGTTCCCACAGTTTTCCTTCCTGGTTTTTGTTAGGAGCCTTTCAAATGAGCAACTTGAGCTTGTTGACCATTTATGAAAATGTCAAGGCTTGTACTTGAAGCTGCAATCTGAACAGTCCAGCTCAAAAGAAAGCAGCTCCTTCCATCTGTGAGCCCCTTGCTCACCTGGCAGTCACCATACAGAGCACCTGGAGGGGAACAATTCACATTTCATTTCTGTGTAAAGCCATTGCTCTGTGAGATGCAAAACCTCTCAAAGCCAGGGAGGTTTGGCAGTGCTCTCTTGAGAAGCCTGAACCATGTCAGTGCTGGTAGCTTCTTCCATGCTACTAACAACTGGGAGCAAAGCTCCAGGAGGAGCTTCTCCAAAGCCTTGTTTCTTGTCTCTGTCTAGAAAAATACATATTCTTGCCCCAGATACAAAGCATATAAGATGAGGGGCAGGCACCAAAAGTTAAAAAAAGACAGAAACATTTCCAGTGGGTGTACATAGGAAGGAGTACAGATTTCTGGCATTTTGAATCTTATTTATTTTTTGCTCTGATTAGTTATGTTGTCCTCAGTTCCTGACCAAATCCTTTATCGAATATCCTAGTACAAATAAATCAAATTTCATACCAGGAACATGATGCTTTTGCCCAGTTGTTTTTTGTTTTTGTTTGGTTTTTGTTTTTGTTTTTGTAGGATGCTACTGAAAAACCACATTGCTATTCAACATATAGCAATGCTGCTGTTGGTATTCACATCTCTTTGAATTGAGCCACAAAATTCATTATTCACATTTTAAAGCTTCTTCTGGCTAAGAAAAACAGTAGCTGAGAGGTGTGTGTGTGTGTTTGAGCAAAACACGGTCAGACCGATTCAAACTATGCTGTCAACTCGGAGGATCCAGAGCACCTTCTGCGGTTTCAAGTAAATCCCCTGCATAACCAGAAAAAAAAGTATCCGAATCCAATAGTGCATCTTCCAAAGAGCGCTGAGCTCTCACTCACTGCGGGGTGCAGTTATGAGAGGATTTTAATGTTACCAGACTCACAGGTGATCTCTTGAGCCTTAGATCCCCAGTAAAAAACGGGGGAACCGCCTGTGTGTGAGCTCCATCCTCTGCAGCTTCAGAAGCGGCTCAGGCACAGAACCGAAATTTCTCATAGGCAGCGTCTCCCGAGGATTTTGTCTCGCTCCCTCTTCCCAGCCCCCCTCAATTACTGGTCTTAGAGGGGACTCAGCGCTGCTTTGCCCGCGGCCAGCGGGTCGGTGCAGGGAGCTCTCTCCCTCCTTCCCAATGCAGATTCCCCGCTGGATGCGGCCCAGGGAAGCGCCCGGCCCCGGCAGCTCCTCCCGTCCCTCCCGCCCCCTTCGTGCCGCGTAACCAAGTACGAGGCGGCCGCTCTCCGTGCTGCCAGGGGGGCTCGGCGTGCACCGGCCCGGGTTTCCCCTCCCTCCGCCGCTGCACCGAGGCCGGGGCCGCAGGGGGCAGCGAACTCCCGGTGCGGTGCCTCTCCTCATAGGGACCCAGATCGCTGGAAACCGAGGAAAGTTACTCCATTAAAGGCTTTTCCGAGGCTTCGGCCGCTCTTCTCTAATGTATGCAGAATAAAGGGGCGCGGGTGTATATATCTGTGTATATGTATGTACGTAAGTATTTGAGCCGGGGTTAAACCCTGCCTGGTTTAGGGGTCAGCAGGCGAGCGCGTTCCGGAACCGCAGCCCCGGAGCGCTGTGCCCCACGGCCGGGTGCCGGCTTCAGCCGTCGGGAGGAGTTTCGACGCCCCTCGGCCCGAGCCGGCGGCTGTTTTTTCCCCGAAAGGCCGGGAATGCTTTAGCAGATTACCGCCTCCCGTAATTCCGCGGCCGCCGCCTGGTTCGAGGTCAGAGAGGGGGCTGCGTGCGGCCGGGGGGCTGCTCCGGCCGGCGGGCCCGCCCCGCCCCGCGCAGGGCCGGGGG
>VWYP01015987.1:1090-25658 GCA_013400435.1 Pycnonotus jocosus | reverse complement strand
GGCCGAGGACGGGAGGGAGGGAGCGGGGGGGCGTTTGAGAGAAGAACGGCACTTGGGGGAATTGCGGGTGCGTTTCATCCCGGGTCGTGCCCGGGGAGGCTGCCTGCCGCTGCTTGAGCAAAGTACCTGAGTTCTTTTTCCCGGCTCGTCCCGCCTTCCCGGCGCCGGGCAGGTGTGCGTGCTGCCGGGGGTGCGGGGCTCGCCGCGCTCCGTGCTGTGACCCGTGGTGCGGGTGGGTGTTTGTTACTATGGCGAATCCCTTCTCTGCCGCGATCAGAACCTCTGAGCCTTTGGCAGGGAATCGCTCTTCCCCGGATTTACGGGCGGCTCAGGCGTACTTGACAAGTTTGGGGTTACTTAGCAGAACTCCCGGTGTACCGAGTCGTGCCGAGTAAGAGGTAGCGGTGATTTGGCTCCGAGTGCTCTTTAGGGAACAGGCTGTTACAGCTGATTTAATGTCTCTGTGAACGCAGACTTTGAGCAGATCCTAGAAGTGAGATACTGGTGCGCTGTTCTCTAAACCATCTCTTTGCTAAACTGAGCATCCTTCAGGGGTGGGTTTTTTGTGTTCTCAAAATTTCCAGTTTCATTGCTATAGTAACAGCTGCTATGCTCATATGTTCTCTTGTGTGACATAAATAGATTTGAAGATAAATAGGATACATAAAGAAGTTTGAGTTTATCAGGCAGGTACACAAGTTTCTTACTGGAGTGAAGACCTCACCCCGTTTTCTCCTCTCACCCACCTCCCCTCCCCCACTCCAGCTGTTGTCAGCATCCTATATAATTCCAGTGTGTCTAAACACACAGATGGAACTAACTAATAATAAAATACAGTTTTTATCTATCTCCTTGTAAGAACTATTTGCTGGATTTTTTCCTATTTAAAGGGCAGGGATTTTAAAACTATTCATCTTCATATATATATATATGTATAAGTACATATATGTATGTACGTATGTATAACACCACATTTTAATTTCAGAATGAGTAAAGTGCATCATCAAATTAAGGTAAAATTCAAGATTTCAGGATGCTTATATCAAGCCTGTTGTCCAGTACTGAGTCTCAGAATACTAGGTGGCTTATTTAGCAATTATATTAATACAACTTCTTCTTGCTGTAGTCTAACACACTGTTGGTCACAAGCGTTAAATACTGCCTTTGTACAGTGGAAATTTAGAATTGCCACAGACTTTGTATTCTAGAGAGTTTTCTAACTTCATCCTATAGCAAGAGTTGTTTGAGTCTGAAAAAGTATGGATGGAACTGTCAGCGTCAAAGGAACTGAGGAAAAAAAATCGATTTAAAACTTACATACCTGTGGCTATGAGCTATTAGTATTTGCCTGGTTTTTCTTACTTTTGTTCTAGGATAGAAGTCTTTCCTTTGGGAAGTTTCTACCAGGAACAGTACCTTTTCCTGTTTATGAGCTGTTAGCATTGAAATTTGTATTGGGAGTTTGATTGTGGGTTGTTTTTTTTTAAAAAAGGCATCTCTACAGCATTGCAGCATCAAATCTGTGATGATAGCTTAGTCTAAAACTTTTTATGTAGGGGTTAAGGTCCAGCTCTATGGCTCTGACGTGCTACAGAAGCTGTTCGTCCTGGGCTAGATCCAAGCTGAAACGTAGATTTAGGCTTTTTTGGCCTTCTTGGCCAATAGTGTTTCTACAGACATTCCTAATAGGATTTTCTACTTTGTTTTGAATAAAAGTTAAGGATCTGACAATCATTTTCTTGGATTGCTTTTAAATAAAAGCTTTTGATAAGACTTCTGCATCTTGCATAACCTGCCTCTTTTTAAAGCCTGCTGCAGGGCGTTGCCTGATTTACTGATTTATGGCTTTGATGAAGGAAGAAGCCTATAGATGATACATGCATTTAGAAAATGGCTGGTGGATATTTGTGTGGATTTTCCTATGGGAGGGAAGTAGTGATTGACCATTTGAGTTTGCTGTTGAGTTTGCAAAAAATCGATAAAACAACACTAACTTTGCAAAGTGTTGGGCTGCTCAGAACAAACAATCTATTGCGTCCCTCATCTCTTAGGGATTTAAGACATGTGAAAACCCTCGTTGTTTTATTTTATAACAAATAGAAAATCGTGTAACTTGAATAAGTATTAGGTGGCAGACTTGGAGAGAGAGTCTATTGCTGCTTGAAAGTCTCAGTGTAAGCAACAGTATGTTAGTAAATACTTTTTCTCTTTTTTTTCCCCACAGTGGTGACATGGCTTTCAAGTAGTCCTTGAAAGGAGCTCTATCACATGATCCAATTCTTTTGCAGAGGTTTCCTATTGTGTGCTCCTACCCCTTATTTTCCACTGCCATTCTTATGCATGTTCCTCGTGGCCTCTCTGCCATCCTGGAGTTACACATTTGCTAGCAGTGTTAAGTGCCTGACTAATCTTCTAGACTTTCACTGGATTCACTGAAGCCAATGGACTACTCAGAGGCTTAAAATTAGCATATGCTTTAGAGTTAGCCAGGATCCGATGTTACAGATACTACTAAGACAAGCTTAATTTCTTTTTTTCTGTAAGTATTTTTGCTCAGAATAGGTTTGGAATTTGAACTCTTAAGTATATTATATTTTTGCAGGAGTTTTTCAGTCGTCGTGTTAGAAATCAAACCCACTGAGAAGGAGAGCAAGCAATGGTATTTTGAAAAGCTAATGTTCAATAAATTGTGGTTTTGCTTCTTGTTCAAAACATCCAAAGATAATTTGAAGTTTTTTGGGGTTTTTTGAGAGAGAGAGAGAGGAGGAGGAAGAATGGAGATCAGTTGTCACATTGCACTGATTGATTGTTTGCCTGCTGTGATTAATGTGAAGTTGCATTGGTATGTATGTGTCATCACAGGGATGATGTTATACTAAGTAATCTTTTTATATCTGGCAATTAAAAAAAAGTATTTATAGTAATTACTAGAAACACAAATAATGCATTTGTTTCAATTATATTTGCATGATACTAGAAATTTGTCCTGGAGCTATCTAGTTCAGGAATACTACTGGGTTTCAGCGTGCTAAACAAGCCAAACTGTATCAGTGCCAGACTTAGATATTTAAAAGAGAAGACATTCAGCTGAGATCCATTAAAAAAAATTCAAATAAAAAGTTACATAGATGGCCCAAAACATAATCTGTGTGAGACTTAACTGAGGAGATGGCATAATTTATATTAATTTCCTACAATTCGATTATGAAACAACCTGAAATTATAAAAATGGCAGTTCTTAGACTTAATCCTGAATTTCAAATGAGACATGCAACAGCGTGCAATGACTCAGTTTTAACCGAGTAACCTTAGAAACGTCTTCAGAAATGGCTTTTAGTCTAGTTATATTTGAGCTGCTGCCACTGCCAAGTGTGTGTGTGTATGGGTGTGTGTGTACATGTGTATATAGTGGCTCTGGTGAGTGTACATTTGCTGTGTTTATTCTTAGTCTAGCTGCTTCATTGCTATGATCTGCAATTACAGTTTTAGAAGTAGTTTTCTGCTCTGCACTGCTCCAAAGCATATTCGACCGTCTGTTTAAGCAGCGTTCCAAATCCAGAAAGCACAGTTTGTAAATACCTTCTTGCAGCTTCCACACCTGGACTGAGCTTTGGAGTGCTGCTGGGAGCCAAACTCACCTAAGCAGACCTTTTTGCCTGGAAGGAGGAGTGTGTAGGACAGCAAGCAAACAGAAACATGGGAAACCAATTTCAGGAGGCAGGTCATGGCACAGGTGCCTGCGCTTCGTGCTCTTCTGAAGCGTCTTCCCTTGGGCAGAATCAGACAGACAGTCCTAGAGGTGTAATGAGTTTATTTAGGAGCAAAGGGAAAGGAGGCAGTCATGTGTTGTTCAGGTGGTTTGTGCCTCAGGTTGTGTGGCTGGGAGCAGCCCCAATGTTACAAAGCCACTCCTTCCTCTTCATCCAGGTTTAGGGAAGACTAGGGACACATAAAGCAATGGGAAGTGGTTTTATGCATTGCCTTATTACAAAAAAACTAAAAGGATAATAATCCTGCTTGAAAACTGCACCATATCTCATAAACTGTACTAAAAGGTTAAGTTTAAGAAATGAGTGCTGGTGTGAATCACTTGATATAATGCTAGATGGAAAGAATATTACACAGCTATCTTTCACGTAGTGGTGATACATTCCACTGAAACAGGAGCTGCAGCATCCCTCCAGATAGCCCTGCTGCTACCAGTGCTGAAAACTTCAGTGCTCAGCCTGGTGTTACAGTCTTCTTTCATGTCCCTGTAAAATCAAAAGGGAAAAGAATTTTTTCTTTCTGAGTAGGACTGTTTGTATGCAAGTGTAATACTAACGTTAAAATAACACCAGATTATAAAAATGTGGCATGGGTTAATACATAAAATATGTTTTCCACTCTTTATTGAGCAGAGTTCTAAGTTTATCGGGGTCTTAATTGGTTCCTTCTGCTCCTTCATATGTTTTGCCTCACTCATCTCTCTCTTTGCTGAGGACCTTCCTTTACCCTTTCTCCTTCTGTAAGCTTTTCAGTGCATATGACGTGTTGAACTCTGGTTTCCTGTTGGGGTTTATGGCAGGACTTCTATTTGATGGTGAGTGTTGACATGTGGAGCATGTCAGTGTGCAATCATAGGGGCTCAAAACAGCTTAAGCATCATTTCTTGTAATAAAGCATATCCCATTTGTATGAGATAATTGATGTACATTACCACTAGCATGGATTGATGTTTCCTTTTGATTGCATGAAGATACTGGATCATCTATATATCACTAGCTCATTGCCATCTTTAAAAAAATTATCTTGTTAAGTGTTGGGGGTCTCCAGTAAATCACACTGTACTTGTATTTGTGCTAGAAGAGCTGCATTATTGTTAACTTACAGCCAAAGGAAATCTTAATCACCCCAGAATTAAAAGATCCCTGTGCCTTTAAATCCCCACCGGAGTCACTAATAAAATAGTGTAAGTGTGATGTGCCATTGTACTTTTTTGACTGGCAAGGGAGAAAAATATTTGGATTTTTTTGGCTTTAAGATAAGTTCTTGGACCATCTATGTGATTGATCTTAATAGAAAGGACACTCAGTTGTTTCCCGTAACTATTCTGTATTTTTGCAGAATCCCGTGAGCCTCTCTTTTATAGGGAGAACCAAATTGCTTCATTAATTTTTACCAAAGTAGTTTTCCATAGATTTTTTTTCTGTTTTTTTCTTTTTTTTTCTTTGTTTTTATTAGCTGGAAAATTCCTTTTTCTGCTGCCAGAGCCTTTACACATGGGAACACTGTTCATGCTCTTTAATTCTGGGACAGATGCTGCAGTCTTAGGGTTGGTGGGGTTTTTTTGGGTTTTTTTTTGGTGTTTTGGTTTTTTCTCCTTCTACCCTTGTTTGTTTTGAGAGTCTTTCTTTCATTCAGATAAGAAAATGAAGTGGAAGATCTTGAGTAATATCCAGCAATATTTCAGATATTAATCAGAACATAGAATTTGGTGTCTTTCTGATACAAAATTACGTGTTTCCGCATTGCAACCAGAGGTTAGATATGCTGGTATTGGTTTGGAGTTGATACAAATACACAACTCAATGTTCACTTTGCTTTTCTTTGTCACTTATTCTACCTATTTCTTAACAATAGTTACGTTTCTAATTGTTGCAACAGGAACCTTTACAATACTGCTCAATTCCTGCTTGATAAAGGTATCCACATCTTGGTAAAGGTATCTGCCTTGGACAGTGTACAGCAAGAAAGCAGAAGGAATAATGTAGATGATTTTGAAAAAATGTTATTATTGCTGGATTTTTGCTCCTGTATCTTTCAGATTTAGATTACATTAAATTAATTTGCTTATAGAAGATGAATAATTGACAAGAGCCAAATACGGAAGCCCCATGCAGATCTTTGAGCTGATGAACTTGGTGTTGGCTCCCAGTGTGAGCAAACACAAAAGAAACATGTCTAAACTTGGGTCCTCTTCTTTCACTCATCACCACCTTTCCCTTTGCCTCCCATTCTTGGTAAGGGACATTGTTTGACTGGCCCTCCTGGTCCTTTCAGAGGGGTGTTAAATCAAATAATATTGCAGACTAATAAGCTTTTGGGCAAAGAGCACCCAAAGTGTGCAGCGCTGCTGAAAATGGGTTCAACTTGTATAAAGCTGCAAGTATTTTAACCAAATGACTGGGAAACTGGGTGGCAGTGGCTGTTTCTGGGATTCCAGGTGAATGTAACATCAGACATGCTTCTGGGGACTACTGAGGCCTGTGCTATGGCTTGGTAACCACACGTGGTTTTTGGCCTCTGGTCCTGAACTTTAGCAGTGTACCTAAGGAGGCCAGGATCCAAATTGAAGCATGCAAGTCACTAGAAAAAATTTCAAAAGCATTAGAGCGGAATTTGAAATGTCTCTGCTTATATACCTGCTGAGCAGGGGCACAAGAAGGAGGTAAAGTTGACGAAGAGCTAACAGAAGAGTCTGTGTCCCTAGCAGAAGGATGGTTTAACCAAGGAGATGGAATTTGCCAGTTTTTCTTGGCTACTGAAATCCAATGGAATGTGTGAAGTCAAAGAGCAGTGTTTTGGGAACCTGACTTCATGGAACTTAGGTTAGAGCAATGGAAATACATTAACCAGTGTTGGCACTGCAGTTCCTATGCTTGTCTTGCTTATGTTTGTCTGTGTTCTGTTTGGTATGAGATTGCAGGAAGAGAGTACGGCCTCATAATCAATAATACGTCCAAACTTTTGGGTTTTAAGGATGTGCTAGTGAGGCTAAGTCTCATCCTTGCCTATTACAAGCCATTTTTGCCTTCAGGTCTCCCCTTGTCCTCTTCAACTGCCAGGAGTGATTCTGTGCCATAGGTCTTTGGCTTCAAACTCGCTTCTTGAGAGCAGAAGAGTGCTGTTGTATGGGATAGGGAGTATAAGCAAAGGCAGGGTCCTTTTCTCTCAAATTTCGGACCCTCAGGCTTTTGTGGCATCAGTGAAAATAGTTACATGTGCTCTGCAGTCTAAAATGGGACAACTGTGTTTGTCTTGCTTGTACACTGGGCAAAGAAGGCACATGTGAAAGCTGCAGCTTCTTCGGTCTCAAACCCTGTTGCAAGGCTTATCCAGTAGCCTAGACATGTTCGTTGCAAAAGTATTGATAAAAAATGATAGAAATCTTGTGTTCATCATGGTCTTTGGGTATTTAAGGGAAGTGAGAACAAGCCCTTAATTTTTACTGTGGTGGAAAACATATTTTTTTCCAGTTGCTGTGGCACAGAAACTGTTAGGAGTAGATGGAGTAGCTGGGATTTAGAAAGTCAGTATGCAGCTCAGTAGTAACGTAACCATTCATTTGTTGGCGTATCTGATGGCTTTTTGGTTGTTGTGTGGCACTCACTCCCTTTAAAGCAGTGCAGGTGCCTCTGATTGGAAGTAATTCATTATGGCAGAAAGAAGATGGCAAAATGAGCAGTTGAGGGAGGCCCCCTTTATTTAAGGACAAAGCTTGGGTGGGGAGGTTGCCCATGTCTGCCTGTGCCACATGCAGAGTGCTCATAGGTGAAACACTTTATTTGTCAGTGGTAGCAGCTTCCAGAAGCTACACTGGGGCAAATTCGTTCTGTGAGCAATCATGGGAGATAAATGAGGCAATTTTTCAGTAATCATAGACTCAGGTTTGAAGACCACATAGATGTGGACCCAGAACAGAATACCTTTTGGTATTTTTATAAAAGTGGTATTGGAGAGGACAGAGAGATACTGTCTAGTGATAATGAATTCATGGAACTATATGTTATCATAAGTGGTTAGAAGCAAAAGTCACAATTTAATATGCTGAAATGAGAAGGACCAAGTGATGACTAATTTTACAATTATAAGGCATGGCATATGAAACTGCCAGTTGGATCACATAAATTTTCAATAAGTACATCGAGTTGCAACTTACATTGTGTTAGTGAAGAAGTGTCCCTGCCTATGACAGGGGGGTGACACTCATCTTTAAGGTCCCTTCCAACCCAAACTATTCTGCAATGCTGTAATAGAAAAGTGCTATATTAGTTTGAATACAAGTGGTTTGAAATCTGATGCAATCCTCCCTTTACTGAGGAAATTTTTGCATATACTTTTCCATATTTGCTTCCTCCGTAGTGTATGTCTATGTCTTGCCTTATGGCCCCTTATCCTCTCTGTCCAATCCAGGTGCAAAGCATCCCTTTTATCAGCCAGCCAGCTGTGCTGCTCTCAGGCAGTAAAAGCTTTTGATCACAGGGCTAAAACTGTCCCTGGGTTTAAAGAGTGTTGCCTGGGAGGAAAGCAAGGGTGGCAAAGAAGCTGTGACCCTCTGATACTAGGACAGATTTCCTGTCGCTGGAGAGCAAAATGACACCTCTCCATGGGGTCTTTCTCCACCCCACGACTCTGCTGAGCATCGAGGTTCAGTGGAAAGACTGTCATGTTTACATTTGATCACCAAAAGGTGTCATGAGCTCTTCGAAGTCCTGGGTGCATGGTCTGTAAAGGAACTTGAGTTGGACTGTTTCAGATATTTGTGGGGGAAAAGAAGATGGAGGGGGACAAGATGACAGCCCTTTGTGTATTTGGGGCTAATATACCCTGGAGAAAGGGAGGACTGAGTGAAAGAAAAATTATAGACTCGCTAATCACAGTGCTCTTTGGACATTACAACTGATAAACTGATAGAAAAGATAATATAAGACATGAAAGTAGTAAATGGTTAATGAGATAATTTGCAACATGAGTTCTCCAAAAACAGATTGTGCTGGAATGACCTGCTTACTGACCTTTTCTTAGATAATATTTGATGTCTTTTTATTTCCTGTCAGGGCTCTGAGCATGGATTTTCTGTAGTGCCACTTGGGAAATGTTTAGTTAAGCTAGAGAAGATGGATATTCTTGCAAGAGTGTAGTTGGGCAGGGACCTGGATAAAGGAACATTTTCAGTTTGTCATTTTGAAGATTGAGGTAATGGAAAGGAAGGGTACTCCTAATAAAGCTCCACAAGGAGAATTCTTTTGGCTACTTGAAAAACACGTTTTCATTTTATTATCTTGGCACAAAACCATTAAATAAGCCAAGGAAACTTCTTGATAGTGGAATATTAGGAGGCATTTTCTGGAGAGAGGAAGATAAATCCTGTGTAGAAAGGGTTTTTCAGATGGAAGGGAAAGAACAAAATTGGAGCTGAGGTAATAATACACTTACTAGCTAGTTATGTGTTCGGCATCTTTGGCTGAAAAGAAGAGTAGGAAAATACCTGTGTGACCTGGATGAGTACAGCATATCTCAGCCACCTGTATTAGGAACGTAATAGAATATTTCATGGCCTAACATGGCCTCACAGAACAAGCAGAACTGGGAGTGTTACAGAGGGTTGGGACTTCATCAGGAGAGCTGTACACAGCTGTGACCCTCTGCAGGCAAGAGACACTTTCTAGCCTTCATCCCTTCTGAACTGTCCTGCATGGATCATCAAGAAATAAAGAAGCTTGTTGTACATAGACCTGACTTAATGTGTCTCTTCCATTTCTTAACAGAGGAGAGGCTGCTAGATTACATAGCTTCATGCAGTAAATAGAGGTTATTCATTAAGGGTGCTGAATCCTGGTAAGAATAATTAATTTGATGAAGGATATACTTTCTTTGAAAAAAGACAAGATTAGTTGAGTCCCTGGCAGCTTTTAGAATAGTTCATCCCTGCCCATGATGAGAGGTGTTTGGAACTAGATGATTTTTAAGGTTCCTTCCAAACCAAGTCTTTCTATATTTCTAGAATTCATCTGACCAAGGAGGGAGTGAGAGCTAAAGCTATCTTCTGAGGGGATTTTCACCATCAGTCTTTGATTTTAGGGCTTTGACTAACCAACCACGATGTGTTTGACTGGAGCATCTTTGTCAGCTAGTGCTCCTCCATTTTCCCTCAAAAGATTTGAACCTGATAGCCCTAGTGAATACAGTGACCCCCCCAGCCATGATTGCACTTTGTCTGGTCTCTGACCAAAGTTTTCAAGGTTTATTCATAGAAATGTTGTGTTTCTCTCTGTCTGAAGTTGTAGTTCCTGTGTAGCTCATGTCATCCTTGTCTGTGTTGCATCTTGAGATGCCTTTGGCAAGAGTCAGCTAATGCTGAGCATAACTGAGCATCTCCTCCAAAGTGATCTAGGTTGTGTTCTGCCATGCTAAGATCTTATCTTGTGAATCCAGAATTCAAGAATTAACTGTCTGAGCTGAAAAACTCTTTTTCTCTGAACTTTCAAGGTTGTGATTGTATGTCACTGCTTTTTTCAGTATGCAGTAGATTTTGGATCACTTTTGTAAAATCAGGCAAAACCTGATGGTTTTCAGCCAGCCATGTGGCCATGGAAGTGTTGGCTTCACAGGCAGGGCAGCCATTTGACATGCAAATAGTGTCAATTTACATTTATGAATAACCAGGAACTAATTGTGTGACACTTCAGAATGCCTCAAGTACTTGTCACCTTTGGATTACACGAATCTCATTCTTCTAATTGAAATTAGAAGCCATTCTTGGAGCTGAACACTCCCAGTAGTTTATTGCAAACTGCTTGAACACATTTCTTATGTTCCTTATCTTAGATCTGCTTTCCTTTTGCCAGTGACCTTCTTTCACCATTTGTCTCCTGCAGCATTTGTCATGGCCATTTCATTTTAGCATGGACTCTCTGCTGGAGTGACAGGACTCTTTCAACCTATGGTCCTGGCCATGCTTTTCAGCAATAATCTGAATTTGTGAGGTTAATTGCAAAGTCTGTTTTGCTGAGTTTGACTCTTCTCTGCTCTCTCTCTTTCTCTTTTTTTTTTTTTTTTCCTTTGTGGTAAGTTCCTGCTAAAAAGAATCTATAGCTGTCCATTTCCTCCTTTGCTTATTGCTTGTTGTGAAAGGTTTTACATAAGGTATTTTTCTGAGTTTCTGGAAGTTGGATACTAAATGCATGCTATTGAGTGATTGCTATATTAGTAAGAAAAATGAATTAAAAGAGAACTCTATTTTATGGGATACAATGATTATTTCAGCATAAATTTTAAGTCCTTGAGCTACTCATGTCATGGTGTTAACAGTATTCCTTTTCTTCATCTTTACATTCAGCATTTTTTTTATTTAGAGCATCCTTGTTAGAATTGCTTTAGATTATAATGATTTTAGTAACAGGAGATTATTTTAAGTGTTCTAGCAGAGGTCTCAATAAGTACATAATGGAAACAACCCAAAACCAGCTTGTATAACGGTACAATAGTCTTTTGAGCATATTGGTAAAAGTGGGTGATTGTTGGCCTAAACTTCTTTACAGGCATAATTAAATTCTTTAGTTAGATTGTATTCAAATTGATTGCATATACATTTAATAAAACACCCGTGTTTTAATTCCAGTATTTTAAATGCAACGAGTCTCAAATGGATAGTGAAAACTTGATGAATAATAGAGTGTGTCACAGAATATCCAGAGATATATTCCCTTTCTTGAACTTGGCATTGAGAAAAAGACAAAGATAATGAACTCAATTTTTTTCTCCTGTAATGCCACATACTTATACCTCATGTCTTGGTGAAGTCCAGAAATCAGAAACTGCAAGTAAGTGTACACTGAGTAGAAGAAAGTCTCTGGAAAGTATTTAACATTCTTACATAAAAGAACAAATACTACCGATGCTTTTCTCTATTCTCTTAATGAAAAGCAAGTTTGACTACAAAGAGTTACAGATAATATTTCCAAAAGTTAGTATTGTTCACACCTCTAATAATGTTCAATCTTCTTGTGACAGGAATTACAAAAGATAAGTTGCCAACACTTTTCTGTGAGCAAACCCTAGATGCAGTGTCTGAGATTTTAGCTGTGTCTGTCAGAAACTGTAACACAGGTTTTCAAAACAAGAATATTCAAAATAAGTTAATACTTTTTGAAAGGTGCATGCGTGATCTAGATTCATTAGAACTGTGTTTGCCTTTTCCCTGTTAGCAGGAAAACCACCTCTTGGAACTGTGAACTTATAGGAACAGCAGTACAATTAGATAAGGAATTCAGGTTGCCCAGCAAAAGCCAGTTGAGGAATACTGTAGTTGGGCAGACTTGACACTTCATTACCCAACTGAGTTTTATTTTCTGGTGTTATTATTCCCACAGTGTTGTACAGTGACTGTGTTTTCATTTGGGAACCGCTGTTGCACAGAGCACCTTCCTTAACAAATTCTCTGTGAAAATCTCGAGAATTTCACTTCTAGTTGTGTTTAAGCTCTAGATATTTTTTCTGATCTTTGTGCAGGGAGGAGTTGATGTGGAAAGGTTTTCCTCTTCCCCCTGCAGCAGAGCTGCTGTGAGAACTTGCTCCGTTTAAGGTTGACTGAGCTGATGCCTGGTTTGGGGAAGGCTTCGGAGTTGCTGGGGTTTTTAGCTGCTGTGCTTTTCCACAGTGTTAAACACGATCAGAAAGTTGAATTTTCACCAGCAGGCATTAGTGCAATAGTGCCTGATTTGTTTTGCTGGAGGCAGCAGTGCTTTTTAGCAAATCACTCATGCTGCTGGAAGTGGTCTCTAGCCCTACAAAGACCTTTGGGGTTTTGGAATTTAGCCTAAACTGCTGCTTAACCAGCAGAAATTGGGTCTCCCAAGTTTGCTTAGGTACAGCCTTGGGGAATTGAGGATGTGCTGTTACTTCCCTTTGGTTTGCAGTCTTTGTCAGGAAAGCATTCACTGTGGGATTTCACAGACTATCCCATAGAGGGTTTTTTTTCTGGATGTTTGCTTTTGGGGCATGTCTCATCAAGTACACCAGTATTTCATTCCTTTACTTGCTGAGTTGAATGCATTGCCTCAGCCCCTGCATCAGCATGGAGCCCATGGAGCAACACAAACTATCAGCGTTCAGAATTGGAAATAATAATTTTTTATCATTTCTAAGACCAAGATAAGCAAAACTTCAAAGGTCTCTGTTGCTACGAAGGCCTGGTATTGTTTCCAATTTTCGTGTAGCTATCCAAACAGCTTATGCAGAGCTGCTTGGCTGTGTTGCTTAGTAACATCATCCTGTTGCTGAGGCACTCAGCCCTCACTCAAAGTGGGTAGCAAGCAGGAAAGTTAGGAGGAGTGATTTGTATAACCAGATAGCAGCATCTGTTCCCGTTTGTGCATGGGACTTCTTTTCCCTCTTCTTGTAAAATTGGCAAGGTTGAGGGGCATGGAAGGAGGCAGAGCTTAAGAGAGGAGAGTTAAAAAACAAACAAACACAAAGTAACACCCAGTATGATAATTTTCTAAATGGTTTTAAAAAAACCCTTTTACTTCCTTCCCTGCTGAAGGCAAGTTGTTGATGTATGGTAGTGGTTGCTTTGGGGCAGTTTCTGGTTTTGGGTTTTTTTCTTCATTGACAGTACCCTAGATCAGAAATGAAATAGGAATTATCTCCCTGAATTTGTCTGTCACATTTAATCTGCAATTTCTTCCTGACAATATTTGCCTCTTATATCTGTGCTCCCAGTCAAACTTTTATTCTCCACTAGCAATTTATTTTTGATAACATGTTTTAAGCAGGTGAATGCTTTTCAACAGAATGAGGGCAGTAGCAGAAAGAAGAAAATGCTTGGGATGAGGTACAAATTTATAATGTGGTTTTTCTGTTTTCCCTAGATTCTTAGAATTATAATAACTGATACAATACTTTGCAGTAAAGTCAGATTGCATGACTAAAATCACAGACCATTTAAAAATATTTTTACCTTTATTTTTCTTTTAAAAATGCTGAGAAATGTAGTAGATGTCAATATTTGGTTAAAAACTAGTTTAAATGGGGTAAAAATTCTGTGGGTACTTCTTATAAGACATAATAAGCTTTATTGAATGATTTTTAAAGTTTATTTGGGACCTCTTTATTACACTTATAGAAGTGTAATCCCTTTTTTTCCCCTTTCCTTTCTCTATTCTTAGCATTGATGTGAAAACTGCTGGCCCTAGTTCAGAACCTGGTTTGGTGGTGTCCCTTAAGCAGCCAAAGCCAATCTGTTTTGTGGAGACTTTCCTAAGATACTTAATCTGGTTAATGAACAAATTATGTCTGGGAGATCCCACAGTGTGAGCTGGAGTGGCAGTATCCTGACAGTGACATTGCTAATAGGTTTGACAGTGCAGTGAGAGTTTGCAAGAAACACTCCAGACCGTGCATTGTATTGCACTTCAATCTTTTAAGTAGAAAACCTGAGGAAAACAATCTAAGATACTGACAGGTGAGGCAAGGCTGTCCTTTCAGTTCTGGGGATTTGCAATATTGGGGCACAGCTTTTTCTTTGGTGGTGAGCTCCTATAGTGTGGGCTGAGGATGCCAAAGTAGCATATCCATGTTGTTTGGAATTTTTTTTTTCAGACATCCAGAGTTTGATATCAGTTGAAAGATGTCTTGGGTAATTAGTCAGTTCACTAAGGGCATTATTTCTTTCTGTATCTGTACAAATAGTCCCAAGTCAGAGAGTGATGTAGTGAGAATGGAAAAAGTGTAAAGACAGAAATGAGTTTTAATTCTGAGCTTTCATTAGTTAATCTTTCATTCTAGTATTTTGGGAAAGAAAAAAAAATGATACATTTGTGTTTGTGTATATGTAAAATCTAAACAGATAAGAATCCTGTGTTTTAAAAAAAACCTAATCCCAGTCAGAAAGAATTCACTGCAGGCTGTGTCCTGGTTCTAATGGCTGCAGATCTTTGATGTGCTAGGGCCCAAGCTGACATACAAAGGTGTGCATTAGCTGGTATTGCCATATGGCTGAGCATGTCTTACTGGTTACTTTAACCATCTGTCACGTCTTAACAGTTTGTATTCACTTTCAGTGATGAAGTTAGAAGTGTTTTCTTCTCTTCAATACTGTAATTTTCATCACACGGTGCTTTTACATTCCCCTTATTTGAGTTTTATTAGTTTTACTTATATCCATATTACTTGGAGATCCTACTTTCTGATGTTATGACTAGAAGATGCATACATTCAGGCAGATGTTTTGGAGATGTTTGTGCATAAATTTCTGGCACAAAACAAAGTCAGTATCAAAACTTGAGCTGTGAGTGTTTGACCCTACTTCTCCTCCTGTTCACTTCTAATTCTGCACTTGTGTTCACATCAATTCCTTTACTATGTAAATTAAAACAGATTAGTATCTGTTAAATCTGTTATGTTTCATTACATATGAGTTTAGAGTAAAAATCACTCTATTCATATGTTGTTTCTCATGTGTTCGTTTCTCAGAATTGCAGTGAAGCTATGACCTGTTCTACTGTATAGATACATTTATTTAATAATTAGCACTATTATTATGCTATTATTTATTGAGTAGTAGCATTTCAGGACAAGCATCTAAGAGAAACTTATGTCAAAAAGTGTTTTCAGCCATGATGTGCTGTTTAAATCAAAAAGTTCTTTCAGTCCTTTAGAAAGCATGCAACATATCAAAGCCACAAAATTCCTGTGATTCTCTTTCAGACTCTGTGCCTGCAGGCTCTTATCTCAATGATGAGCTTATTGCAGTTTTACCATAGTCTGGAGTTGGTTGTTGTTTGTTTTTTTTTAAAAAAAACCTGTAGTCTAAGCAACTTTGTCATTATATTTAAAATTAAGAATTGATGCAGCCAGCTGTGGATCTTTAATCTTCCTGGTCAGAAAGATGCATCTTCTAAGTACAAAGTGTTTGTAAGTATGTTCAGTCTGATCTTGATATCTAGAGCCTCAAGTAGCCAGAGATCCCCTGTGTGTTGAAAGGTGTGGGGTTGCAACTAACTTAAATTAATTACATTAAATTAAGTTGTTAACATGTAACTGATAAGGAGTAATAAAAAATATGGTTGTTGATCTTCAGTCATGTCTCACTAATGATGTTCCTCCCGTATATCTATAAGGAAATTGTTTAACAGAACTCTTGCTCAATGATTTAATGTATTTAATGATCAAGGATTTCTGAATGAGGGCTGAATGGTTTATCTGGTCAAATCTGAATGGGTTTTTTTAACATTGATATTATTACTTGCATATTTTGTGTTTCCAAGGAGCTTTTGATTCCTGTACGGGAGGACAGTACTGTATGGTCTTCCCATTAGAGATGTTTAGAGAATATCATGAGTTTGTAGGGCTTCTTCTTAAAGCTGCAGCAAGGCAGGACGGCAGATTATAAAGGCTTTCAAAAGGGGCACAAGTAAACTGTCCAAGACATATTAGAGCATATGCAAATGTCCATGATCTATTAATTTCAGTAATTTTAATGTCTTGAGTTTCTTGCAATGACAAGTGCCAATGTATTGGTTTACTTTATTGACCTAAACTGTCAGGTCAGCAGTGTCATTCAAATGTGTCTGTTGTATTTATTTTCTTGACAGCCTGCGCTTGCTCTGAAGAGCAATTAGGGATTATTTTGTGTATTTCTCTGATGTTACACTTGTCTGATTACAGTATTTATCTTCATGTGGGAAGTGAGACTTTGTCAAAAAAGAGCATTTTCCTAGGAAACAACTACTTCCCTATACAGCTGAGGAATGTATCTAATTAATGTGGAAAAATATAGCAACTAGAGTGGGCATTTTTCAACTGTAGAGAGTGGAGATCGAATTTTTGATCCAATTTCGTAGGACTGCACTTTTCATGTGTTCTTTCTATTGCCTCTCTTGAATGTGAGAAAAGAGGAAATACCACATGTAGGAATGTGTATTTTCATCTGGACAGTTCTAGATTATCATTGTTGCCCTAATACAGTTCACTTGGCTGGGGCCTCATGTGATACCCCAGTGGACTCTGGCCACAGATGACTTGTAAAAGCTCCAGTGATGCAGAAGAAGGGGCATTCCACTTGCTTTCAGGTTTCAGTCTTGGAGGCTTCAGAGGACAGAGAAGACTCTCCTTTCTATATGCTTTTGTTGATACAGTTAATCAGTTTCTGTTAAAAAATTTTTTTTTTGCTTGTTTTTTCCTTAATTTGGAGCCTCTCACCTATTTTAGAGCTATACAGTCTTCTCTGTACCTTCTGCTGTGATGCATCTCTGGCATTGCAACCAAAAAATTTCTCAGTCTTTCATCAAACAAGATTGGACTATTGGAATAATTAATTAATTTATGGTTTCTTGCACCTCTAAATACTGGTTTAGTTCTTCTCAGTGGTTTTGGATTGGTTTGATTTGTTTGGGTTTTTTTTTAATAATATATTACCCCACTTCTTCACCACCAAGATCGTGAGAGTTCTGGATATGCTTTGGTGCTGGATACATCATCTGTGGATAATGGCTAGCAGGACTGAAAGTTTAATAATGAGTTTTCTTTGAACTTAAGCATAGACCTGTCTGTGAACAAGGTTGATACCTGATTACGTCTCTGAAGGAAAAACAGCATTACTGTCAGGATGGACTGGCCAGGGAGTAGGGCTGAGTCCATTTTCACAATATGTAGGAGAAAAGCCTGTGGCCTTGATGCACATCACTGCTTTGATTTCAGGCAACCCAGAGAGGTGCAGTGCTGTTAGTGGGGTGAAGGGATGGCAGCTGGTTAAGAACAGGCAACTACAGTTTGGTGTGAGCCATGCATTCGTGATGACTCTAGGTTTAGGGAAACCACTTCTGAGGGCACTGAGCCTCCTTAATGCGAGACTGCTTGTGGGTCTTGGTGATCCTATGTTCTATTGCTTCCTAGTAGTGTATTGGTTGCTGCTTTTCCATTCTGACCTGGTTGCTTTTCCACCCTCTGTGAGTTTCAAACTGCATTAATGCAAGTGTTTTTGAGTCCAGCATTATACATGAGCTTGTAGCTGTGAGTGGGAAAGGATGTAGCTGTTGGCTGCTCACCCGGGGTGCAGCAGGAGACCTGTTACATCTTTCCTCAGGGACATCAGTTGAGTTCGTGGTCTTTGTTTTGATCAGCTATCTCAACTGTCTCTCCAGTGCTTTCCAAAGCAGCAGAATATGGTGGAGGGTTGAGTGTGTAGATGAGGTGGGATTCAGTTGTCTGAAATCCCCAAGTTATCTCTGTGACCTTTCCTGGATATAACTCTTGGTATAACAGCTACTGGTTAGTTGATTTTAATATTTAAATAAAATCTGCAATAAAAACCTGTTGCTCCTCAGTTGAGAATTGAATAAATTAATACATAGAAAAACTTCTAGGAGCAACTGAAAAGAAATCTTAACTTAAATTAACTTGCTATTCTAGTTTTTTAAAGACCAACTTAATAGAAACGTTAAAACTTTTGATGGCATTACATCTTTTTAAAAATCTTCTGATTTATTGTCTTTTTAACTAGATTTAAGAACCTTAAAGGGTAGTAGTATTTTCTGTTTATATATTGATAGCCAATAATTTGGAAATAGTTTAGTAAAATTGCATATAGAAAAGTATCATTTCTGCTTGAACTTAAAGGAGTTTAAGAGACATACTTTTAAAATGGCCTCAGTTTCTGAGATTTGAGAGTGGTTTAGTTTCTAAAATGAAAATATATTAGTTACCTGTTGAAATCTTCATTTTCTTGAAATGTTAAAGGGGTAGTAGCAGTTACTCCCTGATAGGGTTCTAACTCTTGAACTTTTTGGAGGGGTTCTTCAGTCATAATGTTGTTACTCAGATGCCTTGAAGTTCTTTTTAGATTGCCACTTAACTGATTTCAGTCAAAACAGGTTGGTTAAATATTTTGGTCAAGAAGTTTCTCTGGTTATACATGTGCTTACTGTTTAGTACAGTAGTGTTAAAGTCTTAATTACATGTGTAATTTGCAAATAAATCTCTGTTCAATATTAGCATAATAAACTAATTTTTCAGCTTCTGTTTAGACTAGTATCAGCACTTGCAAATGCAGAACTATTGGCAGAGTAGGAAGGAGGTTGAATTAAGCCCACCTCACCAAAAGATTACCATAACAGTTTAGAAACATGCTGATGCCTGGGTTATACTGCCTGAGTTCAATGGGAAAAATATTTTGGCATACAGGAAGCTGGATTAGGAAGAAAATCTATTATTCAAGAAGCACTGTTAACTTGTATGTGGGCAAAAGAATTGTAGTGCTTCTAGAATGGGTTGTGATTCTTTATTGTGTAGCAAGTCTGCTTTGTTGATACACTGTTAAATGTCTGAAATGTTCTCCTCAATTTTTCTGTATTTTTTCCTCTGAATACAGATTGAACCAAATATGCATTAAAATTTGGACATAATCACAACAGGCTGTTTTTCAGGCCACTCTGAAGGATACTAGACCTTGGTGGGAGTGGTTCAGCTGTTCTGAAAATCAGTCTCAAGGGTGCAGGGCTAAAGAGCACTTTGAAAATGTAGACCATGAAGAATTTAATTCTCTAATAGTGATATCAACTTTCTGGATAATTGCTGTAGTTAGAGATAAAATATGACTTTGGGATTCTTGGCAGACTTTCTAGTAAAGGGAGCAACAGAATTACTTTCAGCAGTGTGCTAATGGCAAGTCAGACTGAAAAATGTTTGAAGGGAAGAATATGCAAATAGGACATTCCACTAGAAACATGCATGAATGTTGAAAAATTCAGAAGAAAACACCTATATGGCACAAGCTGATTAGAAGAAGGAAAGGGAATAAATAAAAAAATATTCTTTTCTCCAGACAATTTCTATTAAAGTTTAAGTAATGTTGTGTCGGTGTATATATTCTCATTTCTATCCTGTGTTGCTCTCTCACCTTACTTTATATCTGTGCTTTGCATTTTAAAAGTACTTAGTGTCTGTTCATGTAACAAAACCACTGTCAACACAATGATTGTGGCAGAGGCTTTCAGCAGGGATGGCTACACCCATGGTCTGAGCAGTACAAGCTCAGCCAGTGGAACATCACCTACGTCCAAGAGAACAAAACTAGCAGCAAAGGCCATAATAGTTGTATCTTTGATTGCTTTTCTAAACACTTACGTAGCATGTTACCACTTTGTGGTATAAACGTGACATTTGGCAAGTGCTGCTTGCATAGTTATTGCGTACTTTATTTTATTCTTACCTTCAAAATGTGTAATGTTTGTATGGCATCCCCCTGACTCTCCTTGCCAATCTTGATAACAGACTACAGAGCTGAAGTATCTGAGTGGCAAAAGGATTGAAGTGACAACTTCAATCACAGCTGGAAATATTCAAGTCTCTTTTTAAAATGTTCTAATACAATCTATTTTTAATAGTAGAATAAGAAAATGTTTTAATAAAATCATGCCTGATTTTATTTACAAAAAAAAAAAGAAATAAGCTGCATCCTTAAAATAGTTTTTTTCAGGAGGCGTGTTTAATTTATTCATTCTCAGAGGATATTTAAGTTGTAAAAAGTCTTAGCAACTTGAGTTTTTTCCAAGTGTTGAAGACAAAATGTTGATAAGGCACAAACATTCTATTGCACTTCTGTGAAGCATTCGGAAGATCAGCCTTCATGTAAAACTACATCCATTCATCAACTCCAGCTTATTTCATTTGTAGATCATCAGATGTGGGCATAACATGTAAAACTCGTTCTGACTGCTGCTGCTTTTTACTCCCCAACCCTCCTACCTCCCCCAATCCTGGACCCGTTTCGTTGAGAACATTCCTGGGTTGCGCACCTTTTGGCTTTCCTCGGTTTTTCGGGTGTTTTTTTGGTATTTGGGTTGGTGGGGTTTTTTTGGTTTTTTTTTGGTTTGGTGGGAGGATTTGTTTGTTTGTTTTTTCTTTTTTTGTGGGACAGGAAGGTTTGGGGTTAGTTTGGGTTTGGGATTTTTTTTGATTTGGGGTGGGAGGGAGAGTTGGGGTTTTTTTTCCTTTATTTGAAGAGGAGATGGTGGGTTCTTTGGTCTCTGTTTAAGAAGAGATGATAATCATGATATCTATCTCACCAAAATATGTAGTTTCCTTGGAAGAAATGAGATTTTGGTGTAGATGAAAGCAGCTGGATGATGCAGCTGAAGTGATTAACTGAAGCTGTAGCTGTCCTTGTTTGCTATTTCTATTTGCATGTTGAAAACACTTGCTACTTAGTTTTGTTTGGGGATTTTTTTGTGTATTTAAGTGCTACTTTCAAGTAAAATTTTAATAGTCAGATCCTGTATTTGTTTTCTCCCCCTTAAACATCTCTTACAAATCTGTTTGCAGCTGGGTCTCGGGCATCTTACAGCAGCCAGCACAGCCACCTTGGCTCCGAGTTAAGGGCACTGCAGTCTCCAGAACACCATATAGATCCTATTTACGAAGACAGAGTTTATCAGAAGCCCCCTATGAGGAGTCTCAGCCAGAGTCAGGGGGACCCTCTGCAACCAGCACACACAGGCACATATCGCACTAGTACAGGTAGGTGAATGTGACCTGCATGATTGTCTTTCTATGACATATGTAACTTAGTCTCTGCTACTAACTCTTCTTCTCTTCCCGATGTGCTTAACCAAATGTGTTCTGTGCATGCCAGTCAAATAAAATACCTTTTGCAGATGGCAGCTATCAGTAGAATCCCAAATACACACATGAAAGAGAGAACTACTTAATGTTGTGCTACCTGTATAGTAGGTGAGGCTAATTTGGGGAGGGAGCTTATTTAAGAGGAGAGAGAAAATACTTGTATTAATCTAGTGTATTGTCTTGAAAAAAGATCTGTTGTCTCTGAAGAAGTTGCTATGATTTTTTTTTTGCTTACAAAGGTATTTTTTGCAATGCAAAGTTCCTGCCACATGAAACTAAATGATTGTTCACTTGCTTTCGAAGTAAATCACAAGTAAAGGTTCTTCCTCTGACCCACAGAAGTATGCTTTGGTATAGGTACACGGACATAAAATTGAACTATAACACAGGGAAAAGCTGTTGCCATCACTAGTTTATCCATAAATAATAATGATTGTCCCTGAAATGCATTGGTGTACAAGTTCTACTTGCAGAATGTCCTCTCAGCCCAATGAAATACAGCTGTTTGTTGGAACCCACAAATAGATCAAAAATCAACAGGGATATTTATGGTATTTAATGCACAAAATAATTAGAGTATGTAAATGCTACAGCCAAAATAGCCTAAAGCAGATGTAGACGAAACTTGCCTTAGGAATTGTAAGTTTTTCTGGTGTTTCATCTTTGCTATGTTGATCAAAGAGGGAAGATTATGTCCATTTTCAGATGACTCCTATTTTTATCAAGGCAAAGTTAAGTTTCAGACAAAGATACTTTGCTTTCTTTTAAATCTATTTTTTAAAAACTTCTTTAAAAAACCCTCTCCAAGGGAAAAGCTGGCATTTTTTTGTCTGTCCTGCTGCCTTTTGCAAGTTTGGTTGTTAAGAATACAAGAGGAAATCTTGAAAAGGAAATTTAGCCAATTATCTAGCAAAATACCTTCAAAAAGCTTTATGCTTTTTGAAGAGCACCGTTACACCATTTCCCTCCTGTTAAAGAAACTACCACAGTCTTATGTTTTGTATAGAGTCACACATGTATATGAGCAAAAATTACTGTTCTTTGCATGATGGGGACCTCTGCCCGCTCAGTAAGCAGTGGAGGCAGTGGTATGACTGCAACTACTGTTTCTATTGAACTTTAAGCCTCCTGTTCCTCATGTGGCTGCCTCATATTGCCTATATGATGCTCTCTTTCCCAGACATGCCTTGAAGAGGGTTTCTTGTTTTGCTTGCAAAATATCTCTTGTGAAGTAGCAGGCTGTCTTGTGACTGTACTGCTCACAACACCTCCGTAAGGAAGGAAACCTAGTCAACATAAATAACAATTACAGTGAATTAAACTGGGACATGGGATGTTTGTTGGTTACACGTGAAGATGGGCTTTCAGAAGGAAAGAGAAAAAACTAAGAAAACCACACAGTCATATGAGTAGCACTAGCATGCCCTGTGAGGGTGAATTTTATTTTCCCACTTGGGATGTGGATTTGAACGTTGCTGCAGGCTCACTCTGAAGAAAGATCCCATCGGTCCAGCTTTGTGTTGGGTTAATCCTCCGTTGCCTTCCCCCCTGCACCCCTATCATCAGGGTCAGGGGAAATGAAGGCAGATGGATGTATGCCAGGCCGATCACTCTGTTGTTCTGTTGGTAGCTGTCAGCCTTTCACACAGCCAGGCTGAAGAGCTGCCAGTGCTCAGAGGGAATTTTGAGCTGGATCGGATCAGCTCTTGGACTGCTGCCTCTAGCAAAAATACCAATAGGAACATATCCTTTCTGATGGACACCATACAATGTTTTTCAAATAAACAGAAAGGAGGGAAAGGAGTTCAAGTTTGCACTTTTTTTTTTTTCCCTTTATTGGGTTTTCTTAAGTGTTTGACTTTTTTTAAATTATTTTTTAGGACTAGATTGTTATTTGGTGTAAGATTTGAGGGATGTAGGTTACTGTATATTCCATGAAGATACATACCAAGGCTTCATGGCCTGTAGATTCTGTGTGCATGAGTCATGACAGAGTGGAGAGCCTTAAGACTTCAGTGGACTCCTTCATACACCATATTCCACACCCTTTGTCTATCACAAATAGCTTTCATTGTTGTCATGGGTTAACACAGCTTGGTTTTTAGTTAAAGGAGAAACAGTTCCCTGTAACCCTGTAGGGACTTGTTAATTTCCTGTGGAAAGGACAGAGACCTATCAGAGGCCAGTTTTTAGATACTAACATTGCTCAACCACTGAGGAAGCTGGATGCATCTTTGGGAACGCACATTAAGAGCTGAGACTGTGTCCAGGCCGTCCCTTTCCCTTCCAGCTGGATGAGCAGGTAACAGCCGGCCCCTGCGGCTGCTCCGTGGAACAGCTCAGGCTGGCCAGGCCCCACTGCTCCTCCCTGTTGGGGGGGGCCGGCCCTGACCTGGCCGTGCCCCCAGGCCCATCAGCTCCTGGCAGGGAAAGGGGAGGCTACAGCTTAACATCAGCTAACTTTAAAGCCTGCCCCAAGTCGGCCAGGCCAAGGGAGATGTCTGCCGGGCCAGGCCTGCCCCGACTGTCACTGAGGGGTGGGCAGGAGGCACCCACCAGCCAGGCTGCTCTGAGATACCTCAGCGCGAGTTCTCTACCCCCATCCCCGCGGCTTTGAAACCCTAGCGGCTGCTGCCCGGTGACCACCACAGGTTCTGGGCAAGATACTAACTCCTTCCTTGCACAGATGAACGTTCCAAAGCTCTAACCCTTCTCTAAGTGAGAGAAAAAGCCAAAATGGGGACATGTAAAAGGACAATATGAAGATATTAGAGTCAAGTGAAGGAAGAGTGACCCCTTAGGTAGAAGAGATGACAAGATGCCTTGGTCCTAGGCTGAAAATCTCCTATGAGCTGTAGTATGCTAGAATATTCCTTTACATCGTGGTAAACATGAACTGGGGAAATGATTGTTCAGATTTGTAGATTTGAGCTAAGGTATCTGTAATTGACTTAGTGACTGCTGAATTAGTAGCTGTGATCCTGTGCTCCCGTGAGATGTTTGAACAGAGAGAGATGAGATAAGAAGCCTTCTGCACCAGTAAAGAGGTGAAAAGAGATCTCTGTTTCATGAAATGAAGAATATCCTTTGCATTTGAATTGTTCATTTTTAAAATAATACCTCAATATGCATAAGTCCATGGCATGTATTTTGCTGCGGAACAGGCTGTGTGATATGGCAGATT
>VWYP01015986.1:265284-279663 GCA_013400435.1 Pycnonotus jocosus | reverse complement strand
TTTTTTTTCTAAGTCATAAGGTAAATATTTTTAATCCATGAACCACAGACATGTAGTTACTTTCCATTTGAGTGCAGTCTTTGCTTTTTTATTTCAGAAATGCTCTGAGCAGCCACCACCACCCATCCCAAAAGTAGAGTGCAGTTGCCCCCTCTAGTTTAAATTTTGTGAAAGCTGGTTCCCAAGCCAATCTCATTATTTATGGAAGATAATTAGTCCTTTCACCTGCATTACACAATATTCCTCAGTCTATTTATGAGAAGATTTGTATGAGTTGTTAGTTGTGTGTTGACCACTTGCCCCATGTCTAGACCCAAATCATGAGGAATTAGCTGAAATGCATCAGGCTTTTAAAGCACAGGGTTTTACACCAGAAATGAAATTGCACTAAGCACAAAGATTTTGTGCTGGATGTTCCCAAACGCTGGTAAACAGGGATAGGAGTATGATCTCTCCTGTTGTAATTCCTGTAACTTTTGGCATCTTCTTGCAAATTTTTAGCTTGTATATTTTTTCTTTTGGAGTTTAACTGCAGTTCTTCCATTAACATTCTTAGTGCAGGGGTTTTTTTCCCTTTTTTTTCCTTACCTGTGTTGCTTCCCCATTATATATGTAAAACAAAGCCTTACTATTCCAATTCAGCAATATAGAAAATTTCACTAGATAAGTATTTAAGAGACTGCCCTTTTTGGGCAGCTTTTGGTGTTATCGCTCTCCAAAATGAAAAATGCAGTTGAAATAAGCATTCTGACTTGCCTGTTATTGATCCAGCTGCTCTTAATAACTTTGCCTTGGGAAGGTCATGATATCTGTTTTTGTATGGTTTTCTTCTAGCAGTGTTTTGACTTTATCTGTTTTCCACACCCTCCAAATTATTTACAGTTATAATATCTCAGGATAATGTCATGGGGTTTGTCCCTGTTGCACTACAGTCACTGGAAGCCAAAAGTTTGTCTACAGAGCTATCTCAGAGCCAGAAAGGCTCCCAAATGTGGAGAAAACCACACTTATCTTTGTGAAATTTGTCTTGCTGTTATTAGACTTGAAAATAACATACTGTACTTTCTGAACATATCCCTGTGAGCTTCTGATTAATGAAATACATTGTTATCCTGGGAGCAGAGGGGAACGTTTCTGTTCTTACTGAAGTATTTAAATACAGGTATGAATGTTTTGGAAAATTTGAAGACAGCTTAGACTATGATTTTTTTTTCCATAAACCATAAATCATTATAACAAGATTAGCCTTTTACTACCTCTCTCCCAATTTCTCCCTAAGGCAGGTTTTATTGTCACTTTTGGGCAGAGCTGTCATGTAAAATCCTCTGCTCTTCATCTTGCTAATGTATGTGCTTAATCATCTGTATTTGAAGTTTGGAGTATGAATTAAGGGAATATTTAGCTCTGTTGAATAAGTGAAGTTACCCAGTGTTACTGATGTAACATTTCCTTTCTGTTGTTCCTTTTCTTTTCTTGTGATCCAATACTGCTTAAATCAGAATAAATTAATTTGTTTAATATCTTAATTAATACATTTTTCAGTGACGAAATATGGAATTATTCAGGCTCCTGGTGACCTAACCAGAAAAAAGTGTTTTCTTTGTCTTGAGAAAACACCTATGAGATTCTATATTTTACCAATTACAGAAAATAGTCTGGCATGCTTATTCAAAAAAATATCTTCAGTAAGTAAGTTTTGGCAGTGTTCTTGGAAATAGTTTAAAGCTATAGTGCTACTTGAGCTAGAGAATAGCTGGACTGTGGAGAGGATCGAGGGAGCTGGGAACCAAACTTGCCAATGGCATGGATGTGGGGGTTTGGTTGGTTGGTTGGTTTGATTTTTGGGGGTTTTTTTTGGTTTGTTTGTTTGTTTGTGGTGGGAGGCTAAAGGAGAGTGGGAACCAGGTTCCATTGTTTTCTAAAGCACCTGAAACCCATAAATGAGTTAGCCCCAAGCTCATGTTCATTTCTATAGTTCAGAAAGATTTGGAGGAACTGATCTAGGTTGTACCTGGCTGATGATTTGGCCCTTGCCAGCTAGCACAGGTGAATAATATTGTCTGAAGGAAAACTATTTTTGTCTCCTGTGGGTGTTAGAACCTGAGAGAACGTGACACTTGTGCTCTGTGGTTGAGAGGAGCAGGGAGGGCGGCTCTGCCCACAGAGAGCTGAGCCGAGAAAAGAAAGTGGCTTGATGCTTTACAATCACCTACAGGCAAATTTGAATGTTCTGAACTTTAGATTAATAAATCAGAATTTCAGGATTCCTTGCTTTTATGATGCACAGTGAGGGAAATCCTGAAGAGATTTCTTTCAATTCTTTTGACGTGGTGTTGGTACCCACCACCTCACTTCAGTTTATTCCATGTGGTGAAGTGGTCCAACAACAAGGAAGTAAAAACTTGAATCAGAGCTGTGATAGGCAGCAATAGCTGCTCCAGGCACACTCTCCTCAATCCAACAAAGGACCAAGGATTGTTTCTCCATTTGAAAAATGTCAGCCTGACTAATTACATTAATTCTACATGTAATGTTTTTGAGTTTGCCAATTAATAAATCAGTACCAATTAGGGTAATACCAGACATCCAGCATTGCCTACTGATGGTTTGTAGGGCATCTCCATCCTTTCATTACTAATGGAATTTTTTTTTTTTTTTGGTAATAAGTGCTATGATCTTTTCTTTGGTTTCCTTGTCTCTGATACTGCCAAGCTAATTAATATTTGCAGTGTTCTTTAACTATCAAATGAGGTTGCAACCATAAGCACATTCTTAAACCTCTTAGCGCTGAAGGGAAGACCTAAATAACTTTTAAATCTGCGAGACAATGTCAAGAAATGCACTTGCTTAAATTTAATCCATCACTTTGTGCCAGCAACACATATAACTGAAAGGTCAGAGAATCATTGAGAGGGAGAAAAACAATTAATTTGGTATCAAAAAGGTAATAGGATAAGGCCTTGCCCAACCCTCTGCTATTGTTCTGCTGCATTAACTTCAGCAGGTCAGATGCCACTGGTTGTTGACCTCAGGCTAAACAGGGTCAGCCCAGGCTGATTACAAAAGAGATGTTTGCACTTATCCAAGTGTCTCTTAAAAAACCTGAACCCACATCTGTGTTGTTCCTGAGGAGGAACACACAGAGGGTAAACATTTTTCAATGCAAATATCATTTAGAGAATCTCGTGCATGAAGAACGGCGTCCCCAGCCTGGCACAGCTCCTGTGTGAGTCCTTCCCACACTGGCACAGGCTGTGGCCCCAGACCTGGCAGTAGGTGTGTGCCAGAGAACTGGAGAGGCACTGGGAAAACCTGCCGTGAAAGGAAGAGGTGGAAAACTGTTGTGTTTTTGTTTTTTTTTTCTCATCTCTGCTGCTGCACACATTGTTTCAGTGGAAAGTCTGCTCCAAGAGGAGCTGCTGATGTTAATAAAACAGAATGTGCCTGTGAGTTCAGATAACTGTCTTGGAGGGGGGAGGAAAAGGTCTCAAAGTCTTTTACGCCTAAAAACGTTTTTATGCAAGTATTCAGTAAACCTCGTCAACGTAGTGGGTGAGATTCAGGATTCATCATATCTTTTAAATTCACCTGTCTACACCCTTGGGATCTGCTCTGTGCTCCTTTTGGGGTCAGTGGGGCTCAAGTCATCCCACTTCTTTTAGGAGGAATGACTTTTTGTTGGTGCTAGATTGGCTTTGTCAGTGCCGTGTTGACCACAAGCTGGCTTTTGAGTGCAGCTCTGTGCAGTTAAGGTGAGGATGCTGCCAGTCTGTCTCTCCTTTCAGCAAATTCTGATGCTTTTGGTTGACCTCAGCCAAAACCAAGCATCTGGTAAAGAGCTGCAAGTTTCTACAAGATTTATGGCTGCAAACTATGAGTAGGGCAGAGAAACTCTGGAAGTTTCCTAATCAGAGGTGGCCAAAGCCATGTAATGTCACTTCACTTTTATGGTGGAGTAACTTGGGAGGTGGTGGTGCAGAGAGAAACCATGGCTGACAGATCCTGATTAAATACAAGTGCCTTGTTTCTGTACCTTATGGCAGACTGCCCCATCCAAGCCATCCAGCTTGTAGCTCTGCAGTTCAGACAATTTTTATAATTACAAAGCTGTAAATATTCCAGCTGACAGATGTGAACTGGAGCATTGCTGTGTTGTAAAAACATTTGAGACTCTAGCTCTGGGCTAGAGACAGTTAGATAATTGAAAAAAAACCCAAACCACCAACTCTCCCTCTAACATATGCTACCTACCTGCTGAAATTTTTATGGGGCTGCTCCCCTAAATATGCTCATCTACTCTATGGATGAGACCTTTTGGAAACAGTTGGATTTGTATCACCTTTAATTCTGTGATGTGCTGGGCCTTCCCCTCCTCTGCTGGGGTGCAGGGGTTATAGGTTTGGTTTTGAGCACCAGTGTTTCTAATAGAGGTACTGAAGACTTCTAATTCTACAACTTTTTCTAGGAAAGTGAAAAAGGACTCTGATTACTGCTAATAAATATATAATATTTAGTAAAGATTGAGTGCAGTGAAAGGAGCAAACTCCTTTAAACAGGAACCATTTGCCTCTAAAAATGTTTAACTGCAAGAATGCTCTTTTGCTTGGGATCATGCTGGCAAAAAGCATTAATTGTGAAGGTTTCTCATTTATTCTAGAGGGTTGCTGAGCTTTATTTTGTGTTGACCAGGAGCCCTCTGTGCTGCTCCTGCATTTAAAGCTTTCCCTCACCCAGCACTTCCACATCTGAACATTGACTGGTCAAGAAGATAATGTTGTAATTGTCCCAGGGCTGTGCCAGTGGGGGCTGTCCCACTGTGCTGGGGGCACCCAGGTAAAGGTATTTCTTCATTTTCCTCATCAGAAAAGGGCAAAGCACAAATGTGTGCATAGGCTCTGCTCAGATGGCTTGGGGGAAAAAAAAAAAGGCAAAGGGTTGGGAAATTAAAGTGCTGAATGAAGAATATGTTAGATAAGTGGAAAAGTAAAGGAGGATTTTGCCAAGCTGAGACTGTCCTGTGGTGTCTGTCACTTAGAAACCCAATTGCACGGTCAACTGCAATAGCATGAAAGCCCATCAGCCCAGTAATCTCCAGCTTGTAATTGATTCTGTTTCTACAAATGTTAGCTAAAGCAAAAATCTGCATTAAGGTAAGTGCTAAACATCCATCAGCCTGACTGATTAGCCAGAGCAGGAATTGCTGGAGAAATGCATGTTATTTGCCATCAGATTAAGTGAAGTTTTGCTTCCACAGTTGGAGAGCTGATAATTTGCTTGTGATGGGATCAGTTCAGTTTTCAGCTCCACTTGCTGTAGAAACCTCAGTATTTAAGGGCACATCTTGAGCCAGATAGGCAAATTAAAAAGTGTTTTCTGATTAAATAGATATAAAAACATGTTGAAAAGCTTGAATGGTAAAGATTGAACAGCTAAACCAGACAATGATCAGGCCAAACTCTTTATGTAAGAAGGCTAAAATTGCTCTATTAATGGTTAGTCTAAATCTTCTTTGATATTGTTTCTTTTGTCCTATATATGTTTTTCTCTGTTGTTGTCTTTTCTTGAAGCTTGATCACCTGATATTAGCTTCCATTGATTCATTAAGGTAACCACGCTTTTGTGAACTGAGCAACTACATTCCATAACTAAGAATGCATCCAGGGTGTAAATGCCTTTACAATATAATAATGATATCAACTTAGCAGGGAGATAATACTGAGTCTGAGAAACTCTGATTTTTTTAAAGCATTCTGTAATGATTATGTGTGTCCACATGAAAATTATTCCTGGTCTGGGCAAAATCCATCATTTGCTGATGCTGAGCAATTACATGGCAGATGGTATTAGTTTCCTTTCTAGCTTATGTAACTCCACCAGACATCATGAATTAGGAGTTTTATAATATTCTGTTCATACTTTAATTGAACATTTTGGTGCTTAAACTCAAAATTCACTTATAAAAATGTTCTCTACTAATCATAGTGCTCTAAGGCTTAGCAAAAATTAATGCAAAAGCATTATAAAGCGATTAAAACTTGGTTTCCTTTGTATTCAAGCAAGTTCTTGTGAATAATTTTTTCTCTGTTTTCTTGTCTCTGAGGTAAGCATCTTGCACATACCTCACCAAGAAATCCCACACAGAGCAAGTCTTTAGTTCAGCAGGAACCTTCCCTTGGAAAAGTGCTCCGGGGTTGTGAGTGGCTGCTGGTGGCCAGGACTTGGCTTTTGCCACCATCAGTGGCCACTGCTGGGTGTGCCAGGCTGGCAGGTGGGATGGGAACAGAGCACAGTTCACACCTACCTGAATCAGGGGTTTGATGCTCCTTCCTCAAAACACCCAATGCTTAATCACCTTGGAAAGCCCTTTTGTTTCCAAGCTCTCAGAAAACATCCTCCCCCTGCCTACTGATGGCTGGCCAGGTGATCCCTGAGAGCTGTGTTCTTTATCAGCAGGATGGGGGAGCTGGCCTGGCTGTGGTCCCGTGGGACCAAGCCACGGTGATGCTGAAATCCTAATAAATACCTGAAGATATTTATTAATTAGCCAGACTGTGCCCCATGTGCATCATGACTTGGCAGGCTCAAGGCCCAGGTAAATCAGTGAAACAAAAAGAGCAGCCCCACAGGCAGAAGGAATCTTGAACAGATCTGCCTGTCTTGGTGGGACTCTTGTGGAACCCTCAGCTCCCACCTTTCTTTCATTCCTTGCTGAGCAGGTGCTGTGGTTCATTTTCCTTTTGCATCCTTTCTACCTCCTGGGCCACTCCTTTTATTGGAACTGTCTTTTCCCTAGAAACCTGCAAGGCTGCTGTTTCTAAAGAACTTCCTCGAAATTAGTTGAAAATGCTCCTCAGGCTTGTAAGGAGCAGATGAGAACAGGAGGGCCCCGATGGGTTCCTTCTGCTTGTTTGTGATCTCTTGCACCACTGGCAGACTTGTTTCATCTCAGACTTGCAAATGAATTCTCTCCACCAGGGCTTTCACCTTCCCTTATGTGTAATTTGCATCTCACGTGTGGCTGTGCAAGCCAATGGGAGCAGGGAAATGCAGTGGCAGGAATTGTTTGTGATGGTTCTGTCTGCACCAGAAGTGGAAAGAGCTGTATCCTCAGTAGAGTAACTCTCCCTGGTGAGAATTACAGCTGATTTTTCTGGCCCAAAAAGGTTGATGAGACTTTGTGTAAGTACCTAAACATTTGGATACATGTGAAATAAATAAAGCCACCAAACCACGTGCAGTTTATTTGAGGTTACAATAGCTTAATTTCTTAAGCATCCTTATTAAGAAATGAGGAACAATTCAGCCTTTAATACAATGTGGAGCTGTGATTCATAGTTGGTGGTTGGAGAAAGCAGTGAACTAATTGCTTGGGTCTGGTCAGCAGAGAGTGAAGCAGCTCCCTTGTCTGTGATACCATGTCTCTTCCCTTTCTGATTATTCCCCAGCAAACATCCTACAGCCCCATTCATAAAGTCCAGTAATGACACAAGAAATGTCAGGAGTATCTGCTGAAGGAGTGGGAGGCTGACAGAGCAGCACATTGTGAGCCTGCAGAGCAACTCTGCCTTTCCTCTGGGGTTGTTTTCAGTTCTTTTGTCAGCTGATTACATGGTCTTTTATAATTTCTAATCTACAGAATAGAGCTATTTGCTTGCGGATTATGTAAAAGTCGCAGGCTTATGCAAAAGAAAAACAAAATAATCTGAAAGTGGATTCTCTTGGCAAAAGTTAAGCTTCATTTAGGTGTTTTTTTTTTATCTAAAGGGGAGTTTAATCTAAGGGTGTGCAGGAAAAACCCAAAACTTCTGCCAGTTTTTGAAATTTCAACTTTGTGATGTTACATCACCAGCACCCTTGTGGACAAGACTTAAATTACTTGTCTCTATTCAGCAAAATGTATTTTGTGTTTAAAGTTGTGCAAAATGTAAATGTGCTAAAAGTTGTATTGGTTTTTATCAGTTTTGATGAATAGAAATAGTGTTAAATAGTGCTAAAATGTTTGTAGAGGCACCAAATCACGGTGCAAGGTTGTTACATTTACTGTCTCCTTCATTTGTTGGTAAGAAGAGCACATACATATCTGGATTTTTTTTTTTCAAATGTCAGTCTGTGGAAGTGGGCACTAAGTCTTTGCACAAAGAAGGAACTGTGAGATTGGGATATAAACCATGTGAGCTGTGAGGTGTCTTTACATTGGTCCCCAAAATTGTCCAGAAAGATTTGCATTTGCAGTCTCAAGAGTGAAACTTTGGTAGACTGTGTGTGTGTATAAATACAGAAGAGGATGTGGTGAAATAAGATGAAAATGATGATAAGAAGCAACAGAGTTTCTTGTGAGTCTCAGGGTTGAAAGAAGGGATTGAGATGGGACCTGGTGGAGACAAATGAGGTTCTTGGCAAGGGTAGGAGCTGAACTAGCATGAGGGATCTGAAATTCCAGCATGGATGGAGGAGGGCAGGGTTTGCTCAGCTGTATGTAAAACCTCCCTGAGCTGCTTGCAAGGCCTGCAGATGTGAGGAGGTGTGTGCAGATGGCTGGTGTGATACACTCACCATTTATCAATATGAACTTTGGAAGCTGGCTTAAACCCCTCTCCTCAGCACCTGCAGCAGGCCCCCTGCTATCTGCTGTGCAAAGTGGGCAGATGTATGTCCAAGAGGCACACTTTATTTTTCTTGGGTCAACATTTCACGTGGAGTTGTAGCAGGGTAGTTTTGTTTGGTTTTCATTGAGCCCCTTATTATTAGCACACTTCTGTTGAGGAGTGAATAGTAATGCCAGAATAATGGGATCTGCAGTGCAGGGCTGGGACCACTGGGTTTGGCCTCCCAATAAACCATTCTTGTGCCCCTGCAAGGGCAATGTCAGAACAGAATAAACCTACCCAGAAAAGAACAATGCATGATTTGCCAATGTAAAAGCAAAGGGGTCTTAGGGACAGAATTTGGATCTGTAACTAAAGTGAATGGACCCCAACCCCAAATATTCTCTTTTTCTAACAAAAGCTTTAGAAGTTACAGAGGAAGTCTTGCTGTCTTTGATAACTCCAAATGAGGTGTCTCAAAAGGCATCTCTGCTTGTTGGATTGATGTATTTGGAGGCATTAAAGAAACTTCTGTACAGCAAAGCTTAATTTGAGAAAAAGATTCTCAGTTCTGGTTTAAGATTTTATGACTTGAACAGGAGTTAAGTTTGCAAGGCTTGTGTTTCTTGCTACAAAAGTACTTTCTACTTAATATATATTTTGTCTGTAGATTAGCCACAATAAATTCTCTCGTGTCACTAAAATATGAATTTGATAGTTCTCAGAATAGTTCTATTACTCTGGAAGTAGGGGATCTGCCATCTAGATGCCTGTCCTACTTGTACATTAATCCAGCATTCCAATAAGAATGTGATTCGACATAAAGAAATATTCACCTTGTACAAAAATTGTACAAAATAACTTCCATGACTGCACTTAGGGAGAAAAAGGATCTGCTTGCTTGGGGATGCATGTAACTTCTTTCACCCAATTAGAATGGGGTGTTTGACTTCTGAAGGCACCAAAAAAAAAAAATCCGTCATGTATGTTCTGCTTGCACTTCATTTTAAATGCTTCTCTCAGAGTTTACCACTTATGTTTAATAGCAGGTTCTTGTCTCCAAGATTACTAAGTGGTTTATAGACTGTTTATGTAGGGATTACTGTATTTATTTCTGAGTTGATTCTCAGAATTTGACAACTGTGTTCCACAGCAATACATAGCTGTTTTTGCTAAAAATTAAGCTGCATTATGAGGATCTAGTTCATAAATCCAGACTTGCTCTTGCTGTTTACATGAATGTGTTTGGGTAGGAACTTAGACTTGAGCCTGGAGCAGAGAAGTTGTAGTTTTGTTTCCTCCTGCTCCTCACTCTTTCCTCTCTCCCCCTCACGGTGGGGCTGGACAAGGTGTAAGACCAGAGGCACCCTGGTCTCTGACACACTTCAGACCTGATTCCTCCCTCAGTGCTCTGTGGATCCTGAGTCTGACTGGCAGCCAGACACGTGGTTAGGAAATGCATTGTCCAGGAGACTCAGCTTTTGTCACTGTTCAGTGTAGACAGTTTTTGTAACTATTTATCTGCAAGATAAGAAATCCACATTTCATTCTTGGCTTAAAGATAGATCATAAGGAACAATGCACCATTGCAACCAACCCTGGAAATCTGGAAGCTATAGTGGAAAAGTAGGAGAGATTTCAGATCTTTTTTGTGCCTGTGACCTTACTGGCTTTGCTGTTGGCTGCTGTCTCATATGGTGTGACTTGCATCTTAATTTTTATACACAGCTAAACTAAGAACAGATTTACCTTGTTGGTCCTCAAGATGCTCATATTGCTATGACTTGTTACTTTATACTGAATTATTGTGGTGAGGAAGATCACCAGTCAGACCTTTGATGGAAAATTAATTTGATATAGAAGCATTTTAGAGCTTCAAAATATCAGCATATTTATATACATATACTTAAATATACCCTTAATGTTCTTTTTCTTCCTCTCAGTCACTACTCCAAGTTGTTTCTTCTGCTCAGGGTTGGCTGCTTTGCCAGGCTGTCCCTGCACAGCCCTTGTTTTCTGTGCTGCCACTCAGCTCTGTCTCCTCACTGGTCACATCTGCAGGAGCCTGTTTTGTTCCTACAGAAAACCTCCCCTCATCAGGGAGAGGAAAAGTTTGCCCTGCTTAGCAGAAGCTGCTCTGCCCCTGCTTTCGTTTGGACTTGTCCTCTAAATCCAAGACACATCAAAGGTTTTCCCCCATGTGATGGAGGCTCCCTGGCCTGCTCTGAAATGAAACAATGGCTCCCCTATACTCTGGGCTCTGTGCTCCAAATGTGTCTGTCTGCCTGGCTAATGGGGCTCAGCCGTTTCTGCCATAAAGGGCTGGTTGTGTTCTGCACAACGGGCTGGGGCAGATACTCTGGGAGGGCACACCCTGACACACAGGGCAAGGCAAGAGAGGGCTCCTTGCAGCTGTGAATGTTTTGTTTATGAGATTAAAATCACACACAGTATTTGAAGGGGGGGGGAAAGTAGAAACAGGAATGAGCTGCTTTGTGATAGTTTTGGTTACAGGCAGTGTTTTCTACAGCACCCAGGGGTGATGCACAAGTGTGAGTGTACAGCATTTGCTGAGCCAACTTTAGCTTGAACAGGCAGCAAAAGCATTGAAGAAGAGATTTCTTTCAAAAGTCTACCTAAATCAAACCAGTGGTTCCAGGTGGTCTTAAATTCACAGTTTTTGAAACAGAGATTGAGCAGGAATGCTGCAGCTTCACTGCTCTCTGCACTTGGAATGTATAGAGGGAGCTTGTTTGCAGACATGGCTGGCATTCTGCTGGCACTGTTCTCTGCTCCATTTTTAGAAATCATGCAAGTCCTATTTTCAAAAGGGAAACCTGCTTTTGAAAACCTAATTTTGTGTCTCTGGAGCCTGATCGATTGTGCTGGTGGAGAGTTTTGCTGTAAGCATCTCCATCTGATCCCTGCTCAGGATCACACATTGCTGTTGTCTGACTCCCACCACTGGAGCACAAGTGTAATCTTCAGAAATTGGGGGTCACTTGAATGGGAAATGCAAAACTCATCTGATGACAAAGATGTCTTTCGATCCAATGATTTTTTTTTAAATTGCTTTTGGAAGTTTTGTCAGGACACCTGGAGTTTTGCACATAAGGGGCTTGTGGGGTATTTTGTGTGCAAAGATCAATTTTGCAGAGCAAACTAATATTATTTTGCATGTTTTCCAGCTTAAAATTAAAATAATTCGTCTGAAACTGGATAAGGTTAAATCTGAGGTGAGAAAATAAGAGAATAAAATTGGGAAGATAGCATATCTTTTACCGTTTGAGGAAGGACTTCAACAATGAGTGTGTTTCACACATATTCCATCACAATGGGATGCTTACAGCCGAGACTCATGCCTAGATACAGGCATATTTGCATCGAAGTCTGGTGTTAGATCACTAAATATCCTCTTTTGTGCTAAGCTTTTGTTGCCTTTTTTTCTGTTGCATCTGTACCTGAGGATTTCTATTAAACTGCAGAGTCATTGTTTCCCCTCAGCTTGGATTCCTTCCCGCAAACAGGGATGAGCTGACTGGGGAGCGCTGGTGGAGCCACGGCCGTGTCAGCTGGGGCACAATAGCTCACATCAGCACCCAGTTCAGAGCCAGAACATTCCTGCCTGGCTGACTCTGCCTTTGACAACCTTTGTTCTTTTTGTGTGTGCGGTGTAGTGTCGCAGGTAAATAAGGAAAAGTCGCTTTTTAATAATAACTGTATGGATTGGAATGAAACAGTGTCCTAATTCTATTTCAGTCACCCTGAAAAGACAATCCCTGCTGGCAGGGTAGTGGCTACACACTCTGCTAATGAAATACAAGATGCAAGGGTTGCATCATGAAAATGTTCCTCATCATCTAAATAACCCCGGGGCAAGCTAGAGATGCATAGCTGCTTTCAGGAGCTCCTCAACTTTCTGCTACCTTGTTATATCCTGGAAAAATATTTGTTTCCTATCATTCAATGTCTTTATTTTCAGATCACTTTCTGATGACTTGTTTGCTGAATCCAGGTCTACCTATGAGGGTTCATATTACTTCCATAGGATGGAGATAAATTATTTCTGTCACCTCTTTATATCTTCCATGGGGAGCACTATCTGAAGTTATTCTGAGTTGTTGTCATAATTCACAATGCTAGAAATGCATGTTAGCTTTGGGATGCTCTGCCTGAGCACATGTGGGAATGTAAATGGCCTGGGTGAAAATATTTTCTGCAGCACAGCAATTCTATAATACCTTTAACTGCTTTGATTGCTGCTTTTTGTGCACAGTGATGGCAGCTATTCTGGAAATTTCAGTTTGAAAGGCAAAAATCAATGAAGGCTCTTCCCATGTTAAAAACAGTTTCTCAAATATTTCTGAGGTATTTGGTGATGCTTCTCTGTTTCTTCTATAGGCTTTAAATCAAATCTGTGTTAGGTGACACAGTCTTGCTGCAGGGCAGCTCTGGCTTTTTTTTGTTGTCACTGCTAGTCAGAGAGGAAAAATAATAATTTACTGATGTGGTATGGAATTGGTGGATTGTTGCTGTAGGGAACTGCTCACTCCCCTCCTGACCAACCACTAGGTTGTGTTTATAAGCATGTTTTTCTTCCACTACCTGATGGTGATTCTAGCAGGGTGTTGGAGTGGCTCCTCCTGGTCCATGCTGAGGGGTAAGGAGGGATGGAGATGCGATGCCCCATTTGCACTGGTCACTCACTGGCCTCGGGCATGCCAGCCTGCAGGCTTCCTTAAATGCAAGCTGTTTGCTGAATTCTGGTGTAGCTTTTTGTAGTCTGGTCTAGCCAAGAGGTGTTTTGTCCCAGGGAGGAGGGAAAAAATGCATCTGCAAAGTCTGCAGGAGCTGTTGTGGAGGCCTCTGCTTCAGATCTGCCTCTGCCTGTCACAGGGTAAACAAAGCGTCCCGGGAGGACTCGGGGTTAGCTGAACACCTTGGTCACACACTGAGCAAACTATCCCCCAGGTGTGCTTGCAGAACAGACTCTCCATCAGCGTCCTGTCATGCACAAAATGTTTATCCAATTTGTCAAGATAATCTTTCTTCAAATAAGCTCAAGTCCTAGGCCTCCGAATAGCCCAATTTCAAGCAGTATAAGGTAACTCTTTTTTTTTCACTCCTTTGCTTGCACTCCCCCCCCTCTTTTTAATCACTGTGTCAACTTTTCCTTGGCTTTAAGCAAACTGAAAGTAATTATATCACTCTCAAGTGAGTTATTTTTTGACTGAGTTAGATGATTTGTAAGTTACTTCAAAATGCTCCCAAGTTGGGGTATCCCTTTCCAAACACACCTTCTCAGAAGCCTCACGAGGTTGAGCTCATCAATGACCCAACAATATGTTTATATTGGCACATGTAATTGATTATTAATGATAACTAATTCAGGATGTTTGTAAAGAAACATAATTTGGCTTTCCCTCCCCTTTCCCCTTAATGGTAGCTTCACCTATGGTTCTGGATTTCCCTTAGGAATCTAAAAGAGCTTGTACATTGTCATTTTCTGTTTGAAGATATCAATACATTTTAATTCTATTCTGAAGTATGGATTAATAATAGATCAGGTGTTGCTGCCTCAGACAATTCTCACTCTTTCAGTTGACAGACAACAGAGTTTCTCAGTTTTGCTGAATACCAAATATTACTTCTGTGATGGTTCAGAACCGTCAGGTGGAGAGTAATTTGTGCAGTTTTTTTCCCTCAGCTCCTGCAAAGAACTTGGTGTATACCCAAAAATAGAAACATAAATCGTCTTTTTTTTTTTTTTTTTTTTTTTTTCCAATTAATTTTT
>VWYP01015986.1:196828-265272 GCA_013400435.1 Pycnonotus jocosus | reverse complement strand
TTTTTTTTTTTTTTCCCAATACATTTCATGTATTGATTTCCTTCCCCCCTCTCTCAGCCCAGGTAAGACACCAAAACCTGTCATTTCCTTTTCGCTTAAATTACGATGGAAGCAAACGTTATCTATTTCCTTACAGTTCTTTGCAGGCAGGATCCTCAATGCACTTGCTATTTAATTTTTAAATTTAGTGGGTAAAATACTGATCTGGAGCCAATGGCAATGCTCCTGGTGGCCAGATGCAGTCAGTGGGTTCGTGGGGACACTCTCAGGAGCTGAGTAGGAGCCGAGGATGTTCTTGCCTTTCCTCTCAGCCCAGGTCGGGGCAAGCACAGCTGGGTTTGAGCTTTGCATTAGAAAAGCTGTGTTTAAAGCCTGACTTTTAAAGGGTGTTAAGCGGCACCAATCATTATGATAATGACGCTTATTGTTTTGGGAAGAAACGCTGTGTTTAAGCAGACTGGTGATATCCTATTTATTGTTCGTGAAGGGGAAATGGTAAAATTTGCCTTTAAGGCACGTTGTGAATTGGAAGAGGAAAAAACCCCAACTTCATTTTTCATAACAGCCATATACCTTTGTTCCCTTTTCATGGATTCCTGCTGCATTTAATTGGTCAAACTTGGACAGGTAATAGCCCTCCTATAATACCTCTGACAGAGCCAAGGGGATATGATGGGTAAACAGATTTGGGATTTTGATACAGTGCTCTTTCTCCCCCATCAGTCAGCCATAGATATTCATAAAAATAAATATTTGGACTACAATGGCGCAAAAAATAGGGTTAAAAAATGTCCAGAGCTGCTATAAATATAAATATAAATATTATTATATTTACAGTAGTAAGGGTTGTAATAGCCAGTAAATAGAACTCTATTAATAAAGATTGCTATTATGCAGCTGAGGACCTTGAAGTGCTTAACAATTCATTAAAGCCTCACAACCCTTACCCTTCCACATTATCAATAAATGTTATGATTACATACCTATTCTAAAGTAGGTAAATGGAGACCCTGTGCACTTGAGTGAATCTTTTTTCCTCAAGGTCACATAATGACTTGGTGATAGAATTCAGCAATCTTTACATTACCACCTGAGACTGCTCCTTAGAAAATTCATTTTTGGAAAAGACAGGGGAGAAAAGGGTATTCATGCTGGTGTCAATACAGCTCTTCTGTCTGAGGAAGCATTGTCTTTGGCTCCTGTAGAGTACATATTGGATGTGCTGCTCAGGGCTTTTTCTGAATGGTAAATTCATCTTTTCTTGCATTGCCAGTCAACTAATTGCTGTCTGTGCAGCCTCACAACTGTTCTAAGTTTGTTCTGCATAATTATGTTTCTGCTCATGCTCTCTCATGCTTTTGTTTGTGTAAGTTGGTTTGCACATTATACAGCACTTGTCAGACTCACTTGCAGGGAAATAAGTGGAGAATTGTGCTGCATAATATTTTGAGTGAGGAGAAGTCAGTCTTCATCTGGCTGATTTGATAGTCCCAGGAATCACTTTGCTTGGTGCCAAAGAGTGAAATCCAGCCTGTAAAAGGGTGTGGGCAGGAGCGGGCTCGACAGCCCGAGCAAAATTGAAAGCGCAGCATGTCAGAACTAAATTTGGGTTTTGCAGAGGTAAGTTGCATATTGCCTGAGTCATCAAACACAGCAGGAACCTATTGCTTGTGGGTAGAGCAGAGGGAGCATCCTCCTTCCCAGGTACCTCCAAAGCTCTCTATAAAAGGCTTCCTTTCTGGGTGGCAGCATGGCAAGGTTCATGTTACTCTCTGACAGACTCCTTTGTTGGCCTCATGCAAAGAATCTGTTCCACTGCCCTGTGAAAATAATGATCAAGTCTTCCCAGAAATCATTAGCCAGGAACTATTTCTGGCAAAAAGAGAAATGTTGCCTGAGTCTACGCTTAGGCAAAAAAAAATTTGTCAAATACACATGGCCAACCCCAAATATTTATGATTTAAGAGCCAGATCTTTCAAAACGATGGAAATAGACTAAAAATATTGTTTTGTTTGCGTCAGTGAGAATTGAAAATATGTGCCTTGTGAATAAAACAGATTGTTAAGTAATGCCATTATTCTAGAAACTGGTGTGTTTATGAAAATTTTGTGGGTTCTTATCAGGTTATCACAAATATTATAGTAAAATTCAAAGCAACAATCATGTTTCTTTGTGACTACTTAAAAAAAACCCCAGCTTCAAGGCTAATCAAGTCTTTTACTTTTCTGGCATTTTTCAAAAGCAAAAATCTACTCTTGTGTGTACTTTTGCAACAGATCAAATTGCGCTGTTTTCTCATATGTAAAAAAATAGCTTTTCCCCCTGCAACATTTCCAGGTTATTTTTATTGGAAATGTATCCTTTCAGTTTTCTGCGGTTTTAGAATAGTAAGAACACTTTCATTTCCTGAATTTTCCTTGCTAGCCTGGATAGAATGTGCTGCTATTGACCTGTTCCTATTAAGGCTTCACAGTTTGAACATCAGCATTTTATAGTCATGGCAAAAATAAAGCTCAATTCTGCCACGTGCAAACAAAACATAGAGTTGCCAATTGTGCTAAAAAAACCTCTCTGTGACCTGTTGGCTCAATCAGAGTTTAAACAGTTATAAATTACTCTTGCTCTAATGGTATATGGTCAATTTGCTAGCAGTGCTCATTGATTGGACAGCTCTGGACAAAACATCACAGTGCAGGCTTGGAGATTTGACTCTGACCCATATTTTGTGTGAAATTAAACTAAAGAAGCTGTGTTTTCTATGAAGCTTTATGACAGGAGAGTGTTCAGACTTTCCATTTGCATATTCATTTTCTAGAGCAGTTGGGCTTCTGTCATTTAAATCTGAACTCTGCTGAAATGGGAGGCAGTCATTTGCTGTTAGAATAGAAGAAAATGCCCAAACTTTTCAATCTTGCTTTCACCTTCTTCACTTAGAAGTGATTTTCTTGCTAGTATCTAGTCATGTTTGAGGCAAATTAATATTTCAGACCCTTTTCCCCTTTTGCTGAATGTGTATCACATGAGGACCACAATCAGACAGCAGTGGTTCTCTGGGAAAAGATCAACCTCATTTTGCAGATTCAAGAAGTTCAAGTAATTCCAACAGCATGCAAATGTTGGTGCTTAACCAGGAATTGTCTCTGAACCTTTATGTTCATTGCTGCTTCTTGATTGAGCATTCATGTTGTTGTATGGTAGAAGAAAAGGTTGCAGGATAATTCCTTGCCACTCTGGCAAGCTGTGATCTGGAGTGTAGAGGGAATCATCTCCCTTATTTTGTCAGTGTTACCTCTTTGAACTCCTGGCTAGAAAGGTATGATAAAGATCTGTCTCAAAAGGAAGGTTATCAGGCAAGTACTGAGACTTCAGGAAGTCTTAAGCAAACCTACAGAGTCTTTTTGCCATTCAATTGCTCCATCCTGAGCCAGGCTCTTCCTTACTGGTGTATTCTGTAATGAAAATGCCAGTGCTGCTCTAATTCCTGCTGCTCTAATGTGCCTCTCCCTGGCCCTTGCACTGAATGCTGATTATTCCCTCAGTGGTGCTGCCTTATGCTCTGTGGAGTCCTGGAGAAGCCAGGGTCATGAAGTCTGAAGGAAAACGTGGCTCAGCCTAATCCTAGAGACAATTGGATGCTGGATGGGAAATATTATGTTGGGGAAGATGAAAATGTAGCAGCTCAGTTTGGCCATGTGCTTCAAACACAGATGTTTGACAGTTTTGATATGGACTCTTCCCCCTTGTAAAATAGCACTTTCTGATACTTCCAATTTATTTACCTGGCTGTTGCTACTGGGAGCCTGTCACAAGGACCATAGGGCACGGAGGAATTGCTCTTTTGCTGGACTCCACAACAGAGGATGCATTAAAAATGGATGGTGAAGAACGAGGGAGAACTGTATGGAAGTTTAAGTGAAAGTGTTCCTAGAAGTCTTTCTCATTAATTGTCTCAAGGGCTCCAGCTACTTGAAAGATGTCCCAAGGGCAAACTTATTCTCTAAGAAGACAACAGATCTTGGCAGGCTAATGTGCAAACTCTTTAGTATCTGCATTAACTCTCTGGGTGCTAAGATTAATTTTTTTTCCTTTTAATTGTTAATGCTATCTTTGGAAGAAGCTGACATAGAAATTGTAGTTACTCAGGCAGTTTGGTTGTGAAGTTCAGGTGCACAAGGTGAAATCTTAGAACTGATTACATAAAGATAAAGCATAATCCTTCTGGGTGAGAGAGTTTTGGCTGTTATATTCTTCAGCCAGTGCAAACACACAAACTATAAAAAGCAACTTTTTGATTGTGTTGTTTTTGTAAATTGCCCATTGGCTTAATGGTTTTCCAGGAACTCTTTGACTTTTTGTTCTTTCCATGAATTTTTGAACAGGATCAGTGCTCCAGAGGCAGCCAGAGGCTGGACTAAGTCAAAATACTCAGATTTGATTTCTATCCCTGCCCTGTATTGTTAAAGATTTGAGGAGCTATCCAGCTTCCCTGGAGATGTTCAAAGCTCAATATTCTCTGTCCTGTGATGAGGTTCTCTGAGGTCTGTGGTGTTCCTCAGGTGGTGTCCTAGGGTGACTAGGACAGGTGGTTTGTTGGGTTTTTTTTGAAGTGGGGAGGGTGTGGCGCTTTTTTTGAGTATCTCTTGTGTAAGTCACCCACGATTGTCACAGATATCAGTAGGGACCCCTAAGCGTTATAGGTGGCTATTACCTCTTGAGGAGTGGTCCTCAAATGACTGAAGAAAAACAATTTGGGATAATAACTGTTTCCATTTCACTGGCAGAAATTTTAGTGTTGCAAAAGCAGAAACAGATATCTGGTTTGACATCATAGATACAGTTCTGTCCACAGAGGAAGCCGTGATGTGGCTTCAAGAAGAAAAGAAATCATGCAGTTTTAAGCAGATTAGATAATTGAGATTAGCCCTCTGTGATCTTGCTGTGTTTTCATTTATTTCAAAACAGTCTAACACAGAGCATGTTGAGCAATCAGTTGAAAATCACGTGCAAACACTGCCTAAGTACCGATAAGGATCGTGGAGGTAAACAATGAATTCCTCCTAATGGCTAAGTCACCAAGGTAAGATCAAGTCTAAATACACACCCTTAGTTAAATATAATTTCATTAACTCAGGTTATGTGGCTTTAGTAAAGGGTTTTCTCCTCTCCCTGCTCTCCACTTTCTGATGCTTGTCAAATGAATTGCATACAACCAATCCATCATTTTCAACTTTGTTTGTCTGTGCCAGAGATGTGTTTTGAGCTGAGCAATAATCCAGTATAGTTCTGTGAATCTCACAACAGATCAATCACAGATGCATTTGGCAATGCTGGTTTGGAAAGCACTATTTCAGTGCATTTTGTGTATGACATTTTTCTATCTGAATTCTATTAAAAACTAGCTTATTCTGATTTTTAAAAATGGCATGCTGCATTATAAATACCCAGATATGCCATTATTTCCCATTTAGAAGGCATGCAGGTTTTGCTATAGTGTTCTGATTGCAGGAGTTAAAGGGTTTCTAATCCCCAGTTAATATTATGCAGTGTATGCTGTGTTCTTCATGCCATTCACTCATCCCTTTTCACCACCCTCCTTTCCAGAATTCTACATAGATGTGTTGGGATTTTTGTTTATCTGGGGCTTCATGTTTGGTCTGTTTTTTCCCCCCTGTACTTGGTGGGCAAGTTCAATTATTTCCAGTATTAACAGTTTATCCCTGATTTAACGTTTTTGTGGTAAATTCTAGCTTGAGGTATTCAACTGGTATTTATATCTCAGAATTTGGCTCTTTGTGAGACTTGCTCCTCCTTTTTGTGATGTCTCGTGTCCTTTACTTTTTTCTTCCCATTCAGCCATTTTTTTGGATTGATTGTCTTTCTTTGGTTTTCTGGCCAACCTTCTTCCTAAAAGATTTAGATTCTTTTTTTGCAAAATATTCTTTATTGAAGCTTCTAATCAGCAATGAAGTAGGTGAAAACAAACAACTCAAAGACTCTTTTCCACAGGGAGTTCTTGCTTACTTGTGAAATGTTTCTATTTTAATATTCCTCTCATCTTCCCTATTGATTTCCACAGAATCAGTTTTCTCTTTTCAGCACAACAGAAGACTTTTCACCCTGATCAGCACTGCCAACTGGTCCAGCCCCAAGGAGACAGTTAACACATACCAGATGACAATAAATAACAGTGATAATTGAAGCATCCATAGCAGTGGATTTAGAATTTATTGGCTCATTTATCAGCCTACATAAAACAGGTTTCCTTGCTGCCATAGTAGTAGCCTGACAAGGGCCAGCAGTAGATTCTTCAGAAGGAATACAATAAAACCCATAGTGGGAACATATGGGTTCCCCTCACTCAAAAGAGAATGGGAAAAAAGAAAGTGCTGTTAATAATGATGATGCATGATTTGTTTTATTTCCTGAAATTATGGAGATACCAGTGGTATCTTGTGATGATGAGTACTGTAAGTGTTTGTTCTTTGTCCAAAGGCTGGACCTCTTTGTGTTAAGCAAACACAGAAAACAAAAAGTGAATTGGTGCCTCAAAGAGCTTACAGCCTTGGAGGAGAAGTGCAGATGGATAGGAAAAAGTGGAAGAATGTGATGAGATTTTATTGACCAACACAAAAAGTGATGGAAAGGCAATATGAGTTGTCAAAACATCGCCTGTGATTTTTGCCGAGGTGGTTGGGAAAGGACATGAATGTGTTAACAGGCTTGCAGGTGCTTGCAAGGAAGCCCCACCGAATGCAGAGGTGATGTGGTTAAAATCATGAAGGTGTGTAATTTTGTTTTTTTGTCAATGTAGGAAATGTTTTCCAGATTGGTATGTTGGAATGATGATGAAGCAGAAGATGGGGTAGGTGATAAGATGTGAAACACCTTGCCAAGCAAGATAAGCTTATGTTTGAAATAATAGAAAAGATGGTGATATGGTCAAGAGCGAGGAAAGGACAAAACTGAAGAGAGAGAATTTAATCCACCTGCTTTGGATGTGGTATGGTTATTTTTTAAAATAACTATCCTTCCCAGGTATCCCAGCAGTAGAAAAGGATTCAGTTTGAACAGCAGGGAGATCTGGAGTAAGGATGTGGATTTCTAGGGCCATGAAGATAGATGAATTAGTGAATAATACCTGTGTAGAAGGAAGGCAAGGCAGGATAAAAGCTATCCATGTCCCAGTGTGTCATCATGAAAGCCAAGGGGGAGTGAGGACAGACTTTTCCATAGGATGCAGCAAACTATGCATTTAAACATGTATTGTTTAGCTACGCTGCCTTTTAACTTCACTGATCATCTCCTTGCTCTTGTATTGCAGAAGTTGTGTGAAGTACCCAGTTTAATCCTTTACAGTTCATTATGTCTTAGTTTTTATTTGCTTTTTCTCTAATCTAAAGAGCAATCATCTCAAGATGACAAAGTAGGAACAGCAATTGTGAGCACAGTGATATATAAGTAGAGCATAGGAAGGGGCTGAAGGCATCTATTATTGCTGGTAGTCTGATTTGTTTCTTTAATCTCTTTCATCTCTTTGCACTCAGTGCCCTTTTCTTGCTTGGGAAGCTGACAGTTTACTTTCTAGATCTATGCTGTAATAGCTACAAATATCTGCTGGATGTTTTCTGTTCAGAATTCTGGCATGAGATATTAAGATTTCTAGGTGTGTTGCTATTACTGCCCGGAGAACAATCCAAACCTACAGCAATTCCCGTGTTTCTGTGAAGTGTGATTGGAAAATACAGTTTTTGCTTGTATTTCTGTTTGCAGCCTTTAGTAACTCTCTGAATCTTAACAGTTTGTGTTGACACTTTCTGTGATGTTTTGTACTTTTTTTTTTTTTTTTTTAATCTTCCTGGCTGAAATGGGTGAAATTCCCCCTTGCTAACTTTGCACTGTGGCAGCTAAATATATCTAAGAAAACCCATTGGGGATGGATCTCTTTAGGGATCTGGCACAGTGTCTCCAGGGAGTGCAGTCTCTGACCAGCTCTGCTGAACAGCAATGATTAAATAAATGCATGGAATGTTAGCAGAGCTCTGTCTCATCGTGACAGAAAGGATGTAACGAAGTCCCCTGTCCTTTGTCTGGAGCTGTGTTGCTCCACCTGTAAGAGCAGAGCAATACAAATAAACCACTTGCCTTCTCTAAGGTACCTTGGTTTGCTTGGCTGCCTCTCTGCTGAGTTAGCCCCTCTCTGGATTGATCCAAATCTGCTATTCCAGGCCTTACTGCCTCTCTCCTTTCCCAAAACCAGGGGCAGGATTAGCACAAAAAAATAGTGTTGGGTTTGAAAACAAATCATGGGAAGTTTCCCAGGAAAGCAACAGAGGGCATTTAAAACCACTTTATTTTCAGATGGAATTAAAAATTGTTCTCTTAGTGTCAAAATAAGGAGAAAAAGACTTCTTTTTAAAAATTCTGTCCAGGGGTCTAAATCTGATCATGCATCCCAGCTGTTGCCTGCAGAGCTCACAGTCTGAGGCTCAAGAGGAGGCAGCACTGCATAGGAAGACTGAGTGACAAAAATGCGTCAAGGGAGGGACAGAGCTGCACGTGGCCGAGTGCTGGCTCTCTAATGCTGTGCAGGAAAACACCACCAGTGTGTACTAAAAGCAGAGTGAGGGCCATGTGATGTTATAGGCCAAACTGCACCCCGTAAAGTCACGGAGCAGGTTTGTTGTACCAACAAGCTGGTTGCAGCCCAAGCCAGGCAGGTGGCAGCTATGGCTGCTCCAGGAGCCAGGAGAGGCTCTGACCTGCTCACCTGGGCTGGTTTGGGATTTGTGTCTGAGGTCAGAGGCAGTGGTGTGGTGCCTCATGAAGTTTGGCCCCCAAGTTTTCTTTAGGAAGTGTGGCTGATCTTACATGATGGATTTCAAGGAAGGCTTATTTTAGTGGCACTTTTGGTATTTGTGGATGAAACTGGGAAAGGATTCATTTGCAATTAAATCCAACCCACCAGGACAACCAAAAGACCTGAGGTTTCTTTCAGTGGTTAATCTCATCTCTGATGTCTGATTTCCTAATCCTCTTCATAAATTCCACTTGCTCAACAGCCCACAGTCGTGTACTGCCCAAACCTCGACAACAGGGGATGCTGGGGAAGAGGGGCAAGTTAAATAATCAGAAATTTTGGAGCCAGTTTTGGATCTGTCCAGGATGAGATGGAAAGTGAGTTGGAAAATCATGGGATTTTGGAGCAGCTCAAAGCTTGGCAATTGACTAATGATAGCCAAGTCACTTACTGTACTCGCCACCACTGGCCAAGGCTGCTGCTGCTGCTGCTGCTGCTGCTGCTGCTGCTGCTGCTGCTGCTGCTGCGGCTTCTTCTTCTTCTTATTATTATTATTGTATCCATGAGCAACTCTGCAGATATGCCTGGGTCTTGTGAACCTGAGGCTGTGGGAGCAGGAAAGGAAAGTTAAACACCAAAGAGCAGCCAGGTGCTGTGGTTAGCAAATGTTTCCCCAATAATTAGATCACCCTGTGATGGAGACAGTGGAGCCAGATGGTGCAGGAGAGAGTTCACATCGTTAAAAAGTGAGAGGCAATGCACTTTTACAATAAATTTCACTTTCCATGTCTCATAACTACAAGATTTTTTTTTCCTCTCTTTCTATGTTATCTTTTGGCAAAGCTGACAGTTTTCTTTTATTCTTTTGGAAGTATTTTCAACATTGCATAGCTGTTTATTTAATATGTCTCTAGTGGCTCAGCAGATAATAGTAAGTCAGAGCGAATATTTACCTTCTTTCTGAAGCACTATTCCATTCAGCACTTCTAGCACTCTGGCAGTTTCAAGTGAGCAGTGTAGCATTTTAATTTTTCTTTACTTTGGACATTCAGTCACTCTAGAACTATTGCTCATGTTCTTTCTCCCGTTATTCTTTCTTTCTCATCAAATTATAAATATCTTTATTACTCCTTTCTACTGACAGGCTCTCAGATTTTTATTTGTCAGGCTGCAGTGACCCAATAGGAAGTTTCCCTCATCCTCCCCAGAAGCTGCAGAGTGCCACAAAAGTAGCTCTGGGTTTTGTTATGACACTCCTAGTCCTGCCACCAGCAGGACCAATTAGTTGAAAAGAGGCCAGCAAAGTCTATTAACATGAAGAAAAAGGAACCCCAAATACTGCTTCCCTGCTGTGAGAAAACTAAGCTGTGTTTATTCCACCACTCCTCGAGGTGTTTGTTTAGGGATGGATTCCCAAAACTTCTTGGCACTGCTTCTGCCAAAGTCATAAATCTAATAAACTTCTGCTGACTGCTGAGCACTGAAACTGCCTGTCCCCAACAGGCACCTATGGAGGCAGAGGGGAAGGCTGTTCACTGCTTATTTAGTGCTTGTGCAAATTAAGTCTCTCTGAAGAGATTAAGAAATATTTTCCTTACTTTTCAGACATAAAATTTAACCCCAGCTGAAGCTACAGTGTTTGTTAAATGTCAGACGTTTTCACAGCATACTACTTCAGACCTTAAGTATGTTCATAAGAATCTCTTCTGGCCCAAACAAGGTAGTTTTATTTTGTATCTAAGCATCCCTGCATTTGAACCAGATCAGGAATTCACTGTGTCTTGGAGAAGAGGTAGCAAGGGTAACATTCTTCAGATGGCAAGGGTTATTTTTGTGCTTAACTTTGATAGTGCACATTACATCAGCCAGAGCATTTCTGTAAAGGTCTGCCAAGTCCTAAATTTTCAATAATCCCACTTCCTTCTCTTAAAATTGAAAAGGTAGTGACTCCCCTGGGAATGCATGTCATTTCAGCATTCCCGTTGGCTGTGTATTCTGAAATGCTGCAGTCTGTTTGCTTAGTAATCCCCTTGTCTGTGTAAGTTGTTAGGGGTAACCAAAGGCAGCTGATTACTTAATTGTATAAGGCAGGAAATGGGGTTCTTTCATTAGTTCCCATAATGTTCTTGAGAGCAACCAGTATTCTGCCTGACTGAGTTTTCGATCCTTTAATTCAAAAGATATACTTTCCCTTGGCATACTCAGTGACCCTTTATCCTGATAGGCTATTTACTGAATAAATTGAATATTTTAGTTTTTTAAAGAAATATGAAGCCTATACTTTCTCAATAAAATAAAACAAAACACAAACTTTTATTCTAAGACAAAATATGTTCCAACCACAGGAGAAATACAACATGTAAGATCTTCATCTCACTTTGCATTTTTTGTAAGATCATTGTGGCGTGTTGGGGTGTTTTGCTTTGTTTTTGTTTGGTTTGTTTTTGTGTGTGTTGCTTGGACCTACAGGCCCAAATAGCAAAAGAAATATTACTATCAACTTGTCACAGCTTTAAAGATCTGCTTTTATTCAGCTTCTCATGCTTAGGAAGACCCTTCTCATACTAATGATTTGCTTTCTTTTGCTGAAAGAAAAAAAAAAGGCGACCTGGTGACCAAATGCTGCTGTTTGTGTCCAGCAGCAAACAGTTGTCAGAGGGCAGACAGCTCCCAAATCTGTGCTTTGCCATGTTTTAGGGATAAGTAGGAAATCCTGGGCAGCTCTGGTGGGGGCTATGGCTCAGGTGTGTTCCCCTCTCCTACCCCAAAAACATCCAGTGAGTGGGAGCCTGGAGCTGGCACAGCAGATCTGCCCTTGCTGCCCTTGTGAGCAGCCAGGGGAGAGAGGCAAAACTGCAACCTGATCTTTAGGGATATCTACTTATCTCGAGAAAGAAACTGCAAGACTTCTTAATTTGTTGGTGTGGGATTTTTCTTTTTTTTTCCTTCACTCTAACTAGAGTTTCCCACTGTCACACAAATGTATTAGTTATTTTTGTAACTTTTAAATAAAAATCTGGTAAAAGTGGAAAAAAGCTCTTATTGTTCTGGATGAGAAGGAAGGCACAGTAATTCCCATTATTAACTTTCCAAAGAATTTCAATGATATTTTTCCTGTGTTTTGTTGCAAATTCATTCTTTTCAGTACATTTGTATGTCCTGTGTTGGATGTTGGTGGAGAACAGAAGCAGCAGCTGTCCTCTGCTGCCATTTCCCCTGTGTACATGGTGTTCCTGTAGGTCTTGCTGGTTCAAATAGAAAAGCAATGGGGCAATCTGGGAGCTATCCACATGGCTGTGGATAATTTCACTCCTAGGTGGCCTGTGGCTCATACTGCTCAGCAGTGAGTTTCTTGGGAAAAAGCCAAACTCCAAACCCCTTCTGCCCCAGATCCCTGCTCCCCCAGTTTGCCTTTCCCTCTTAGCCAGTGCTGGGGCTTGTCCAAACCAGATTCCAGCACTCTGTGTGCCTGCCTGGGTGCTTGATGTGACGTGAGACATTTTGGGCATAGGTTCAGAAAGGACCAGAGTTTCCTTCTTCTGTCACACATCACTCATTATTCCTGTTTCCATCATTGAAGGGTTATGTTGTGTTCATAAATTTGCAGACTTTGAAAGCACGGAAAACAAACACAACCTAATAAAATGTCCATTGACTCTATAAGCACACATATCCCTTGTAAGATATTTTCTGACTTTTTGGACAGTCGGACCCATGCAGGTGGATGAGCTCTGCGAGGTCTTTCAGGTAGAGATGATTATAGTTTGCACAGAGGAGCTGCAATCACTGAGCAAAGATGTTCTCTGAGTTTGGACTGACCTGGGAACAATTGTGTCTGTGTGCTGTGTGTCTTAGTGGACGTGGAAAAGGTGAAATGAACTGTGAAAGTGTTTGCGAAACACGCAGAATTTCAGTGGACTGTGGTGGCAATGCCCTTCTATTGAGTCTGTGTATTATTTTCCCTGGATTTGTAAGAGGACACTTGCTGGTCTTTGGCCCATTCTGACAGACTGTAGAAGACAGACCTGTAATGAGGTGTTTACTTTGGATCTGATTTAAGACTCAGGCCGGTTGAAGAAAATCATCAGGTGGCTTTAATAGCCTTTATATAAATACAACAACCATTCTTTTTAAAAAAGAAAATGTAGGGATGTCTAAGGGAGTAGACACTGCAGAACCACATGAACACATTTAATTTGAGTCTAATAATTTCAAACAAATATGTGACTCCAAATTAATTGGAGGTTTCTGCTTCTAACTATAACATTTCTTATCATGTAAAGCATTAAGGCAGCGTAACATACACAAGACAAATATTAAACAAAGGTATTATAGATGGGAAATTCCTAATCTAGCTCACTATGTTGGTACAGTGAAAGTTTCTTAATCCAATATCTGATGAAGGAACAAGGAGAGAATTAATTTACTGCACACTAATTACTGAGGAGTGTGCACTGTATATACAGTGAAAGGCGCTGAAATGAATACTTGATAAACAATATCTGGCAAATTAAAAATCTGAAATGTTAAATGAAATGCAAATTAAAAATCTGGACCGTTAAATTAATTGAATGCAAAAAAACCCTGACATTAACTATCATCAAGGGTCGAAGTTATATCAGCAAAAGCAAAGCTATTCAGAGTTAAATCCTGCTTCTCTCTGTGATTTACTTGTTGTGAATGGGTGGGCACTAGAGGAGCCCCAAAGACACGGAGGAATTTGCATACGTGAGGAGCAGCGCTTTCTGCCTGCTGTGCAAAACGCTGTCCTAGGAAATGATGGGGATGCTTTGCACCTGAAAGAAGGTCTGCTGAAAGCAATGGGTCTCTTGGGCGCAGGCAAAATGCAATTCCGCTGTTGCGGTGCCTGTGGCAACTCTGTTAAACTCGTGGTGAACAAGTTTCAGTTCAGAAGAGATTTGATTTTTGTCCCTTACGTTATGTTTTAATCCTAATGCTCCCTCTTCCTTTCTCTGTCTCTCTCTATCCCCCCCACCCCTTTTGGTGGAATGGAGACTGAAAAATTGCACTGTGGAAATGTAAGGTGTTTTTAATAATTAAATTACAGGAAGTTTACTAATACTCAATATAGACACACACATGCATATTAATTTATGTTTTTCTCTAAAATACACCCTTGAAGGATCTAATGCTACAACTGCCAATTCAGTTGAAACAAATTGAAATCTGTTTTAAGGATCCACTCTGCTTAAATCAGCGGGATCAACAAGAGACTGAAAAGACAGGGAAAACTTAGTATTTATCTTAAAATTCTGGGACATGCCACAGGCTGCATTAACATGGAGCTTTTTTAAAAATCAGTTTAATTTTTTAATTTGTTTTCCTTAATTTTCACATATATTCTCGATTATTTGTGTCAAGTGTAACCTTACATAAAGCACTGAGTGTGAGAAAAGTCCTTAGCAGGAACTGTTCTTGCAGGTCCACCAGGCTGGGGGAGGGGAAAGGCTTCAAAGAGGATCTGGAAACCTTGAAAAAAGTATGTTGCAGGTCAACCCTAATAAAGTTAAACCCTTCCAAACACACAGACACACATGAGCACCAGCCTGTGCAAGGCATAAGGGAGGTAACAACACTCCCCATTTTAAATACGTGCAGAGAGGTATAAAATCATCGGGAGGATCTGATGATTCAGGCTTTCTTTAGGGGGCCAAACTCATCTTTAGGAGTTCTGAGACAGATTGTTTGGGGCACAGATGAAGTGGAGCTCCCTGCAGGTGCTTGCTCATGTGGTGGGGTTGTGAGGAGAGAGGGATGTGCCATTGCTGGGTGTCAGACCTGAGCGTGTCCCTGGGGAAGCAGGCAGTGTGTGTGTGTTCTGCATTTTCACACCAGTTTCTTCAAGTGCTGGGTGTTCTTCCAGCTGAAGAGTCTGCCCGTGATGAGGGAGATTGATTTCACTGTTTGAAGAGAAGGCCCTCAGAATGACAGTTTTCATTGATTAAAAGAGGGCACTTTTCAGAGGGAAAGTGATTGCAGTAAATTCCAGGTTAAACTGATATTAGCATTTGAATTATGGGCAAGTATCAGAATTGCTAAGCATTAGGAATTTATATTAAGATTGATCTGGGAGAGAGTACTGCTAGTAAAAAAAGATCTATATATTACCCCTGCAATGTAATGTCACGACCCAATTGCAGTGTACTACCACTGCAAGGCTGGAAAGAATGCACTGCAATTAGTTTAACATTTCACAAATCTGAACTATCTAGCACTATCTTTTTATTAATCTTTGCTTGTTCGAATGTGTTTTAATAGATTTAGATATATAGTAGCAGATCTATTGCAATTAAAAATCAAAGTTCTTATGTACCAGTAGTGTTTCCCTGGAGGTCTAGTCAGTCTCCACGGTAATGAAGATGTAATTATACTGATGTAAATCGCTGCACCATAACTAGGAGGGATTGGCCTTTCGCCTCCCTTAATTCATTGAAAGATTTTATCTTTGACAGGTACTGTCAAACAGCGTGATGGGCTAGAAGGCAGAATGCTTTTTCTGGTAACTAATTTGCTGGGAAGAAAATGTGGTTGTTTTATTGGGTTTGTGCTTGGACCTACAGGCCCAAGTGTTTTTTTTGTTTGTTTGTTTGTTTGGGTTTTTTTTGGGTTGTTTTTTTTTTTTTAGGATGACTTGAATACTGAGATGATTCTCAAATCCTGCATCTCCCATTCTGGGTAGCAGCAATTCCTCTAGGCTTCCTAATAAAGCACAGTCAAGATCAGACTTTCTGCTCTGACTCTGCTGTTCCCTGCTTGAGAATAGGAAAACATGTCTGAAGGTAGCTTGTGTGTGCATATAAATAAACAAAATTTATATTAAAAAAAACCCCACCCAAACCTAAACCAAAATCAACATCAGAAGAGGGTGATCTCTTACAAAAAACTTTCCTTCAGGTGGTAATTTAACTTAATAAATATTTTCTGGTTTTGTACTGGACCGAAACAGCACTTAGGTTTCCCCTAGTCCATTATCTAGCAAATATCTCTCATTTTCTTTCCCTCAGTAATCTCCTTGGATATCCACATGTGTTCTGTTAAGTTTTGTGTATGCTGCTTAAGCTCACAACCAAAACACTAAATCAAGGCCAACCAGAAGAGCCATTCCTTGTCTTATGGAAAGGCTGGGACATTATGCCTGGGAAGAAGGATGGCATCACTGCAGTAAGAGAATGCTCTGCATGAAGCTCTATCTGAGTGGCTGCATGTTTCAAACAGTGTCTCAGTGATCTGATAGCAAGGCAGGACATTTCCATAGAAATTGGTTAATTGTGACAAAGATATGAAGAGCCACCAGAGGGGATGTTCAACATGTCATCATGATCCTGTTTCAAGCTAAGTGGTGGCAATGATGTGTTCCTTGTCCTATTGGTTACCTGGGATTTTGTAGGACTACATCAAGGCTCTACCAACATCTCACTTCTTGGGCAATGTGGGTTTCTAAGATGTGAGAATTTCTCCTAGGAAAGGTGTTATGGGCTCACTTCAGACAATTTCTCACAAGACAGAATTCCCCCTCATCAGTGTTAAGAGTCAGGTTTAGGACCAAGGCAGAAGTGAAGGAAGGTTACTGTTATATTACTGGAAACACTGTTACTTTTTTTTCCTGATCACTTTTCACTGGCATATATTCTGAGGTCTTCCACATCCATTTCTCATCTCTGGCAGTCAGCAGTTGACACCTTTCTTTGGTAATGTAAATGGGGTTTAGGGACATGGCAGAAGCCACAAGGTGTCCAGGTCTGTGGGTGAGGGGATGCTGCTGACCCTGAGGGTCTCCTTCCAGGGGCAGGCACAGCTGTGGTGGCTGGGGCATCACTGTCTGGGCTGTAAGTGCTCTTGGGCTTCAGTGCAGAGAGTCTAGTGCCTTTCCCAACTGCTGAAATTCACTGAGGGGAAGATAGAAAAATAAAATAAATGTCTCAGTTTTATTTTCCATTGAACTGACATTTCTTTAGAATTGGCTGTTCCACATGTTACTCACCTTGCTGGCAAAAGCATTGGTGATCAATGAGGACAAAGTGATTCTGACTGTCAGCTTGCCACGTACATCCAGAGCAAACGAACACATCAGAAGCTGATTTTGTGCAGGGCCTGCTTTTGATTTGTGCATTTTTCTGGCAGACTTGGGCTATGCCCTATTACTTTCTTACAATAAAAGGGAACGTTTCTTCTACTGGAGCTTGCAGCATGCAGCTGCAATAATCATAGGGGAGCCCCAGGTGGTCTGATTTATGGTGTTTAATGTGAACCCCTGAGGTTCTGTCAGGAGAGATTATATAAGGAATAAAACATTTTGCAGAATTGTTTTGCCACACTTCAGTTCTAACTTGCAGTGGGCCTCCTTCATTTATCTCCCTGCTCCAAGACAGCTTATTTAAATGCATGTTTATTAAAGAGCTCCCTAAACCTTGTTAAAGTTGCTTTTGAAAATATTCTGACTAATGGCAATGTTGACGAGGGTGAATCATCCCTGAGAACATTGTGCTCATCAGGACAGTTTCTCAGCTGATGGGATTTGGCTGATTGCCATGAAAGTTCATGGCACTTCTCTACGGATTTGTACTGGGCAAGGATTGATATGCTGGGCAGGTGTTGACTGACAGGAGCTCAGATGGAGCTCTGTGGATTTGTACTGGTCCAAAGCCTGCAGTTCATGAAAGGAAGCCCTGAGTTTAAATCAAATACTTTATTGTACAATCTTCATACCGGGAACATTATTTATTAAATTGCAGGTGTGTTTCTGTAAGGATGTATCTGCAAGCTAGGCAAGGGGCAAAGTTAACTTTGCTACCAGTATCAAGATTCTGGCTACAGGTTTCGTTGTCCTTCTCAAAACAAGCCGGAACAAGCTGGGTTGGTGCTGTCCCCCACGCTGCAGTGGGAGGGGTGCAGGAGGTGCACTGGCTGCACCCATCCATGCAACAGCACTGGCACCAGAGGCAGGGAGTGACTGCCCCAGCAGGCTGAAGGGATGTGCCTAGGGCTTTGGCTGGGTTTGCTCAAACAATAGTTTGTCCAGGCAAGGAGACGGATTTCCACCCCTGGTGCAGCCGGTGACTCAGGGTCTGTGCTGGAGCCCTTCTCCTCCATGTGCCTTCCGTGAGCAGGGTTGCAAAACACCCTGACAGACCCAGATCTCATCTTTCTTCACTAGCCGGGCAAACCTAGACTCAAGGTTTAAATGCAGGTTCCTTTGTAAGTAGAAATTATTTAGTTGCACAGTATGACAAGCACAAGGTAGTCCTGAAGGTGGAATTCGTGTCCTGAAGTGTTTAGTGAAACAGAATAAGACAGTAGCTGAGGAAAGAAGATACTTACAATAAGTTGATGCTTGCTTGATGAGGAAGTGAAGGAATGAAATCAGAGTGAGCTCTGGATGGGTACAATGACTAAACTTGTACTGGATCAACTGCAGGGTTTTGGTTTTCTTTTATTAACCCTCTGCATTCCTATGCCACCTAAGCTGAAACATCCTGATTGCTTTTTTTTTTTTTTTTTTGGCAGAGGACAGTTGATGTTTGTTGATACAGCACTTAGTTTCAGCTAATGACAAGTAGACACAATCTGTAATCTTGTCTATTACCTGTCCTGTATTACACCCTTTCATTTACTACACTGAAGTACCAGTAAAAAGCATTCCAAGAGACACAATGGAGCAGCACAGCAGCCCCAACACAGTCGAAGGCTGTGTATTATATTACAAAACGACTGTTTTTTGGTGGGAAAGGGGGAAGATGATGTGCCAGTTTACAGGAAGGTTGGGCAAAAGGTCAGGGAAAGTGCGGAATTATTATCGGCTCTGCTGGGGCCACACCTGTGTGAGATGTTTAATGCTGACACAAGAATGAACTTGAAGCATGTTTGGAACGTGCAAGCAGCAAAGAAAATCAGAGAACTTAAGCTGGAATTGTTAACTGCATAAAATTTGCTATGGGATGGAGAGAGCAAAAGCAGCCCACTGAGACCCAAAAGTGTGGTTGAGGCCACTCTCATCTCTCTAAAGACATGGAGTACGTGGAGGTTACCGAGCTTGGCATGAAAATGGTCCATCAGAAATAGTTTTGGCCAAAAAAGGGCTCTGTTTTAGTTTGAAATGAAGATACCCTGCTTGTAAGTAGGACAGACTGTTACTGTGGTTGTGCTGCTGAATTTGCAGCCTGTAAATGATGATTGGCTTTCACTCTTGCCCATCTATTCTAACGAGAAGCAGGAGCTGGTTTCCTCACTGCTGCAAACCTGCTTAGCTTTGCTGCCATCAGTCTGTGACTGTCTATACCAGTTCAGACTTAGTGCCAGTTGCAGCTTGCTCACCACAGCTGGCTGGAAGAGAACTCAAACCTGGCTTCTGTACTAATGCTTTACCACAATACTCCCCTTCATCTTCTCTGAAAATCTTGCACTGTAGATATTGAACCCTAAAGGAGAAGTGACTCTCAACAGACATAATTTTGTATGAGTAATTCACTTTTAAAGCTTGGATATATTCCATCTTCCTTGTGACTAATGGTACCCGAACAGAACATAATTGTATAATCATTTTCCAATTGCTTAATAACTCATTTTCCTTGTTTGTAAGATGCTGTTTTGCAGCATTTCAGAGATGCGAGGACCTGTGTGTGGTAATGAGTGACAGACAACTGTTTATTTCTCAGAAATAATGCCATTAGGGAAGCCTCTCTACACTTAGAGCCCTGACAGCTGGCCAGACCCTGGCATTCTGGCTTGTCTAAACCCAGTGAAAGGGCTGCTGGCAGGAAATTATTCCCCATTCTCATGTCGTGCTGCCTTTGGTGGCAGCCCTCACCTGGGGAGTCTCAGCCCCACCACTTCTGCCTGCTCATCAACACCTGAAATCCAGCACATCACAAACCCTTGGGGCTGCACTCTGGATGGAAATGCTGCAGCCTGACAGATATTTCTGGTGGTGTAGCTGGTGGAAAGGCTGTGAAGGAATAGCTTGGAGATGAAACATCTCCAGCTGGGTTTTCTGCTGGAATGGGAGGAGCATCCTCCTTGGCTGGGAAAGGCTTGGTCAGACATAGGATGTAAAGTTGTTTCCAACTGCTGGACCAGCAAAGTTGAAGAAACTTATTCAGGTAGGAAAGGGCAGGTAGAGGAGAAGGAGGAGCAAAGAGGTGAACCATTATTATTTGGTAGGAAAAGTGAAGGGTGTATAAACCCCAGAAATTTCCTAAGGACTTTGATCTAGATACAGAAAATACCTTTGAAGACAAGGAACCAGTGCAGGAAAACAGACTGCATGGATGTCTTTATGCTCTTCTAAACAGAGCTGATGTCTATGGGGAACTTCACTGTGTTGAACTTTTCAACAGATGAACAAACGTATTCATATTTTTTTTCCTCCTGAGAACGAATGCTTGAGCCTTAGAAGTTGGTGCTGATGTTCGGGGGTAGAAAGAGAAGCCTCTTGTGGTGGGTAATAAACTTCTATTCTTTCAAAGAGGTGTAACAAGTAATGTTGCCCAAGATATCTCTCCAAGAACAGCAAGAGCCACAACCTACTGAAATAAAAATAAATTTAAAGCACACAGGTTCAGAAGGAATGGGATTAAAACACAAATATCATTGATTATCAAGGGCTTTGTTATTCTTGCTAGGACAAAAAAGTTAGTTAATTTTATACTTCAGTTAAAAGCATAAATGCCCAAACCTCTGCTGCACTTGGTGGTCCAGTATCAAGCCTTGATATGCCTGGTGTGAACTGATGGAGAGTTTGCTCAGTAGTGTCTCGTCTTAGATTCCTAGAATTTAATTAAGAGAATTTTCTTCAGAGTGTTCTGGGATCTGTTGAACATTAAAGCAGAGCTCAGACCAGGTGATGTTTGTGGGTGTTATGATTGAGGGGAGGAAGCTTCCTGTGTATCTGAACAGTAAAAACAACAATAAAACAAAAAAGGCTCAGTTCTTATTTGCAAATAAATGTCACCATCTTCAGAGCTGCTCAAAGCCTACATTTAGAAGAAGAAAAATGTGTTACAGAGAATAGGAATTGGATTTTTCAGGAAAAGCATGTTTTAAACAGATTTGCATCTGTCAATGAGTGCTTAGAGGTTGCTTTACCTGATGTGGGTGGTGGCACTGCAAAGTGAGAGGAAAACAGAACTGTTTGAAAAAATCAGTGTTCAACCCTGCATCGCACCAGAATGCTGCTTCTCTTCCTCCAGATAACAGCCAAGATGAGGAAAGAACAAGTCCAGCTCTTTGAATCTGTCTTCTCTTTCTCTTTTGTTAGCTGTGGTGTGTGATGGTGTTTTTTTGGTGTGGTTTTTTTGGTGGTGTGGGTTTTTTTTCCACCAGGTGTTAAAATGTCTCCATCATCTCTCAGAAACCTCAGTTCCTTCATGCATGGGAGCTTCTGCAGATAGTCCTAGTGCAGGATCGTTGCATTGTTTATTTTGTTTCCCCTTGGAATGAATTTCTTAGTTATAATTTTTTTTATATTGTCAAAACATGCTATAGCAGGCTGTATTCTCTTCCCATTCCATGTTGAAATGTAAACCCATTGCAACACAGCCTGTCTGGCATATGTTGTCATAGCTTTTAAAAAGTTGCCCTGCTTCTCTGTTGGCATTGAGAATTTTATTAAATAAGAGTATTTATTTTTCCAGATTCCCCATGGGCAAAAGCAGGTAGAAAACAGATACCTATGCCTAATTATAACCTTATATTTCACATTAATCTCTCAATTTTCTTTCATTCCACCTCCAGCATGCATTCTCTCATTCATAATTGCCACTGGATAATTTGAAGTCATTTGCTTACTCAGGGCTTTATGCCATACACTCATGGTCTGAGACAGATGAATCCTTCACGCAAAAAAAAAAAAAAAAAAAAAAAAAAAAAAAAAAAAAAAGAGATTCACTCTTGCTGTTTAGGTAGGCCTGTCCCAAAGTTACTGAGCAAATTGTTAGCATTAATTTTTAAATTAGTGTACTTGTTGCTCAGGAAAAATGTGAGTGTTGAGGCAAATTTAGCAGTAGACTCAAGTCTGACTTTGCCTCTTCAGGAGAGATGTTACGTGTTGTGTGTTGGTTGCCAAAATACCTGGTGTGTGGTCACTCCTTGGCTGTTGTTGTGGGAATTCTATTGTTCCCAAGGAACATGGTTTTTAAGGGAGAAAGGATTTTTCATTGGTCCATGAAGGATTTTGGACTCAAGGAACTCTTGGCTCCCATATGGATGCTGTAGCTGATCTAAGTGATGAGTACAAGGATGTTGCTTTTCCATTTCCTCCTCTCTAAACAGCATTGCTTTTCTCTGCTTTGTGGTGCACTACTTAATTATCTTCAGGATTTGGGAGTTATTTGCTGTATTTGGAAATATTGCTGCCTCTCAATCCACAGGAGAAAAAAATCATCCTGAAACAGAAATTCTGGGACCATTCAGAGTGAATGGAAAAAACCTCTCAAAGTCCCAGATATGGTAAATGTGCTCCAGCTTCTATTACATTAATGTATGTCTTGATCACAAGAGAGTATTAGTGGCAGTTATCCTAGAAGAGATATAATTCCTTTTCTAGCTAACTGTCCTATTTGTATCTCCCTTGAATCTGTATGTCTCTGTCTACAGAGTTAAGTCACAGAAACCCTTTAGTTCATTAGATATGGACACACAAAAGGAGAAATATACTTGCAGTTCTTAAACCAGCCATGTCCTGGGAAAGGCCTGCCCCAGTTTCCAAACAGACTGAAGTCCTTGTGTAGTTTTCTTTCCTTTGGCTTTCTTTGGCCCCACAGCCCACTGAACTGGCAGAGAATTGCCCTTATTGTCAAAGTAATGTGTTTAAAAAAGGCAAGTGCCAGCAAGGCCTCTCATGCCTCAAGAGGAAATACTTCCACTTCTTTCTCTCTTGCAGTTTGGTCACCAGTAGGTCAACCCCAGTTTACTTTCCTTTGCATTGGGTAACGTGTTCAGGGTTTTCTCTTATCCTTAATCATTTAAGTCCCAGTTAGAAAACACGTTTTGGTGACCCACTCTCCTTCTGGTTTCAGCAAGAATTAAACTCCTTAATACCACAGAGGGCACAGTCCTACACAGCACCAGAGTCTCACTTGGATGTAGTATCCTGTATTTTTTACAAGGCAAATGTCATCCCACTGGGTTAACCTGTTCTGGACACATTGATCTCTTGTATTATTCTCTTTGGTCAAGAAATATGCAAAACCTCGGTCTCCTGTGCTGGGTAATGTTTTCTGCTATCCATGCTTCTTTCAATCCATTTTATGCAGACTCTCTTTTTTTTGGTCAAATTCTTTCATATTCCCAGTCATTTATCTTATAAAACAGCTACTTAGTTGCAACTTCAGTGTTAAGAATTTAGTGTGATAGGGCTGGGAAGGGGGTGGCTGAAAATCAAACATTATCGAGCAAAAGCACATGCCACTTCTTGTGTATCTTATTCTGCAATTCTTTGAAGTTTAATCTTTTCAAAAGAAAAGCCTTTCAGCTACTTTGTGGCAACAACTCGGGCTTGTAACTTTTGGCTGCACAGTGCTCCTAGTTCATAAACTGATCTCATCCTTTTTTCTGACAATTAATACTAAAGTGAATTTAAATTGGATCTCCTCCTGCCACCGCATCAGCTGTCTGGAACAGTTTGCCTACCTTGGTCTCCCACACTAATTCTCTCTGTACCTTTTCAAAATGCTGCTAAAAATCCTGACCTCCTTTAAGGCTCTACCAGCCAGCAGGCTGTGAACCAGTTTCTTTCCACGTGTGGATTTGGCTGCACATCCTCTTTGCAGAGCTGTAGGGAGCTGCAGAAGAGAGAGGGTGGCTGAGAGCTGGGCAGAGATCAGGATATCAGCTTAGCACTGCCATAAGCCTCTGAAGCCACCTCTCACCTCCTGCTTCAGCTGCACGAAGATGGAGCCCAGGGCAGGGAGCAGGGCAGCCTCACACACACCCTGGGAAAAGCTTGGCATGGCCTTGTGCTGCTGCTCCCCAGCTCTGCAGAGCTGTGACCCCATCACTCCATCCCTGTCTGGTGCAGTGAACATCCACAAACCAGCACACAGAGATGCTCTTGTAAATATAGAGAGGGCCAGAAAAAGAAGAACTCTTTGCATCCTTTTCTTTTCATGCAAGGAAGAAGCATTCACAGGCTGGCTCTCAAAGCTCCTGTTTATCTGAAAAGCACTATCTTGATTGCTAGGTTAAAAGCTGAAATATTTTTATAGCATGATAAGATTTTTTAAAATTAATGTGGGTTGGTAAACAGTGAGTATAATGTCCTGTTGTCATGTGGTTTGTTCTGTGGTCAAAGAAATAATTATATGAGTGTCTTAATCTTATTTTTTTTATCCCTATAACTCCAGATGTGTAGTAGTTCTTCTAGCACTGGATTATTAGAGAATTATGTTTATACCAAGAACTCTGGGGCAGTCTGTGTACAGAAACTCAGAGTTATGACTAAGAACTTATTGAAGGTGACATTTCCCATAGCAGGTATGCATTACAGAGCATTCTGCATCCTATTTTCAAAAGCTCAGCACTCACAGCTGAGGCCAGATTTTCAAATGGAAACATTTTGATGCAGAACTTGAAATAAGGGACAGTGATGAAACGTGGTCATTACCTATCACTTTGGAAAACCTCTGAACTTGTTTTTGTTGTCTTAACAGTACCTTTGCTTAAAGATCTACATTCATAAAGATATCTTGACCTCTGTGAACTGACTGTAAATGTTTCCTAAGGACATTACTAAACTCATACATGCCACTGACATAATTGTTTCCATGGAAACAGTTTTCCTTTTTAAGGAAAATAATAAAAAACCCAACAGAGGACACATGAGAACATAAAAAAAGCCATAGCAGGTTGGAGCAAAGGTCCACTGAGATATGTGTCCTGTATCCAACCCTGGTCAATGGAAGGTGCTTGGGGAGGTGCATCAGAACAATACAAGCATATGGCAACACTGCTCCAGAAATTCTTTCAGCTTTAGCAGTTTTGGACTCAAAGATTTCCTGAGCCAAAGGTGCCAGCCTTACAAGCAACACGATTTTTTTTTTCCTACCATGAAAAGCCTTGCACAGCACAATGATGTGTCTTTACAATCAGGCTCTTGCAGTAATATTATTTCACAGAGAACATAGGGGTATTTTGACAGTCTTTAGTTGTTAATTCAGTCATTCCTCAAGGAAAATGCCTTCTAGGTTTGCTTCCTTAAATGTTTCAAGACTAACTGTCTAGAATTCATCATGGAAATCTTTTTTTGCAGGGAAGAACTGGGGGGTCATAAGCTTTCCCTCAGAATGACAACTGGAAGGCAGCAATCCCCTTTATAGCATTAAACTTTTATCCTAAGAGCTAATATTGCATCCAATTCTTTTAATATCACATGTTGTAATATAACTTGTACACTTCTGCTGCCCTTTGTCCCCGCCCTTGTTCATCTCTAGCAGGACACCCCTTTTAAAACAGTTGGTTAAAATAATGTTCTTCCTGGCTGCTTTAGGGAGGATCACACACCTTTGTCTGAGTTTGAAGTCAGACTGTAAAGAAGTGTGATTTCCAGCTGTGCAAGTATGTTAAATTTTTTCTATATGCATTTCTCAGTGCTGAAACTCGGAGTGCCATCTCTGTGCATGCTAAATTGCATCAGTGAAAAGGCTGCACTGTAGTTGGTGACAAAGCAACAGATGTGTCTGTGTGCTCACACGCAAAGTGCTTAATCCCAGGTGACATCTGCAAATCCAAATATTCCACAAATCTGATGAGTTGATAGTGGTTTGATCATGCTCTGTTGCAAGTCTTCTAATTTCCAGAACATGTACTATGAGTTTGCCTATATGGGCTACTGAAATATTATGCTGGGAAAATCCCTGATTTATTCAACTTTTTGTTTATGGTCCACCTTGGGTGTTAATTGGAATCTAAATTCAGGTGTTAACCTCTTTGATTGAAAATACATGCTGAGCAATTACAGGAAGGAGGCCAATTTCAGGCACAGCAGTAATTACTGAATTAGTAGAAAAGTTCAAGAGGAGCTTCAAATTTCATATCATTGTTAAGGTTTCTGAAGAACAGCTAATCCTGAAGCGACTGGGCTCCTCACACCTGTATATGTTTGAGGTAACTCCACTTAAATTTCCAAGAAATCTCTGCGTGAGTAATTCCAGAACCAGACGTCAACATTTCTTAAAATGTTACTTTATTTTCAGATGCAGAAAATTGTCCAGCAGCCTGAAATTTGTGATTATGAAATTGGATAGAATCATTCTTTGTTAGGCAGTATTTATTTTTCCTTGTTCTCAAACTTAGTGGTCTCCTGTTTGATTCATTTAGAGGAATCTTGTAGTGTAACATCCTGCCTGCAGTGGTATTCCTCACATCTTCTGCTTTCCAAATTTTCCTTTCTCAAAGTAAGTCTTCACAACATTTACTTGACCACATCAAGTTTTTTTTTTTTTTTCCTTTAAAAAAAATTTATCCAACATAAATAGCAAGCCCTGCAGGATGTTTATTTTGTTTGTACTACATACCTTGCACACATTAATAATAAAAAGAAAGTTGTAGGGCAATTAAAGGCTCTGCTCAGAGTGAATGACCTAAACATCATGTTGGACTGTTTTAGTAAAGTTTCAGGTGCATCTATTCAACTTCTTTGTGCTGCCAGTATTTGCAATGGTGGTGATAGGAGATGACAGCTTTGTGAAGTTTATTTATCAATTAATATACACAGTTTTTACAATGTTGTTGCATTTTCCTTATCCTGTACAGTATATTAGGCACTGAAATGAAATGATAAAATGGATCTGAGGAGAAAAAAGAGGAGATGATAAGTTAGTGCTTGCTCCCAGCATCCACAGATGTCCTCCTGAGAAGTCCAGGAACAGAAGGAGGTTCCAATACTTGATGTGCAGAATGGTGAAGTTTGTTGTGATTAAATGTTCCCATTATCTGGAGTGGCAATACCCTTGGTCCTTTTGGTGTCTGTGTAGTGAGAGCTGTGGTTGCCTCTCAGAGTGATCACGGGCAGGGCCTGCTGTGGGGATGGTACTGAGCAGCCTGTGCTCTTCAGGGATGGCTGGACCATGGCTCAAAGGGACTGACACCAGGGGGATGATAGCAGTGTCTGCACAAGGCAGTCTGACTCAGGCAGGCTCTGAAGCTGTTTCTTTTCAGGGGCTCTCCAGGGAGCCAGTCTAATTTGCACTGGTGGTGTCTCCAGACACTCTTGTGGGTGGTCTCTTGGCAAGCTCCAGTTGGCTCTGAGGCTTCTGTGAGGATTTTGTCCAACTGAGCTGATTCTCACTGTGTTCCCAGACTTGCTGATTATTCATGTTTTTCTGGTTCTGTGTTTGAAAAAAAAAAAAAGAAAAAGAAAGAAGGGCCATGGGGGATGGAAAAGGGGAAAATCCATAGGATAATTAAGGACAATAACTCTATGCCTGTTTATTTTATCCCATCTTAAACCTTTCTGACATGTACTGATGTCTGTAATGTAAGTGCCCTAAAGGTGTGTGGGCTGTCATATTCTTTGGTGGTGTTTGCTTTAGGAAGGTAGCTGTCTGAAAGTTTTGATATCCAAGAGGAGCTCCCCATTCTGGCATGACGCAGCTTGCAGGCTTCAGGGAGGAAAACAAGCCCAGCAATGCAGCACAAGTCCCCTTTTAAGCTGCTGGAGGTAAAAGCATGGAAGTTCAGGCACTCAGATGTCCATACTGAAGGTAAAGAGATAAGTGATTGCATTTGTAAGACCTCAGTGTGCTGGCTGATTCATTCAGCCAATTAATAAACCCCTGCCCTGAGCATAAAGCAAAACCTGTTTGGAAAGGTCAATGTCAGAATCCCAGACAGCTCAGTTAAAGTCACCTTTTTGCACTCTGCAGGAGCTCCCTGAGAATCTTGGCATAAAATCTGCTTAGTGAAGCAGGTAAAATAATGCAATAATAATGCTCTGTATCTTGTAAAAATCCATCAGAGGCTCTCCAATTTTGGGACAAATTGGGACAAATTAGTAAAGTCAGCTCAGCTCTCTTGCTGGGTAGAGAAGGGCTATGTTCTTTAGCAAGAAGGGTTCTTTTTCCTGTTTAAAAAGTTTACTTTTCTCCTTTAACAAAAAATAAGTTAAAATATCCTTGAATGAATTTGTCTTCCTAATGGTCACAAAGCAAAATATTCTCAGGCTACAGCAGAGAAAGTGGCAATGAAAGAGTTGAAAGCAGGAGCTTGTTCTGAGGTGTGCAGGAATTGAAGGCAAAAGTGCAGAAAAATCTGAGCAGGCTCTAGACTGTCCTCCTCATTTAGCTGAGACTAAAGGAGTTTCTCAGGATCAAGTCTCAGCCCAGTTGCCACCAGTTGGTGGCAATTGGAATTTTTCCATTTATTTCAGTGGAGGCAGTTTTGTCACCACTGGAGTTTTCACTGAGAACAGAACTTAGTTCTTGAGGGTGGGGAAGACAACTGGAGGGGCTACTTTTGTCTTCCTGTTTCTCATGAAATTTTCTCTATTTACTCCTTCCCACCTCCTTTCTAAAGATGACTTTCATTTTGATTTTTCCTATCAATGGAACTGTAGTTTCAGAATCTCCCACAGCTCTAAGCAGAGGTTTGTGCCTTGTAAATAATAAATACTCTTGTTGTAAAAGTAATTAAATTCATTTTATTTTATTTTTTAATATCTGGCATGATCAAGGTAAGGTTAAAAGAACACTGAATAGTTAAGGAAACTCACTCCCACATCTTTATGGTTATGATGTTTGTTTTCAGAAGGTTTTAAATGGAATGAACCCTCTTCTTCCATATCTCGTAATAACTTTAATTTGTTTAACAGTTGGATAAAAAGCAAATTAATCACACAAGTACCTTCAAAGGAAGAGTTTGAACACAGTAAATATTCAGCTGTGAAACCATCATTTGTCATCACAGTTTAAGCAGTCCCCCTAAGCAGAGATGTGGTTGTATTTGAGTATCCTTAATATTTTTTAGTACAAAGTAAAAAGTGTCACTGTTTCAGCTGAATTGCTGTTTGTAGATTGTGACTGTGATAACTATTTGACTACTATGTGCATCTATAGATTATATATGAAAAAGCCTCTTCCTTAATAACTAACTGGCCAGAGCAAGATCCAATTTCTGGAAGCAGTCAGAGAAAACCAAAATCTCCCCGAATTTAGGAGCTGTAAAGATATTCAGCTGAAGGAAGTATCTTACCAAGGAGCAAGAATGACTTTATCATGTGCCTTGTCCAACTTGAAATCCGTTTAAAGCCAAGGAAGACACTGCAGTGGGTGTAATGGGCAGGAACTCTTGAATTGGTGACATTTTTCTAGAAGATGAATTATCTGCCCGAGTTTGATTTCTTGTTTGACAAGGGAGATTTTTCAAACTGTGTTTTTAATGAAATGGTTAACTATGGGATGTAAGGGTCGAGAATTGCTTCAGCTCTTTCAGTGCTGGTACCTGACTGATCCACATCAGTGCAGATGAAGCTCCCTGCCCTCACCCAGGGAACCCAGGGAGCAGAAAGTTTTCCACACAAGCAATAATCTGCCCTGAGTCCCAGGCCTGGCTTGCTTCTGCTGTGACTCCATGTGCCTGAGGACATGTGAGAAAAGGTGAGCAATAAAAGTGTCTCCAGATTGAAAGTAAGAGGCCTATTTTGACCGTAACAATAAATACACGAACAAAGATCAAAGAATTCTCTTTCTGCCTGTCCATCTGGCCCCGAGGCTCGAGGCTCATAGGTCTCACTCATTCTCTTTATAGTCTGGAACAAATCCAATGTCAACCAAGGCCAAGAAGGGGGGGAGTCCTGTTCTGAGGAAGTGGCTGAACAAGAGCCCCTCTTCCCGGGGCTCTCCTGCTGCAGCAGCAAATTGGGGTGCTCCCACCCTGTGTGTGACACTGCTGGTTAGTGTGACACTACTTCCCAGGTAGTGTCAATGCCATGAGGGGCTGGGAAGGTGCCTCAGGAGCCCTCAGCTGCCTGCTGCAGCCCCTTCATCTGACAAGAAACCTCCATGTTTTTGGTCAGTCCTGAGTGGTTTTGCAGTAGAAGGGAATTTGTTGTGAGAAAATTTCCTTGGGACCAGGTCAGAAATCCTTCCCAGGGGTGGGAAAGGCTCATCTTCACCCAGACCATCAAGTTGCATCTCCCTGCAGGAGATGCAGGGCCAGGTTTGGAAGCTTCAGTCCCCACCTCATGCCCAGAATGATGACATGAAATCCCCACATCTCACAGACTGCTGTGGGTTTTTGTGTCTAGGGAATAAGTGGCCCTTATTCCTACATTTCTGCCTCTGATAGAGCTAACCTGCTGTGGCATGGCACTGATGTGTCTGGTCACTTGGGAAAAGTTCATTCTCATCATGCTTGTCCTTACAGGATTTATGTGAGGTATGAGTCTCATTAAATTAATAGCCTTCATCTTTTCAGCATAGGATATGTTTTAAAAGGTCTGGCCCTAAATGTTGGGTATCATTATCCATAAATGAAATGACAGGGTTGTGAAACTGCTCTCAGCCCTGAAGCGAGCAACAAAAATGTCAAACCCCATGGTCCCCTTCATTCAAAAGTGCTGCTCCTTAGGGTGCCTCAAAAATTACCTTCTCCTGGGTCTGCAGCTGTTTGCCAAAGCTGACCACAGGGAGTGTGGCAGGACAATCTGTCTCTGACCAAAGCTTGATGGCACCCTCTGAACCTGAGGCATTGAAAAGCAGCTGGACCTGAGCACAGAGCTGCCCCTTCTCCAACCCGCCAGCAACCTCAAAAAGGTATAACCATGGGTGAAACCTTCCCAGCACAAAACTATCCCCTGGTCCTCCCAGAGAAAACTGTCCCTGTCAGTCCCAGCTCAGAACCATTTGCTGTTGGCTTTGGGGCTCATCCCACACAGGACAGTTGGTTGCACGTGACTATATTATGTGAGAGAAAAGAATGTATCTGAGATATGAGGATATGCTGCTGACTAAGCTTCAAAAATGAACTATCTAATACTGATTTGAGAGCTAAGTTGAGGATTACTTGAAAACAAGACATTTCAATGTATGCTAACAAGGTCATTAGGAGTCTGGCTAGATGAGAACATGTTTGCCAAGAATCTGTTTCCTGATATATAAGCTGAGAATGAGAAAATGAAAAGGTAACCCCAGGAATGAAAGAAAAGAAACTTATTATATGAAAACTTATTGCTGATCTGAATTTCTTTGCACTGCAGTTACTTGAATTCTTTATTTTCATGTGAATTGCTTCAATGGTTTAGGGTGAAAAAACTGTACTCAAGAGCTCTGTCAAGGTTTCCCAATGTTTTGTGATTTCAGGTTTCATGGAAACACTCATATTGTTTGAATCTAAAAGAATTTAAATTACAGGAGCTGACAGTTAATTTTACACACAATGTTGTTTATGCTGAATGCAACACTGTGTGTGTGTTTGTGTTTGAGTGTGATCTTGTAATTTTTCCTGGAAATTACAGTAAATGTTTCACTACATTAAGATTTTTGAATTGAGCCTGGATATTTTGGCCAAGTTGTTGGGCTGTAGCTGCAGGACATGCATTCAGCTGTATGATACTGAGCTGGAATTGGAAGGAAACATCGTAGTGCTCACAACAGAATCTTCTGGCTTTGGAATTACTGAGACTGCACTTGGTTTCCTTCTTACAAAGGCTTCTGTCACCTCCAAAAAAGCTTTAGTCCAGAGCTCAGATGCAGAGTTCTGGGTAATTTTCTGTGGGAGAACTAGTGGAAGATATTTGGGAGATAGATTGAAACTGCTTAAACCTTCCCTTCACATTCTGTGGTGGTGTTTTCCTTGCAGTGAGCTTGGTTCTTGCACAGAAGAGGCAGTGTGGATGTGTCTGAGGTCATCTACGATTCACCTGCAGCTGGAATGATCTCTGTGGAGAACAGATCTCTATTAGCTTTTGCTTTAGCTCCTAAGTAATGCACTTTTTATGTGGCTTTCATGGAAACACTTGCTGTCAGAGAGTCAAAATTCAGCTCCTATGAAAGGTCTGCCTGTGGATATGAGTAGTGGAGAATGGCAGAAAAAGAAGGATTCTGGAGACAGATTACTTTAAGTGAATTAACTCTTTAGGATTTTTCTTTACTGTCTTAGTGACTTGAAAAGAATAAGTAAATCTCCAGAATTTGGTCTTCATTTTTTTCCTCTCTCTTCTTTTCTAGTCTCTGACAGTAAAATGTCAACAAAAAATATCTGAGTGCAGGTGTGGTCAGGTGGGTTTGAAATATGCAAACAAGATCACCCAGACCTGGACCCTAACACTGTCCAAACCCTCTCATCTGTCTGTGTTGTAGGGATTACTTTTGTGATTGAGGTCCTTGGAGTAAATGGAGCCTCTGACCCAGATAACCACTACTGTATCAAGTTCATGTAATGTAGCCTATTAAAATAACATTAAACAGTTAGATGGGATGCTCCTTTTACACTCTCCTTAACAAGAAAGAAACTGATGCCTAAGGCACTGAGCACTGCCTGCAAGCTGGAGAGAGCCCTAAATCATTGCTTTCGATGTGTATCTAAATTCTGTGCAGCTCAGTGCCTTGCAAGGATGGGCCACTGACAGAGCTGTTAAATGGACTCAGCTACAAGGGTTGTTGCAAGTGTGCACCTGTCTGGTGACAGCAAGCTAAAAGATAAGTGCTTGAATAAATCCATCAGCAGGTTTTATGAAAGACTTGGGAGGAGAGAGAGGACAGCAGAAAGTAGCTGTTTGTAATGCTAATCAGGAATGAAAGATGGTCTAAAAAACATGTGAGAACAGGCGAATATTAGCAGGTGTTGTGAATGTCCAGGCTCAGACCAGAGTCTGGGCCATGCTGGGTAAACTCCTTTCTCATGGGTTAAACTGCCCTGAAGATGTGAGTTCAGCCACAGAGCCCCATTGGAAGGAATAATAATTTAGAGATGGGTGACATATCGTAGGGTCTGCTTGATTTCTTTAATATAGGTTCTTCCCAGGTCTGCCCAAAATTCCCTACACTACTTACACTACATAACACACTTGAGTGTTCCCTCTTCAGACAGTTAATTTTTGGGGCAAAATCCTGATCTTTCATCACCTTTCCCAGCACCTACACTAAACTAAGTTTCTTCAGTGACTGTTTCTATTGTATTTGAGACCATCAGGAGCGGTTTCCAAGGAGATTACCTCCTTGTGGGTTGAATCTTCAGCAGGTGCACATTAGCTCATTTCCAGTGAAGTCTGCAGGGTGACTTGTTCTAGTTTATTTATGGGATTAAGTTTACTAATCAAACTCTTAACTGTACCAAAAAAAAAAAAAAAAGTGCCTATTTTAATCTTCTTTGACTATTCTTGAGGGCATCATTGATGATTAGTCTGTGGTTTCAAAATAAAGAAGCTTATTTTACCTACAGAATGTAAAGCCCATTTGCAAAGCATCTTCCACCATGGGCTTGAGATTTTTAAGAAAGCAGCAAGTTCTGAGAAACAATATGTTCACATGTGATTTCCATAAATCTCAATTTTCAGAGCATTAGGAGACCAGCCTGCAGCTCTTCTGCTTGTTTTATGTAAAATCAGGAACATCAGGATTCTGATGAAATTTTGCAGCTTTTTTTCCCTCCTTTGGCTCTTCACTCTGTGATTGTGTTAGAGGTGGCAATTGTGAGATAAAGCAGACTTAATTTTTCCACTGAAAGCAGAAAGTTAACATTTGCTACAGGTGATTGCTTGTCTCCCTCAGCAAGTCTCATACTGGAACCAATTGACTTCTTGTTTGGATTGTGTGTTCTTGGGGGAGGTGTATGCAGTTTTTATTTTAATTATCAGCACATTAGGCTGGACTTGCCTGTGTATAACATTAGAAATAGAAGAAATGCTGTAGGCAGTTTGTCACATTAATTTATGGCTTGGATAGGATCTGGATAACCATATGAATTACTTTACCAGTGGACTTGACCTTTACATGTGGTGGCAAATTGTGAGAAAGAGAGAACAGCAACAATGTATTTAAAGAGGGGTGGAATTTGAATCTGAATGGTCTTGATTTTGTAATAAATCAGCTGCAGAATAAACATGTCTCTTCCCTCATCCCCTCACATATGGAACGATGATTAGAACCAGGACATCAAAAAGGTGTCAGGAGTAAACAGATCTATTCATGACACTTTTTTGGGGGTGTGTTTAAAATACAAACATTGCAATCTCTTTCAATCCACATAAATCAACTATATATTTTAATGGTAAAAATATGGATATGTTCTTCATAAATATATTGTGGGCTTCTTCTTAAATATCTGTGGCACTTAATGAAAGGTATAACACTGCATATGCCTGTTAGGGTTTGTATTTCTAAGGATACTGTGCAGGCATTTTTATCCTGGGAGGTCTCTTCTTCTTAGTTTTGTCCAGCAATATAGTAGTGGTACAAATTACAGTATTTATTCAATATTCTTTCATTATTATTATTAACACAAGGATTTAGCACCTTTTCCCTTTCTGAGCTCCTCAGTTTTTAACAGCTTGGATCAGGAGAACTTTAGCATAATGTGTACCCTCACTGACTTGGGCTGCTTGAAAAATGGCTTTGGAGCTACCTCAGACACATCACTGCTGTTGTTTTCATATGCAGATTATTGCAGCATCAAATTTGCCAAGAAAGCTATAAAAGGAAAGCTAATTAAAAAAAAAAAAAAGAAGAAAAAAAGAAAAAAAAAGTAAAACCTAGATCTAGAAGTAAGTAATTGTTTCTTTTAGGTTAACAGAGTATGTTAACCTCTCATTTATGAAATTTGATTTTGGGCTGAATTGATACAAAGATATCTGTGGTGTTGAGTTGCTTTTGCAAATTTTGAGTTCAGAACAAATTCATGGGAGCAGATCTAACAACATTTCAGAACCAGTTTCTGGATGGGATAAGTGAGCTATGAGACAATGTGAATCATCTTCTAATTACTATTTTAAATGTAGACTAGCATCACAGAAGGATGACTGTTTCTCATTAAAAGTCTGACCACACAGTCCTAGAGATTAAACTTCCTGAATTTTGTTCAAACCAGCACCAAATTCATAAAGACTGAACCGGATCCTCAAAAATTTTAAAGCAAATTTGGCTTTAACTCATGTGATATTAAAATCTTTCAGGTGTCTAAGCCACTCAGTGCTCTGATTCACAGGGCTTGGTATGGAACTGTACATGTGACTGAATTCTTGTGTATTAGCATGGCTCTCCCCTCCCCCATGCTATTAACTAACTGTTGAGCATCACTGCAAATACATATTATGGTATGACAATTTCCTACTGTATTTGGGTAAATGTTGTAGAAAACATAATGCTGTAACTCTGTTTAGTCAGGCTCTGTACAGATGTAAGGTTAGTCATGGATCAGACTTCGTTTTCATCTCTCTTTCTGCTTCATTGCCCACATATGGGGTTTTGAGCATGAATTATTAATAATTGAATCATTTTAAATGCTGGAGATGCACCAATTGTTGTCAGATTTTAAATTTGTTCCTTTTAATTACATAGTTACCATTTAATGCACAACATGTATTTGTGGAGTTTTAATTGTTAAAGAATATTTTTCACCTCTCCTGATTGGTATGAGGTAGATTAGAGTATGGAGAAAGCTCTTCATCAAAGGCACAGAATTTTCTTGTCAGTGCTAAATTAACACAATATGAAAGTAAGAAATGACCATGAGCAAACATTTGAGGGGATGTATGCTTTTTAATCTCTGCATTCCTGTACTGCTGGGGGACTGAAGTTTCCAATTGTTTTAGCTGATAACTGTAGATAGTATAGGTGAGATAATAAAACAGAACAAACACATAAACACACCCAGACATACACAAAGTAAGGATTAATTACTTCATATGGATGGAAATCTGAAGTCACCCTGGAGATGCTGTTGCATCTGTTATCACTTTGCTTTCAGTGCTTGGTGCTGATGGCAATGCTCCATCAAGGGCCCTGGAAAAATTTGCATGCTAAATACTTGAGGCTTGGCTTAATAAAATGGATTTTTGAATATGTTAATCATGTTTATTTCGATCTTGCTTTACCCAGCAGTTGATTGGGACCTCTTGCCACCTAGATCTTAGATCAAGGAGGTTCAGTTTGGAGACCATTCCTCTGAGATTTCCCACTAGAAATTCATACAAAATTCATCCAGGATTTAGGGTCACCTGCAGAAAAAGTTAGCTGCAAAGTGAAATCTGAAGCCCAGCAGCTACAAGTACTCCCACAAATTGGAAATACAGACATTTTCCCCTGTTTTTCCTCAATGTTTGAATGTTTATTTTTTTCTGATCTATCTGTGGGTATTTCCATGGAATAGCCTAAGGAGAGGTGAAAATGAGTGAGTTTGGTAAGACTCTAAAAATGTTTTTTAAAGAGTAGGTGTGTGATGAGCTGTGCTATAAATAGCTAGGGAGTTTTCTTTTTTCCTAGATTCACCCACAATGGGAAGAGTCATCCTTGTCCTTTCTGTGCTGTTCAGTCAGCTTCTCTTTGAGGCTACAAACGAATAAGTGGAGGAAAACCAGAGTCTGGAAAATCCAATATGTTTAATTTGTAAAAGGACATCTCTCTGTTGAGAATTAGGCATTTGAAGAAATATATGGACTTGGTTTGGGTTCACCCAACAGTAAATATGTAATCTTGAATATGCTTTCCTACCTAGTTTGTGGTGGCTCTTAGAAGTCTGTTTGAGGAAGGAGATACAGCCTGAGTAGGGCAAGTGCTCATCATTCATAGAAAAAAAAAACCAGACACAAAAGTCTCATAGCTAGAAAACCATTATTAGCAACTGGCAGGGCTTTAAAATTAACTACTTATATCATTGATGTGAGATATTTATTCACCGAGTTCAAACGAAAGTGTTGCCCAGGGAAATGGCCCCTTACAGTTCTGTCATTATCATGAAACTTTGAGCCTGGCAGATGCACGAGGGCACTGAGGTTAAAGGATGGGCCTCAGTGGTCTTCAAGAATGTATTAACACTGCAGTTAAACTTTCAAAAGAGTTAGAGTCAAAACATTTTTTCTCTTACGGTAAACAGAGGGTGGTAACAGAGGACATCACTGATTTATTTATCTTAGGCTTATGACTAGAAACTTCACCAAACAACCCAGTTTTGAAAAGAATTCTTTCTAAGGTGAGAAATCTGTATGTATAGACAACAGAAGTGAGAGGAACATCCTTTGGTATGAACAGTCTTGTTCCAGTGTACTGAGAGAGATTCCACTGAATCACATCAGGTTTTGCTCTCAGAACCAAGCTGATACCTCACAGGAATTTTTATCTCTTCCTCCTTCTTTTTTTTTTTTTTTCCTATCTTTTTCTAATGATTTGTTGAAACTGGAGGAGTCATTTTAGCTTTACATAGTATGAATTCCAAATCTGTTCTACTGGGACTTCTTGTGGGTATAACATAATTAAACTATTTCAATACTGCAAATGATCTCACTTTTCTTTCACCTTGCCCCAGTATAATATTAACTTCTCATCATTTACATAGCTAAAATAAGATTTTGAATACCAAAGAACTCAGAGAGTGTATTATGAAATCATAAGTTTCTCTTGCATTTTCTCCTGGAGTTGGTTCTCAAAAGAAATATAAAATATTCTATAATTTTAATCTTATAGTGCCATTTAAATATCAAAATAGTAACATCTAAATTCACACTAGTGTAAAATAAGAATCTAGTTCCATGATTTCAGCTCTAAGCTTAGCATCATTGAAGTTGAAGATTCTCCAGGGTTACAAGGTGTGGTTGGGATCAGGCCCTCTGGAATTAGCACAACTGGTCACACACAAAAGGATTGTCTGTGTAAGTAAAGGTTTTCAGGCCTGGTTCCTTATAACCCATTTGAAATTTTAGTAAGAAAACAGTTTTTCACAACTTTTGATGCTTAACCAATTTCCACATTCAGTCTGAAATCTGGTAAACTTTGCAACCTGTTGCAGCTTTGAGATTTTCTTGCTTCTTGCTGCTTTCATTCACCATATGGTCTCCTATTCACAAACTCTGCCCTAATGAGAATTACTCTTGCAGGTAATTTTCTAATGATTATCTTGGGATAAACAAATTTTTCATACTTGTTTTGCTAATGTATTCAAGTAGGTTCACAGGGGAAAAGATTAATCATCTAAAAAGCAAGCCGGTGTTTTTCATTATGCTAAAGGATCCAAAGATGATCAGAGCAAAGCCACTGGTTGCCATGACAGCAGATACCTTTTTCTCTCTTTGTGAGGTAAATGGCAGCTCCCAAGCTGATTGGCTAAAATGAGCTTATCCTGGTGACCAACCATAGGGAGTTAATTTCATCAGAAAGAGAAAATGGTGGGAAATCCTGCCGTGATCATACAAAGGAATTTTCATTAGAAGCCAACAGAGTCAGGGGTTCTCTTTCATTATAATTAATATGTTCCATCTAATAAAATAATTTAGGAGAGGCAGACAATAGAATTAGCCTATCTATTATTTTGTATATCCACATAAGCTTTAATCTGTTTTCTGCTAAGACCTAGACTCAAAGTAAAGCAACCCTTATTTTCCCCATAATACCTCTATTACTGAAGACTGTCATCATGTACCTGTTTATATAATTGGAGATAAGCTAATTGCAGGCAATACAAAAGGGCTGGCATTCTTACAGGCATTTGTTGGAAGCAGTCATGCTCTATGGAAATAATAGATGCAATAAACTCTAAATAGGAACATTTTGCTTTAGTTTATGGTGGTAAATCTCATCATATTTCTCACTTTCTCTATGGAGGATACATATACTTGGGGCAGATTCAAGGACAGAGGGTCCAAGTCAGTTCACAGGTGAAGAGATTGCAATCAGGGTTTACAGTTCAACAAAGAATGGACCTACACTGCCTTACATGAGTCTCGTGTCCTGTGACCTTTCATCTGTGTCCATCTCATCCATTCTTCCAGGCAGGACTTCCCTTGAAAGGATTGGTTCAATCTCTTCTGTGCAGCCCATTACACATCCCAGGTCAAAAGAGAGGTGTAAGAGTTGTGTTAGGAGCTGTGAATTACACTCTAATGATTGTGTATAAGTCACTGTAGATCAGGATAGGAGTTGAGCTGTTTTACCCACTGTAGATCTGTTTTTCCTTTTTACTCTGATCTGCTTTTAACTGATATCAGTCAAGCAGGGTTAAGTTTAACTGTGAGACTTCTGCTTTGCAAGGGCCAAAGAAAGCAAATCATATCTCAGGGAAGACTTCCACTCTCTGAACCTGGACCTCTGTTTATTGTTGCTTTCCAGCTTATTTGTTAGGTCCCAAAAGGATTTAGAGCTGTTGTGTTATTAAGAAAATTATGTAAACTGATGAAGTAATCAAGTTCATTGAATAGGAAGTAGATCACAACCTCCTTTCTGGGTGATACTAGATGTTTATAAAATATCTACTGCCACAGGAGATGGCAATATCTCCATTATATCAAACTAATGTAACAGGAAAACTTCACCCTGAGAAACTAATTTGTAGTATGAAATGATCTTAAATTTCATTGTCTTAGTCACTGAAATAATTAATTTTAGTTGGTTTTATGTAGTGCCTACACTGAAGGATTCATAAATCTGTCATATCCTCTGCAGCTATCATCGTATACCTGTGGGATGAGAGAAAAAATCTAGAATCAAATAACATAGTAAATTTACTGTTCTTGATGCTTTAAACTACAAACACCAGGCAGTAAAGTACTAGCTCTTATCTTTATTTACCCTTCTCATACATAAAGGGAAAAATACCAGGCTGTATCTAACACAAGTAGAAAACCAAGACAGTGGAAAGTTTAATTACTTGCCTAAACCCACAGTGATTCAGTTGCACAGATGAGATTACAACTCTGGAGCTCCTGGCCCTCTGCCCAGCCTCTCTGTGTCGGGAGCTCTTACTTTACATGTGGTTTTACCAGGACACTTCCAAGCCCCAGTTTTCTGCCCTGTGTGTGTACACATGCAAAACCACTTATGGGTAAAACTTACACGTGTGTTTCTATTTAACCCTGCTAATTACATATGCAAATCCACATCGGACAGGCCCTTTCCCTTCCTCATGTGCAGTTGTGGCAACTTGGCAAACAAATTGGCCATGCATCTGTAACCCACTTTTTTGCATGTGCAGATTCCCAGGAATCCTACTGTTTGATTTGCACCTCAGGTTGGTGTAGTGAAGCTGATTTACCCAATTTGTGAGCAGTGATGTGGTAGCTGAGGTAAGACCAGCTGAACACTCTCCTGCACTCTGTATGTTTATCTGTTAACAGGAGAACAAGATTCAGGCTCAGCATTCAATGTCTTCATCTGAAGTTCATGGTTCATGTAAGCAACTGATTGGGTTCCCTGACGTGGCCACAACTGACAGCTAAAGAGAATCTTAAAAGGCATGTGCAGTCTGCTAGATTATTAAATCTTCATCCTTTGGGATGTGTTTGTCTGTCTACGATCCTAATACTGGTCTGCCAGTATTGAGGTGGATCTATATGGGAATGTAAAGATACCAAAAATGTCTCACAAGGAGTTAATGCACCTACACATTTCCCAGGACCATTTTTAAAAGTCATGTGGGGATATTTGCTCAATGGTATCCTGGGACAAAGATGTGTTGGTATATGGCTGTGCCATAGGCTTCTAGGGCTTGGCTTTTGAGGGAAGTCTCCTAATGCAAAAGCTGAGTGAGTAAGCTCCTTTGAAAGTGGTTTTGTGACTCCAACCCTGAGACTCTCCAGAGAGCTCAATGCAGTTAACTTTACAAAAAGAGCTGTTACATCAAACCCAACTGCTTCTTTAGCGCTGGCGTGTTTTCTTGTTTCCTTCTGTGAAAGGTGCTGTTCTCAGGTGTGTTAAACCCTGCTGAAAGTGGCAAGTTTAACCACTGCCCTTAACTTCCATTAACAGTAAAGAGAGTTAATCGCTTGTTTCCACTCTAAACAAAGGCAAATGCGCAGGAATTCCAGCCCTTTCCCAAAGAGGCCCCAGTGGGTGTTTTTTCCTTGGGGAAGGATTGGTGTGCAGGGTGGGGGAAAGGCTGAAACAGCTCCCAGGCACATGGGGTAGGTCTTGGTGGGGAATCCCGATTAAATTTCCACCCACCAGGCTGCAGCAGGAAACGAGGTGGCAAACTGTGACAAGGGAGCAGGAGGGAGGATGTGTGGGGAGATGGAGGGAGGGGGTTTTCTTGATTAAACTCTCTGTGGCTGTGGCCACACAATTATTCACTCCTTCCCCTTCCAGCTGGCAGCTAACTTGGAGCCACTTGCTTAGAAAACTTCGGAGTTTAGGATCTGTTCAAGTCCAAACTTGCTTCTCATAAAGGTGAGGTCAAAGGAAAACAGAAAAAGACAGTTGTCTCTATGTCAGTTCATAATAAACTTCAGTAAAATTTCACACAATTTTATAAAAGTTTTGTAAACAAGCTTCTTCAAAATTTTGCAGTTCTTTGGGTCTGAGGTTTTGGTTCAGTCCACAAGGACAATTAGCTAACCATAAAGTGTGGATCAGAAACTCGGATTAAAATTTCTACAAACACAACAAAAAATTTATATAATTTGTTTAGGATCTGCCTTGGGTGAAGATAGAAATTTATTTAGTAAAAAAATTTATAACTTCTTATATATCTTTGATTTTTATTTTCAGAAGCTTTAGTAAAAAAAGCCCACAATGGAAATGACTTCAGAATGGGGTGGGTTTTTTTTTTTTCCAGAAAAGTTCAGACTACAGTTTCTGAGATAAGCTGCAACATAGAAAATTCTGTAATCAATAACAAAATACTTGTTTCAACTCCTCTTTCCCTCCTGAAAATTGCAGACAAGAGAATTTAAACTTACACCTACAAATGAGCTGGCTTTGAAAGTTTTCTCACAAAATGCACTTATGTGATGCAAATTCTGCAATGGAGGTGATGTTGTTTTGCTGCTTGTAATAGTCCTATTAAAATACTACATGGTTAAAATGATAGGACCTGGCTTAAGGATTCCAGTGCTAGTCTCAACACTGAGTTTTTCAATGCTTTTGAATTAGGTCAGAATATGAAGATAAAATGTGCTATCGTGGAAACAGAATCCATTTGCAGTCTGTGCTGTCAAAACCTGAGTGATGACTCCCCTCCTGTGCTGATGATGTATGTTCTGACACAAAACAATTTCTATTTTTGACTTTTTAATTCTACTGTTGCATATCTGTTCAGTGCCCTCTGATTTGTATTCAATCTCACTGTACTTTGCAGCTGTAATTCTGTCACTTGCAAGGTGCACTTGGAGCTTTCTTGCAGCTGTTCTGACATACTCATAACAGGTACAATCTTTCTTTGACACTGCAGTATCTGTTTTTATCAGCATGTGGGCTGCTGCCAGTGATTTACAATCAAATGTTAATAAAATTTGTCTGTTCCCTGTACTGTTTGTTTAAGCAGCTACTCTGAGTCTTTTCATGAGTTGCTCCAAATAAGATCAAAGGGTTCAGAAAAATGTTTGTCAACCCGAGAAGTTACAGGGATGGTGTTCTTGTAAATGCAGAATCCTAAAAATTCATAGCTAGTAAAGTGCTGTGCACACATGATTAATGACTTAATGGTAGATGACAAGATAGAATACTTTTTGGTAAAGTTTCACTTTAAAAACAAAGAGTAATCTGTTTCAGGCCTAGAGAGAAGGGGAGGAGGGGGGAAGAGGCAGTGTCAGGCTAGATTTCCCCCATAGATACCACCAGAGCTTCTGTCCCTGCCATTGAACACAACAGCTGGTAAGCAGCAAGCAACTGGAGAAAAAGACCTGCCTTTAATCCAGTACAATGTTTTCTTGTGCCCATTTTACTGTAAGTCTCAGTGGCAAGGGGACAAAGGCTGTTGACTGATCTATGCAATTACCTCCTCTAATATTGCTTTCAACTGTCTGCCCAGAGTGACAAGAGTGGATGAGGTTTAGTTAAAGTCTGGGAAAAAATGTCCTTTTAATAAATAAATAAATAAATGTCCTTCTCTTTTATCAAGCTGCTCTTTTAGATCTCTGAATCTGTTTTGGAAGAGTACAGGTGACGTGATTGAAAGTTAGAGTGAATCTGAACTCAAATAACAGCGATGCAATCAGCATTTCTTACCAAATACCCCCAGTGTTGTGTGCAGTTTCACTAGGAAAGAAAAGGGTTCTTTTCTCTCCTTATTTTTTTGTTTTTAATTTCCTTTCTGGTGCATGTATATGTGGGAAGTGGTATCTCTCTTTTACGCAGCGTGACTCAGAAGCACACATATTTAAAAATAATTGTCTGGTGTGCTCTTTGTTTTGAGGTTTTATCTGTCCTTGATGACAAAAAATGTGATCCTTTAAAAATAAATAAACAAAAGATAACCCAAGCTGCTGTTCATTTCTAATGTGGAAGACATTGCGAAGTTAAGATTTTGTTTAATGAACTGTAGATGGAAGCCTTTTCCTTTTATCTGAAGAAATAGCATGAGATGGCACAGCACATATTTTTGTTCTCTGAATCAGGGTGATGGAGCCTGACACAGAGGCCATTTCTGTGACACAGGTGACTGTAAGAACTGGTGCACCTTGGTCCTTATTTTCTCAGAGGTTTTTGTGCAAAAGGTGCCAGGTGAACAGGGCTGTGTGCTGTGTACAAGGGCTTGATCTATGCTGTGGTTATGCAGCCTTGGTGATGAATGCACCCATGACCAACAAATAGGCAGCATTTCAATAATTCTGATGTTCCTCAAGATGATGAACAGGGTATAGGAACACAGAGCTGAGTGTTGCAAGGTCCCTGTGGTACATGGCAGACATTCTTGTTTGTCTCATGTGTGTCTTGGCCTTGCATGGAGTTATGGCAGTTTGGTGGGGTGGAGCTGGAATCAAAGGCTTTAACCAAAATTTCAAGAGAGGAAGGTGATTGTGCTAGTCAGCTTTCTGCTCTTTTCCTACTCATAGCCAGGAAGAGGCTGCATAGGGAAAATGCTTTGTTCTTTCCCTTTTATGAAGCAGAATTTATGATTTTATTTTCTTTTTGTGTTTCCTTAACAGCGATTCAAGAGAATTAATCTGTGTAGAAATAAACCAAGAAAAAGTAAATTCAGGAATACCTGGTAGGCTTCCTGCTGGTTTTTCTTTTTGGCCTGATCTGTTTGAGTTACCAGATTTGCCCCAGACCCTTATTTGGGTTTCATTTGCAAGGACAAAATGTGCCAATGGCTTCCTTTATGCCCTCAGTGTGAAGAGGCTCAGGTAAATGCAGAATTGTTTATTTCAGCATTGCACTGCATCATCAAGTGTGTTGTTGCTGTCTCAAGCAATATTTGGATACAAATCCCATTTTGAAGTCTATCCTCATCTTGAAGTCTATGTGATTCCATCTTTCACTCAGTTTGGGTTTGCTTTCTGCTGTTCCTGTTGGAAGGTGGTGCCAGAGCTGCTCCAACACTGACCTTTGAGAGCCCAGCTGCCCCCTGTGTTTGTCTGGAGTTACACAGCCCTGTGCAGCTGCCAGTCCTGGTCTGTTTGTGTCCATGTTTCTTCACCCCAGAGCTGGGCTAGAAAGGAATTACCAGACTTGCATGTGGCTTCTCTCTCTGGACTGTGGGAGAAGTATTTTATATTGAATTTCTATGATTTATGGAGAAGGCGACAGTATAATTACTGAAACAAACCCTCCTCTTCCTTCTCTGATCAATCATATTCCAGTTGGGGTTGTCCTGGAAATTTCTAAAAATAAGATGCCTGAATTACAAGTTTGACTAGTGTATTCCACGAGGGGAAATCTTAGGGTGTGGTAAATTTTTACAAGACACAGACTTTTAATAGAAAAGAGGGATTCCTTTGAAGTGTTAGATGAGGAGAGGAGGAGACAGAAGTCTCAGAAACCCAACTCAACCAGTGCATGCAATTGGGTTTAAAAGGTTCATTATTTGAGGAATGCTAATGAATTTTTATACTAGACAGTTATGAGAGGGTGCCTGGAGTTATCCTTTATATTCTCCTCATTCCCTAATCTGTACAAAATAAATAAATAATTTTAAAAAGCAAACTTACATTAGTGTGGTCTAAGACAAACACACAGGTGGGCCCTACTAATGCTTCAGTACTTTCTCATATCTGATCTTTTCTGAGAAAAGAAATCCCTTTGCTGTCACTGCTTAAGCACCTCATGTTGCATAGGTGTGGTGTAATTAAGCCTCTTAATCTTTTTGGGGCTCTGTTTTTTTTTTCTTTTTTTTAATATATCTGTTGGTTATTGTAAATTTCTGTTAAAATAGAAATTTGTCTATGGTGCTTTGTCTATTAGGACAAAACACTCCTATAAAACACATTCTCAGATTCAGAGAGATGTGGTAAACAGCTGCACTAAAAGGGAGGATAGAGGTTAAAGGAAAAGTTAAGCTCCAAGCATGGTGCAGTCTTTTCTTTTTGGTGTTTCTTTTCCCCCCCTCTAGGGATCCAGATCCAGTTGTATATAGTGGTGTAAAACCCACTATACCCAGTCCTGAATTTCCTTCTTATTGGTTTAAAAGAAGGATTGATTTTCCATTTTGATTTTTGTTAATAAAACCTAGGATATCCTTGATTGAAGGTGATGTTGATCTTGTTTTTTATACCTGTGTGTCACTTCTAAGACTGAGGATCATGAAAGAGGACTCATTCACGATGTTTTGTATTCCACTGATTTGAAAATCTTCACAGGCCAACAGATCAGAAAAGAACACTTTCAAAATTTGGCAGCACTAAACAAACTAAATTCTGGCTGGAGCTCTTTACAGTTATTTGAATAGTCTAAAAAGAAAATTTAAAAAATGCCACCAGTAAGTTGAAAACCAAGCAAAATTCCTGGGTCTCCAGTGGGAGATCATCTGAAGATGCATGGAATGGTGCTTCTGCAGAAGGTTGAGATGAAATGGCTATTGTAATTTCCTTGATACCATTTACTGTCCTTCCAGTCCTCTAATAACATTCTATGTCCATTTTTGCCTTATGTGAATGGGTTTAATACTTGTAAAGCAGAAGTGCCTGGAGACCTACTGCTTTTGGTCCTTTTTTCCTTTAAAATACAGTGTTCCCCAAATAAAAGTCAGTTCTTACCAACAGAAGCTCTGTGCCCTGCAGAAATGATCTGTCAAAAGCACAAGTAGGTGATTTAATATTTTCTGGGCCTGTAATGATTAAAAGCCTTCATGAAGTCCACTTCTTATTCCTGGTTTTCAAACCAGAGAAATAACAGGAAGTTTCCACTCTACATTAATCATTTGTAAGTGAATGTTGACTGTATTGGTTTGACTTCAAGAGTAAATAGGGAGTTCTTCGTGGTTTGATTTTTTGTTGTTTTTCTGCTTTTTTTTTAAGGACCTGTCAGGCCTGTTTGACCTTGATGCATCAGCTCCATCCATTATTCTTCTGCAAGGTGTTGGTTCATTTCCTACATCATGGGGATAAGTAGAAAGGGACCAGATAGCAGAGGGTTGCTCCTGGCTTCCTGTTAGCTGGTCAGATGTCAGGCTGGGCTTTCTGTTCTCTAGCTTGATTGATAAGCTTGAAGGAGTCCACGGCAGGTATGCAGGTCAGGGGGATAACAGCTGGAAAATATGCACCCAGCAGAGAGACCACACAGAGAGAGACCAAATTCTTTCTCACTTATCTCTGCACAGTTTCAGGATAACTTGGTTAACACGACGTGAATTGACATTTGACGCAGTGTGTAATCTCTGGATGTAGCCATATAATTATGCTCTGCATTCTCCTCAGCTGATAAAACACTCTCTTACAAAGTGGGATGATGCTAATTGTTTCCTACTTTGATTTTAGCTGCAAAATAATACCCAAGGCTCAGCAATGACTGTTAATATGCTGCTGGATATTGAGAGATTTTATATGTAATTGTGAAACAGATACATCCAAAGAGTTTGACAATATCTGATCATAGAAAAAAGAGCTCCTAAGTACAGGAAAAGTTGGGACAAAATTTGTCCTTGCTCAGAGGTAGGGAAGTGTCAACAAATGCATACTTGGATTGCAGCCATTCCAATCTGGCATCCCTGGTAGTGCAGTGCTCCTGATAAGGGAGGAAAGAGCCCTTGGAGTGTTAGTGGAGGCTGTGGGATGCAGCCTATCCCAAGGAACCACAGTGTTCCATTATCTTTGACTTCCTCAGTGCCTTCCTTCCACGGGTACCCTACAGCTGGGAGGTCTTGGGTGGGCACTGGGTACACACAGACCTTGCCAGCTGCCTCTTTGTTTCCACTGTACACATCCTCTCCTTGACACATCCTGTCTCTCTCTCTCTGATAGGTAAATATTGAGGTGCTTCTCACAAATATTTTGGGTGCTGCAGCCATGCTGATGTTGCTACAAGGGTAACTGCCATGGCTGGAGCAAAATAAATCTGTTTAGTCCTGGAGTACAGAGTGCCCATGATCTGCCTTGCAGTAGCTCAAGGTCACAGTGCTTTTTTGTCTGTCCTTTGCAAAGCAAGGAGATGATGAATTCTCTTTCCCGTATCAACATTAGGTTTCTGCACTCTCTGCAGTAGTTAGAAACAAAAAGTAACATTAGAAAATAATTGGTCTTGGGGCTCAGTGCTGCCTGAAGAGGCACAGGTTACTGCCAACCCTTCTCTAAGTGCTGCCTTTAAACCTCAGTTCATAAGCTGGAGCTAAAACTGGTTCGAGGTCACATCCTTACTTTTGATGAATGGTTGGCCCAGAAGTAAATAACACGAGCTGAGGCCTGAGTTTTGTCAGTTTCCAGAACAAGATTCAAAATAATATTAATAATGACATGAGACCCCTTCCTACAGCAAATTAATCTGAAATGAATTTTAAGAGAGAGAATAGGCAGGAGCAAACACCTGCTTCTGACATTCTCTTCTACATTTTTCTTTTTATATACAATTTTATTCTTCTGAAATGATGAATCTGCATTGGGCCCTGTGTAGTCACACTTGTGATACTGTCTCAGGGTTGTGATACTCTCTCAGGAGCATTATTATGCATGTTTGTGCTTGAAGACAACAGTAATCACACATAGTTTGGGGTTTCTGTGCCCTTTTGTTACAACTAATCACTGAAGAATAAACACATCCTACTGATCATATTTAGTTATGGATGTTTTAGGGTGCTCTCTGTGTTCAGTAATAAGCAATTGTTCAGCAAGGGCATAATCCAGATATAAAAGAATGTCAGGGATCCACATTCTTATTTCACAGATATGATTGAAAGAAAGGAAAATTAGTTGGCTTCACTTTTTCAGGGTGCATCTGTGACAAAAAAATAGTTTAGGTTTTCACCAGCCTTTCTTTACATTTTGGTGATGGAGATTTGGTGCCAAATTAGATTTAGATTTCCAAAACAGTAGCTCTTAGGAGACCTGACCTCTTGTTTTGAAACCAGTAGATTGATTTTTGTCAATGAGATCTACTCCACTGAGTATTAAACAAGCAAACAGCTTCATTGGGAGTAGCACGGGAGTGCTGGTTTCACAGTCAGGTGTTTGTTATGTGCCTGCGCATAGCAGGTAATACTCCTCCCCTTCAAAACACCAACCTGCTCTTTTAATTGTGTAATTCCACCTCTTCCCTTGCTCCCTGTCCTTCCTGCTCCAGCCCTTTGCAGGTGTCTGGTGTGACCCATCAGGTGGGTCTGTGTTTGCCTGTCATCCCGGCAGCTTACGGAGGCATGGCTGATTGCACCGGGCGGAACGGAGCCGCTCCGAGGTGCAGGTGTGAGCCATGGCCAGGGATCTCTGCTAATCCTGGGATGGGGGAGCACCCCGGGCTGCAGCAGCCATGGGCAGAAAGGGGTAAATGAAGTGCAAAAGGGAAAAACAGGAGAAGTTAAGTGCCGTGGTTTCCTTCTCCCAGGTGGTTTGAGTTATTTAGCGCTTGTAAAACGCCCGTGAGCATGGAGTTTTGCAGCATGGCTGGGGGATTGTTTATATACATATATGTATTTATATAAATAGATTTATTGGAAAGTAATTTTCTAAGGACGTTATGAGTCAATGGAAATTCCTACACACCTTAAGAATGTTGGGTTTGAACAAAAAACGAAGCTCATTTACACTTTGTTTTCCTCGGCACCTGTGGAGATCAGGTAGCTGAAAGAATGGTTGAGTTTTAGGGTTTGTCATACATGGTGCACAAGAGCTCTGCTGGGTGTGAAATGCACTTGACAGTCCTGGGAATAAAGAGGAATGGATCCACTGAGATACTGTCTGCTTTGGGCATCTGAAGTGTTATGCAGGCCAAATGCAGGGGAAATGCTAGTGACAGCTGGGGTATGGCAGGCAGTGGACATGAGACACACAAAACAAAATGTAATAGGGTGAAAATGGGGGTGTTGCTGAACAAAAAAAAAATGGAGTTACTGGAGCAGGGAGAAGAGAGGGCAGAAGAAACATGTGGAAGTGATGCATCCCTTGTGGACTGGATGCCTTTGATCTGCTCAGTAAATATTGCTTTGCATTATAAGGGTTATACACTCCACTCAGACTTCATCTTCAGCACTCTCCCGAAATTTTCTGATTTACAAGTTCATATTTTAAATTTTTATACTGAACTTGGTTCCAGATGCTGAGATTAAAAAAACAAAAAACCAAACCACCACCACCAAAATAAACCCCAACCCCCCCTCAAAAACCCCCTGTAGATCTAGATTCTGCTATCACAACAGCATCTGATATATTCATAATGTTTATTTGCTGTTCTTTAATATTAGCGATCAACAAATCTAACAATTGCTGAAGGTTAAGCTTTCTTATAACAGGGAAAATTTTCATGTAGAAATAAGATACTGCAGCTTAAGGTCCAAATTCTGTCATTCAGGGAAAGGACTGCAGGATACAGCCCTTTATTTGCAAACAGGGAAGGGCAATTGCACTAAGTAAAGCGTGCCTTCAAAAACCAACAAGAAATTGGAGAGGTACAGAGAAGATTAAAGTATTCCTCAGCAAAAGAGGTTAATCCAATTTCTCAGCACCAATTTTTTCTGCACTTAAAAAGAGATTGTATTCTGTGTTCCTGATCCATCAGGTGTAAATTAATTTAATGCAGCAATCACCTGTTGCTTGATATTTATTTATCTCTAGGGATATATTTTGCAGAGGGTACTGTGATACAACTTCTGTTCTTCCCCTCCTTCTCCACACACAAAGTCCAGCGGACTCTATAGTTTGTGTTCTCTGAGACTCAAGAGACCTTACTTCAACTTTTATTACCCACCCTTGCTGGCCTGGTATAATGTCACTTTGTCACACTTAGTGTGCTTGTAGTATAACCTCTCCTTTGCATTGTGGAAACACTCCAAAAACACAGATGCATAGCCAGGTCCCTACCTCTACAAGTGTAAACTGAGAGGACAAAAACAGACACAGAATAAAATAAAGGTCTGTAACATGTGAGTAAAGTGACCAGAACAATGACTGGATTGTAGCTTATTGTTTGGTTTTCAAGTTAAAATCCCCAAGAAAATCCTTCCTGTCAATTAAACTGGAAGGAGGGGGGATGCCTCTCTCACTTTCTTCCTCCTTGCAGCTCTCTCCCTTCAGTCTGGAAGCAGGGTCTGCAGAGGAGGTGGGGCTGTGTATTGACCCCGGGCTGCCTGGGCTGGGCCTGTCACTGCCCATTTACAAAGGGGCTGCTGAAGTAGGTCTTAGGAAAGGGTGAAATGCTTGAGGACAGAGCCAGCCAAAGAGCAGCATTTATGCTCGGATATCTTTAAAAGAGAATTTTTTTTCCCCCCTTCCTCTTCCCCTTTATCCGATTCCTCAATGTGAAATGGATGCAGATGTGCGGAATGAATTCATCCGGGATTTAGAGACACCGTTTTGTGTGTGTACCCACCCACATAATTGCTTTCCTTTCACATTCTGCACTCCTGTGCACACCTGTGGGATGTTGGCAGGACCTCCTGGATATTAGATCTACTGAACATATGACCTGTATAGTTTTCACAGTATGGTAAAATTACAGAATTACACCTGGGTAGCCCTGCTGGCCTATGTACTGCATCCTGCTTTCACCTTCTGTATTCTCTTGCCTGTAACAAGGTAGTGGGATGGGAATCAGGACTAGTGTGTCCCTTGTGGTTTGCCATTTTGTACTTTTATTTATTCATATTGTAAGATTCAGAAGTAATCAGAGCATTCCAGCTGCTGGGATTCACTCTACAGAGAGTTCTAGGATTTTATTTCTTCTCTCTGTGAGTAAGTGTACCCATGAATAAAGTAGGGACAATCCTTATCTGCTTGCTGGTTCTCCTGTGAAGATTGAGTACTGTTGAGAGGCCCTCAGACAGGGCAACAGGACATTGCAGAGAATTCTCTCCTGTTGGGGCAGATGGAGGCAGGCAGGAGACAGCATGAAGCATCTCAGGCTGTGTGCTGTGGCGTGTGTATTGTACCTGCACATTTGTGGCTGTAACACTTGCTCACCTTGACTCCTGGTTCTGATTCTCAGAGGAAGAGCTCCAGTCCAGAGAAAAAGGGTACTGTAAGATCTTTAGAGGTTACCAAGTGTGTAGGATCCAGGACCTGTGTTATTTGTTTCTAAGAACATCAGCTCTGCAGAAGGGCACTGCACGGCTTTGGGCAGAGGTTGTCCTGTTCCTGACTTACAGGAAGAGCGTCGCTTACTGATTTACCAGAACCAGTTCCTTAAGTGCTTAACATTTTTCTTGGAAAGTCCTTCATTGAAATTCTGATAACTTCTAACCTTACTTAGCTTTCATGGGTGCTGGTGGAACCACGGTTCAAAGTGTGTGTTGGCTTCATATTATCAAAATGCTGCGTAGTTATATTGCATAAAGAATAAATATCCCATTTGTGGGGTGTTTCCAGCCACCCCCGCTTCATTTTAACTTCCCCAAACATTCACTTCAAGGAAGGAAACTTTCTTTAACGTTTATATGTTTTAGAGATTTGGAATATTAGAAAAAAAAATCAAGATATCTAGCTAATTTCCCAGCGTTTTGCAAATCACAATTTGTAAAGCACCTTCACACCAATTTTCGAGGCTAGAAAGTGCTGGTAACCCCACAGCATGGGGTTCCTGGGACAGGACTACAATGCTAACTATTTCTCTTCTGGTTCTCTCTTCATTTGGGAGCTTAGAGCTTGATTCTTCCTCCCAAAGTCAATGACCACGTATAGAAAAAAAAAAGATAGGCTTCCCCAGGGAGCATATGAAAGGAAATAAAACAATTTGCTTGCAAATGGGAGGTAATTGGTATGTTAATTAAAGTCAACTTTACCTCTCTTAATGTTAACCTCCTGATTTTCTCCAGTGTTTCAGGTAGGGGAAAAGAATTCATTCTTTAGTATTCTCAAGAATGAGATTGGATAATAGACACAAATGAAGTCCAAACCCAGTACAAAAAACATGAGAGGATACGTCTCCCGGCTGCTTTCCTAACACAGCATAAGGAGGACGAGATAGTTATCTGAGCAGTCACTCCACAGCTCAGACTTCAAATTATAGTAATTATGACAATTTGTGCCAATAGCCACGAGGTGGGTTTTTTTGATGTGGTTAAAAATAACATCTGTAAAAATCCAATAAAAAAAATTACATTTTGCTAATTTTCTGATAAGATAATGTTTAACTGTACTGTGTGCCTTCTACTGACGTTTTCAATTAAGAGTATTTCCTTCTGGGCTTTTACCAGCTTGTCTCATGGATCCGATTCCATCCTGAGCAGTTCATTTGTTTTAACTTTCTTAATTAATTGTTTTGTGTAGGTTTTGCCTTTCAAACTGATATCAATCTTCCAGACTTATTAACGTGCTGATTGCTAATGTGTGATACAAAGCACAACTCAGTTAAATTGTTCTTTCTGTTATATTAAACAGAGTTCCCATATTAGCCTGCTAAACAAAATAATTGTAGATAATTTAGAGGGTAACAAATGACAAGAGTCTCGTACCTGGGAGAGCGAAAAAAAGTTCTGTTTGCAGTTTCTTTGTGCTGGCTTAGGGTACAATTTGAAGCTCACATGCATAGGCAGAGTAAGACAAAATAATTAGCTAGTAAGGAATTGTAGGAGAGCTGGTGGAAAAAATTGCTTTTCCCACATAGTGAAGTTTCTTACCTTGAAGAATATGGGTGACAAGAAGTAGGATATCAGACACAGCTGATAGCTTTCCTCCTGGATTTTCAGGGGATTTTCCCTTTTGTGTGAAATAGTTCAACTTTACCTTCCCACATTAAATAATGCAGATGATGGAATTTTGAGGGAGCACAGCATTTTGTCCTTTCTGCCACTCTCACATACATCTACTCCGTGTGGCTTTACTGAAAGGACAAATTTGGAGTCATGGTTGCACACTCTGATGTTTAGCTGGGGTATAACATGAACCATTCTTCTCTGGGCATAAGGACTGTCCTTGGAGCTGTCAGGTAGATGGCCTGGTACAAAATCAGAATGTGGCAATGCAGAAGAACTGTTACTCAGAAAAGGCACTGATCCCCAGACTATTTGAATTCACTTGGATTTATGACCTGAGCCCACATAATGGGGAATTTCTTGTTTATGCTATGGTATCACAACTCTGCCTGAAGTCTCATGTTGTATTTTGCACAAATGCTATCTGGACGTGCTCCATGATTGCAGAACATTGCTGGAGATTTTATGGCTGATGTTGGTGAGAGTAGGCAGGTGCTTCAGTCCTCTGGACAAATTCTCATTGATAAACATTACAATAAATGATGGTGGGAAGAATGAAAGGGAGGCATAACCTCAGATATGTTCTCTTAAGGCTTTAAAAGACACATAAGGGCTAGGAGGACTCCCTCAGCAATCATTGTCTTTGAGATGCACTTTAGATAGGAGACTCTGAAGCATGCATTTCAGTATTTAAACAAAGATAAATTTGTGCATTTCAGGGAAAATAACATGGCTTACCTCGTTAAGTTTAGCATACTCAGCAAAATTGATACTTTAATTGATATTAAAATTGGGATTTGAGGGCATATTTTAATGTAAATTTCTTAGATACGGGTCTCAATGATAAAACTTGGGAGTTGCGAAATGGCAAACTCTGGTATCAATGAAAGAGTGATCTGACACTTGGCAGTTTGTTCTTCTGTATTTGTTGATGCTCCCTAGTATTTTTGATATATTCTCCTGACTTTTCCTTCCTGTCCTGTGGAGTTTTGCCTGCCTTGGACCTGCTGCCTTTCTTCAACTAGGAAAACTTAACCTGCTCTGCTATTTGTAGCCTTCCCTTCCCACCTATGCTGCTTTTCTCTAGGTATATATGCTGTACATGCGTGGGAATATGCTTAAGCACATTTCACTGTTTTTGAAATGGGATATCACAAGGCCAATATGGCTTTTAGCTCACAATCCCTAGTAGGTGATTTATGACCTAGTAGGTCGCAAGTTATATACTTATGACAATTTGTAATTTTTCTGGAGTTTTTGTCTGCTGGAGCTGATGTAACTCTGCCAGGGACTCCAGGGCAGCACTCATATTGAGCACTGTTGGATGTGGTGGCTGTACAAGTGTTTCCTCTCTTCTCTCTTGGTGAAAATTTGGCCAGCTCCAGCGCACACAACCTCTAAGCTGCACCACACCTCTGTTGCTGAAGGGAGCTCACAGGATGGTACATGATGTCAATTTGGCCACAGACTGATTCAGAGCAGCTGCACAACCTGCACAGGCTGTGACTCAGGTAGCAAATTTTCAGTGTTAGGGTAGTTCCTCCCCATTCCTTGCAGTAAGGGTTTCCTCTGTGTTAGAAGCCATGCAGAAGCTGGAGATTGGCTNTTTTCAGTGTTAGGGTAGTTCCTCCCCGTTCCTTGCAGTAAGGGTTTCCTTGAAGCCATGCAGAAGCTGGAGACTGGCCTCACTAAAAAGTAGATAATTTCCAGTTTTCTCCTTGCAAAACAAGATTCTGTGCAATTTCTATAGCCTTGTAGCCTTCTCCTTTTGGAGTGGGGTCAAATTTGCAAAGTAGGAATGAGCATTTGGAGCTAAATTGACCTCATGCACAGACAAAGGTGAGCCATTGTCAGCCTAGAGCTTCCTCACTTTTTTATACAGGAGCCCTGCATAAATCTGCTAGCGCAGATTTCTCATCTCTGGTGCTAAGTTGCTAACAGAATAAGAATAGAAAAATGCTAAGCATTTTCCATGATTTAATTTTTGCAGAAAACCAAAGTGGAATGAACTTTGGTTCCTGTTCAGCTGCAATCTAGACATGAATTAACAGATGCTTCAGACTTAAATTAGACGAGTCAACCATTGAATGTCATTCAGCAGCACACCAAAATAAATCCAGATGACATTTATGACATATCTCATTGTTTCTGTAATCTAAGTCATACAAAAGGTGTAAGTCACAGCACAATACTTTACTGCATTTCTTTTTGAAACACTGTCCATGAATAAATTTAGACTGGAAGTTGGAAGATTTTCTGCTATCAAAGTGAGAGGCTTATGATGTTGTTGGTGTGATTGCACTGCATTGCAGCTGCTCATGCTGGACTGGAGCTCATGATCCAGTTCCACTCCAGGTGATGATCCTTGGTACACAAGGCTGAGCTCTTTAAAAATGTGTGTCAGCACCAAATGTTTTTGGCTTCCTCATGTATCGTTCTTAAGTCATCAGAGTGCATAAAAAGCAGAATTTTTGAGATATTAAAAATCTAATTTTTAAAATTTGATTTGTGGTCTAAGAAAATATGAGTACTTGTGATAGAATCCATGAGTTGAGTAACTTAAGTATCTCTTCTATGTGTCAAGTATACCTAAAACCCCAGACACACCTTTCTCCCCCCCCAAAAAAAAATAAAAAAAATAGAGGAATAGGGATATTCCCCAGTGTAGTCCTACAGCTGAAAGATGAAATATACAATGCATTCAATAATTAGTCTGTACATTTTCTCTGCCCTCTCAACTGCAACAGCAAATATTTATTCATGTAGTGTCCACAGCAGATCTAGTGAAGTACCTGTGGTGTGCTGCCTTTGGGCAAACTGCTTTCCACTGCCCCCATCAGTTTGGGGCTATTGGGGAATTGAGCTGTTGAGTGGACAGAACCCATAGTGGTGAATAGGATTGGGCCATGAGCTCAGTATCCATGCTGGCAGAAGGCTTCTGCTCCTCATGGGAAGATCTTTCACACAGCTGGTGGCCCCAAGATAACAGCAGCACTAGAAACATGCACTATCACTGACCAACAGGACCAGCAAAGGAAGGGAAAGTTCAGGGAGCTGTCCACATCAAAACATATGAAAATCAAGCTAAAAACACAGGAAAAAGAAGTATATTTAAATATGGTGGACTACAAGAAACATGTATGCAACAGATAAAATAAGATCTCAATGACTGATGGTTTTACAGAGTAATTTTAAGGATGAACTGTTCCTAAACAATTTTTCCAGTGTATTAAGCACTAAGAGCATCAGGCATGCATGTCTTGTTCCACTCCTTTTTTTTTTCTTGAACAAACAAGTTGAATGTGACCACTACAAGAAAAGAGCCCACTCCCCACTTATGTGTGCTCGTTCCTTTGTCCTCTTTCCAATATCCCCAGTAATGATGGAGCACAGGATCGTGTTCTGCTCTAATGTCTTTCTTGTAAGATTCGGAGGGTAGTGCCGTCGTGACCTTTGGGAGCAGTTTTTTCCATTTGGAAGGAGGCGGGGGAGAGAGCATTGAATTTGAGATTGATTTTCCTCCTTTTAGCATGTGGAAATTCAAAGGAAGCTCCTTGATTCACCAACAATGACTGCATCTCCAGCCTTAGAGAATGCAAAGGCATCAGTAGGAGCAGACTGATGAAGTTAATACTCTCAGACTGCATTGTGAATGTGACCAGAGTCCACTACCTTGCATTCTACAGAAAAATCCTGATGTTATTCCTTGCAGGGACTGGTCACAGTTTAAAACCAGAGAAATTTCATCTGAAGATTAAAGAAATGGGGAGCTCCAGGAGTTTTAGGCATAAGTGTGTCCACAGTTTCTTGTTAAGGCAATTATGACCTCTACATCTGTGGCATGTGTTTCAGAGGCTTCCAAGGAATGCACCCAGCTAAAGGCCAGAGTGCAAATTTATATTATCTGTGGAGGTTTCAAAGATGACAGTTTACCTTGTTGTCCTTCCCTGCAAAGGGCTGGTCTATTCACCTGAACTTCTGGCACATGATGGAGGTGAACAGTTATCCAGTTTGCTTTTCAGTAAAGAGCAGATTGGGTATATGTGTAGAAGGTCTTTTGAGAGCTTTGGTCCTTCAATAGGAAATCCCAGGAAATTGCATTGGATGCAGACCATTGGGTCCTTTGAATCCTTGAATGTTCCTTGCATGCACCTTTGACTCTGAGCTGGCCAATCTCTTCTGCCTGGGCTTCAAATTTTGCTTTGCTGATTAGGAGCAAGAGCTGTCCAGTTAAAATTTCAGCAGGGCTTGACACTTGCTGGGTTTCTTCAAGTTTTGGAGAAACAACTGAGTGTACCCCTCATTTTTTAGAGAGGGCATTTCTGCTTCAAGATGGAGCTGCATGTTCACCATCAAGGGAGGAAAAGGTTGTGTTCCTGCTCATGCTTCCTCTTGACAAAATGGTGCTTTCACAATGCCATTTTTGTGATGAGAAAGGTTTCTCCGTGGTACAACTGGTACAAACTGAGCTGCTGGCTCTGAAGGAGCACATAAATATTGTGGGATATGTTAATTGTAAAACATGCATTCCTAGCTGAAGAGGTGGTGTCCTGTGAAAGATTTTGGTCATTGAGAACAAAAAATGCTGAAGTTTGTACTTAGGAATAAATATACAGCCAGATTTCCATCCATGTTTTCTGTTGTAAGGCTGTTGTACTGTGAATATAAAAGATTGAAAGCTTCCAGTTGTTCCCCCCATTACTTTTGTGCTACTGGCTGGGTGGAGCTCATTGTTGGTACTGTAGGAACAAACTCAGACATTAGTGAGGGCATAAGCAGATGGTACTTTGAGCCAGTGGACATTTGAAAGTATTAATTTACTTCCAAAACTGAGGAGAAGAATACATTGGGACTTCTTAAAATTTGTGTTTAAAAGGCTTTAAGTTTACTTGAGAATAAATGAAGTTGTCCCTGTTCTGATCACTGGTTTGATACAATCCTAAGAATTTGTGGATGTTTGTGTGAACAGCTTATATGGAGAGATACCTACGGCTGGGTGAGCATGAGTTAATGGTGTGGTGGAATTCAGGCTGCTGGTAGAAGGAATTATTTTATCAATAAGATCCATCTTCATTACACTTGCCACTGATGAAACTCAAAATGCAATTTAGCACCTCATGTTGCTGTATCCATTCTACTACAAAATTACTTTCTCTTGCTCTCAGTAAATTACAACCATTTGAGTTTAGCTCCAGAAAGGCTCCTTTATTGTGCTTCTTATTGCTTATGAAATCTCTTTCACCTGTGTTGTTTACTTGTTGGACAGAGGATCTGAACCTATGCCAAGTTATTTTAACCTAAAGAACAGATTTGTTGCTTGCATTCTTCCCTTATACCTATCTAGCTGCAGAGGGAAAGGAATGTATGTTGCTGTGTGTCTACACAAAAATAGATGGAGAATTCTTCTCAAGAATATATTGAGTCATACCTCTTATAGGTCAACTTTCATACCTGAACTTAAACTGGAAATGGAGCATGTTGCAATATTTCCAAGTATGTTCTTGCAGTCATCTTCTGGCTGGTTAATATTGTATGCAAGAGACGAAAATAAAACTTTTCCAGAAGACTCTCCAGAGGCTTTGTGCTGTCATCATACAAAGCAGATCTTGAGCTTCTTGATGAGTTCAAGTTATTTGTAACATAAATTGAAATAACTCCTTTGCTTAGCAATTAATTTGAGGAGAGTCTTTACCAGGACTCAGGTGATATTACTTAGACATATAATCAGCACAAAGCTTCTGGGTTATCTGGTTTTATTTCCATTGAATTTTAGGCCATGTAAGTGTTAATTCTCTCAATCAAGAACATGGTGTGTATGTATTATACATGAATGTGCTGGGGTTCAGAATTATCCTTCATATGGATAATCTTCTTCTGAAATGATGATAATTTAATAAGTAGTTAGCATATAAAATAACTAGCCTTACTTCAAAGTGTTGTGCAAGATCAGTGAAACTGGAAAGAATTCAAACAATGCAGTGAAGAAGTGTTTTTCATGTTTGTGAGTCTGCATTTGAGAATTTGGAGACTTGTGTGCCTAGAAATAAAGGGCAGTGTGAGTGCCTTATGAGGTTTTGGATTAGTTAGGATTCCCAAACTACCTGTGTGATCTTCATCTCTAATCTGTGCTGAAAAACTCGTATTGCTCCCTGCATGCTGAAAGAGAACGTGGGTTTAGAATGTTTGAGAACTTCGGGAAAGTATTAGTGTGCTTTTCAAATTCCTCCACCTGCAGAATCATGTGCCTTGCTTGCTGCAGCCTAAGTGAGGAAGTCTCAGGATTCATTTGTTTAAGCTGTCTGTAAGCAGCTTAGAATAGCTATTGTAGAGGTGAAAATATCACTGCTTTAAATCTCAGCTTCCCACAACCTGCCAGGACGAGGAGCCAAGTCTGTGGTCCAACTGAGAGTGAATCTCCCATTTCTGGTAGCATATTGTTCCAATTTCTCACCTTTTAGTAATATTATTTCTAAATGAAGAAATTGTTTCCGAAATCAGGACTAAGGGCTGCCAGAAAAGCTGCTGAAGCTGGGCCTAATTCTCACAGAAAATGTGATGTTTGGAAGGAGCCCCTCTCTCTTGCTACTGCCATCATTTCCGAAGCAATTTTTTTTTTTTTTTTTTTTGCTTTTTTAGCATCAGTCTGTTAGGCAAGACATTCAGGACATTGACTATGCTAATAGTAGTCTTAAGGGACATAAATTAGTGAACATAGGACCCAAAAGCAAAGATGTATCATCACAGTTCCACCAAATGTCCTATAAATCTGCAGCTTAACTGAGACGTATTGTCTTATTTGCACCAGGTATTTACAGTATCAATTTACTAATTCTGTGCTGCTATGTAGTTAGTTCCTGCTGTTAAAGTTGTTATTTATTCTTCTCGTCATGCTTGTTGCACTTAATGCCACATGTCAAGCTGTGCACATCTTAAAATCAAATGGCTGGTGCCCGCATGCAAATCACCCAGGAAGGTGTCTGCATTTTGGGCAAAAGAACGAATTCTCTCCAAGCTCAGTCTGTTATCCCCAAACTCACACCGTCCTTGTTCTCCCTTTAGCACATTGAGGTTTGACTAACAACTTCTGTGTCAATTTTTTTGCTTTGAAGATTCAGAATGTTTGAAAATTAGATTTGGCATTTTAGGTCCAGTTCTACGACTTAAGTGTCATGAATCTTTTGACTCGTGGGAATATTTAAATCATAATTATGGTGATCTTATTTTCTTTATTTATAAATCTATTTCTTTACTAGGTGAAGACTTATTGAGTGTGATTTTTCGAAAAACAACAGATAAGGTTAAGCTACTCATTTAGTTTTCAAATGTGAACTTAAATAAGGTGATATGATTGTTATTTAAAACTTATTTCATTTGGACTATTTGGTCTTTTGGTCATTTGTAACCAAGCTGTGATGTCCTGATGTGGTCAGCATTAGCCAAATTCTGCTCTGACTGAAGTCAGTGATTGCTTTCTTTGAGTGAAATACTAGGTGAAATTCTAGGTGTTTTTAAAAATGTTATCCTTTAATCTTCTTTTTTTTTTTTCTTAGCTTTTAATATACACTTTTGTTTCTCATAAAGGCTTGTTTCTGAGGGCAAATGTCAGGCAGCATGAGGATTACCTTGTTTTGCTTTGCTGGAATGTACTCAGAAGGCTCAAGTTATCAGATTAGTGATTGCTGTTGCAATTAATATTGTGTAGTGCATCTATCATCAGCCTGTAGAAAGCCTGGTGCTGGGGACAGAGATCCTTTTCCACGTCTGGGAGGAAAAGAGCTTTTCACCTGCAACTGCTCCTCCCTCTGGCAGGAGCTGTGGGCTGGTTCTGTACATCATCCTTAAGGTATTTCCTCGAGACTGAGCTGGGTTGGTGGGGACAGGTCCAGCAGATCCCTGCTTGTCTGAAGATTGCCCTGAGTGGGGAGAGCTCCTCAAGCGCTCCTGGGTGCTGCAGCTCTGCTTGGGCTGTAGGGATGGCAGCTCTACCAGGAGGGATGGCAAACACCTGGAGGGGAACAGGACACTGAAAATCTCCACAGTTACTGCTTTTTGGGGAGCCCTCAGATGTCTGTATCCAGAGATGTTTTCTTTGCATGAAGTCTGATGAAAAATCAACACCAGCATTTCTGATGGTTGCTAAAAATGCTCGCGGGAGAGCTGGAAATACATTCATTTATCCCCAAAACTGAATCTGCCTTCTTAGCGCTAACTATAACCAAGGTGGCCTCTTTCACCTTTAAGAAAAACAAGGTGTTTCTCTTTGGAAGTATTTCCTCCTCCTCTTTCATCCCCAGTCTTTTCCATGAGGCACAAAAAGCAGTCGTCAGGCCCCCACCGCAGCTGGTACCGCAGAGCTGGTATGGCTGTGTCACGCAAAGACTGAAGAGCTATGGAACTAAATCAACAAATTCTGATTTGTTGGTTCAACTGAGTACAAACTAGCTAAGGAAAAACCGAGTTGGGAATGGAGAGCAAATATAAATGAGAGGCAAGCCACAGCTTGCAGTAAAGAAAATGTTTGCAGAAAACGCCAGCATTACAGGTTTATCTAAGGTGTGGTCTCGCTTAAGCTGCAGTAATTACCCAAGGTACCATGGCTGTGGCTGGAAAATGAAGTGCTTTATAAACTTAACCCATTCATGTCTCCTGAGACCAACCACAGTGTTATACCTAGGCCAAGCCAGGGCTTTTCAAGGCAATTGAAGATTCCTAAGATCTTATTCTCATTCACTTACCTGCCAAGACAGCTTTGAGGCTCTGCATTCTCACAACATTTCAGTGTTACAAAACAGCAAACAAGACAACAAGCTCTTCTGTTTTAGTTTGTAAAGATGTTTATTATTCTATCAACTGTAGCAGTAAAATGAGAGGAAACCGTTAAAAATACAGAAGAATTAGGGGAAAAATATTTGCTGGGTAGTTATACATGGGATTCAAAACACCTATGTAAAAATAATGCTGTATGAGTGAGGGAGAAAAAATTAAACTGACTATGTGTTGGATGGAAATGTCTATATCGAACTATCAGTGGGTAGAAATACTGCTGTCTTGAGAGCTGCAGAGTTTAGCTGGTTTATTGTGTTCTGAGGAAATAGAAAATTATTCAGGAGGACTGTAAAATATTTAAGCAAATTTGAAGCAGTGCCTCAAAAGATGGCAAAGATCTGAAAGGCTTTGTTTATGAGGAAAGAACTCAAAACCCCTGAGTAGGTGAATCTTGGCCAAAAAGGACTTTCAAGCATTTGAACATTTATACCGTGAGTATAATAGATTGTCTATTATGGATGAATTCCTAGGAACTTGCTGAAAAGAAGGACACTAACATTTATGTTCCAAAGTCTTTCATTCACAGATGTGCAGAGAAATGGCTTTCAAAGAAGAGATCAAGAGTTCACCTAATTTAATATCCTCTATAAATGTTTCCAAAGGACCTGATTTGGGACCAATAACTTCTCTTTTAGTCAAAACATTGTGTGTGATGTTTTGACCTGTAAAATCAGAGATGAGTCTACTGCTTCCCTTGCTGACATGTTCCAACATTTAATCTTCTTGAATAGCTCCTGTGGGTGGCTACTCTGACCATGGCTAATCTTCCCTGGCTAGAACTGGTATCTTTAGACTAATTCAGATTTGTTTGGTTTTACATCCAGAGAATTAATATATATCTATTCTGGTTGGTGTCAGGGAGGGGAGAACATTTTTTTCTTGGCTTACCAAACACTATAACTTTTAGTGAGTTTTCTGGTTTGCCAGAATGAAGCCCAACAACACACTAGCCCTTGCATCTTCTGTTCTTGGAGAATCTTTGTTGTGAAGGAGGCTGTTCTGGCATGTTTTCATGTGTGCTACATTTATTTTAAAAATGTTTTCCAAAGAGGCTTGGCAACAAGAGCTGAGACTGTCATTACCATGAAGAACAGGAAAACAAAAAAGCAGCTGGTATGTTTGGTGTCCTGGGAGCTGTCACTCTTAGGATTCCTCCTCCAAAAGTAAAATCAAACTAGGTATTTGTTCATCTTTCATCATGTACAATAAATTACAAGAAGCTGAGAAAAAAGCCAAGCCATATCCTTCAAAAAAATTCAATTTAAAGTTGACAAATGCCCACTGGCTAAGTACATTCCTGGCAATATGGGAAAGGAAAGAAAGTGGTAGGGCAATTTTCATTAAGTTTATTACCCAAAATTACTTAGGTCCTTGTTCTTAGTTTGCATAGGCTGTTCTTATTGTCTTTACTGTGAGGTGCAAAACAGCCAGGAGCACCACATCAGCCTCAAGGCCAGCTGATGGCAGGCAGCAGCATCAAGAATCAGTATTAAAGCCATAGGCAGTGGAATTCCACAATGGTCTGGCATTCCAGCTGTGCTAACTGAGGAGGAAAAGAGTGTAAGGATCTGGACCATGCTTCATGTGTTGCTGTGTAACATGGATTTACCTTCCCTCCCTGCCAGTGGGAGGGCTCTGTTTCTCTGCTGCCTTTCCTGATTCCCTCCCTCAGGCTGTGTCACTTGTTCTCCATGGCCTTTCTCTGAATGGTCTTCGTTTATTTATTTATTTACTCTAGGAATTTGCTCTGTATGTTCTGATTTCATTTTTTGGTCTTGATGAAATATCTTTCTAGGTTTGTTCTTCACAGTCTTGTGTTTTCCTGTGTAGAGAGCATGGGAAAGTTCTGCATAGGAAGGAACCACAGGGTTCACACTAAGCCCAGTCAGTATAAATCTGTCCCTGACATTGATGGACGTACATGTGATCATACAGGTGTCTTATTTTTCTAGAATTCCCTCTACAGAGCTGTGAATTCTGCTTCCTTTGAGTCCACTTTCTAGCTGATAAAATCCCTGTCATCTCTAGTGATGTTCCTTAGAGAAAACATTTATTGTGGTGTTTGTAAAAATTACTTGGAAGTATTTCCTTGTGCTAGTTGATTTGTTGTGACTTACTACACGGAGTTATGTGAAAGCAATTTGAAAATCCTATGTTTAAGAAAAAATATATCACAAATGAATATTTTGAGGGAAGGACCAATTTTTACTTTGCCGACCAAAATATTGGTGTGGCTATTCTTGGCAGAGTTTTCCACGTAGAAAAAAAATCCACCTGCACTCATTTGTCTTGTTTCTCTGCCTCCATATCTGTCTTGAACTTGTTTTTCTAACATTTTTATTTGTTGTTCAAATATTTGCCATCCTTAGAAGAGCAGAGGAACTTCAAGCATTTTGAGAACATAGAAGGGCTCCTTAAACTCAAAGAAAATTACTGAGATATTGCTTTAAAGTGCTCTGCTTAAATAAATTAGAGAGTTCTACAACTCTTAAATGCCCAATAGAGATGCAAGAGGCACCTAAAATAATAGCCTAGGTCACACTTAAATGAATTTTTCTTGAAGAACATAACAGTAATAAGATAAACTGGCTGTACCAAACTGCAAAAGCACAGATAATAACAATAATAAATATAGTAATAATACAGTGAAGCCCCCCTAAATGAACCTCTGTTAAAGGAAGTGACCAGGTGACAAGACAAGAATAAGAAAAGGGAAAAAAATTAAATTTATTTAAGTTGTTGAAAGAATCAATTTTCTGAGTATCAGAGCAAAATTTTGCCAGCTTTACAGATAGTTATTAGAAGCAGAGAGACTTTTAAAAGCATTTCCTTTCATATAGAAGTATTTTGTTGACTAGATATACATAGTTATATGAATTTGCTTGCTGCAGGTAGGAAGTAATAAAGTGCTGGTTTAGAATGCTGGTTTTTTCCTCTTCCTGTAACTTCTAAATTCAGGGTTTAACCCCAGAGAGTGTCAGAATATTATTGTGATCGCATTTTTGTCAACAGGCCCTGCACAAATTGAGGTTGGTGGGTTCGTCAAGGTTATGTAACAGCAAACATTTGGAAAAATTGGGCACAATTGGCAGCCTTTGCTCTGAAAGGGCACAGGATTAAATGAGCATAAAAATTTAATTGTCCTCCCACCCTGAATAAGGCTGAGGCTTTCCATATTAGGGTCGGGCTGGCTAGTTGAGCAGCAATTTTTATCTGGCCCCCAGATAAATAGATGCATTCAGCCTTCTCGGTCCTTCAACCTTCATTAACACAGAAATTAATCACATAAATTAAACATATATATTTTGCTGGAAAAAGTCTTAACAAGCTGCATCCTCTACTGGACGAGAGAAAAGAATCAGGCATGTGTACATATTTAGCCTGACAATGCCAAGATTTCCAGAATATGTTTAGGTTTCTGTCCTTAATTTTCAAGGAGCAGATTGGCAGCTGGTGTAAATTGTCTACACTAATCACAGTGGAGTTAGGTCGATATATACCATGAGAGAGTGGGTTTGCAGTTTGCTTGAGGCTCTCAGATTCCCATTCTCAACATGTTTTCTTTTTTAAACTCCATTGGTACTTTGCTGTAATTCTGTTGCTTTCTGCTGTAATTCTGTTGTGAAGTTCCATGAGTGTATAGTTGGAATAAGAGAGCGAAGGATTGGTCCTTTAGATCTTAGGAGGACAAGTGTATTCCTGAATACTCTTGTCTTCAGGAGTGAACCATAATGCTGGTAAGATGCCAAATTTGAGATACATTTTACATTTATATGCTCTCTTTCATTTTTATAATCCCATGGACATTAATGGCAGCAAACTGTGTCTGATTTTCTTCCACTGGAGCAGTTGATCAGTAAAATAAATTATGTTAAATAGCAGAATAATGACTGATAACCTGGGTGCTTACCAGAGTTGCAGGGAGAGTTGTTCTCCTCAGCCTCCCCCTTTAAATGGCAGTGTGTTATGTGATAATGTTGACCATAAGCCATTAAAATAAGGCAGGATTTGCTTAAAAGCAAATGCTTTGTATTTAAGGTTTATTTTTCTCAAGTTTAAAATCTGAAATTACAGAGTAAAAGGAAGTGGTAAAACCTCCATACTTCAAAGCCATGGGAATGTATCCTCTTGTTCACACATGCTCCATAGTTATTGAAAGTGTGATTCTCATTTTACCAACTAATCCAACACTTGGATGTGTTTGGAGGACAGCTTAGTCCTACCCCAGTGTTTTGATTTCCAGGTAATTATAAAGAAGAATGTACCACATCATTCCTACCTTTTATTTGTGTGTCGGTGTTGAATAAAACATTAGAATTGCAATTACAGATAGGCCAAGCTGTGTGTGGGACACAGAGCTCCTTTGGGTAACTTGAGTGCCTCCTGTGAAAGGTGTGTATGGAATTTGCTGGGTCTGTCTCGTGCACCTGTGCTTGGGATGTGCTGATGCACAGGCTGCCTTCAGTGAAAGTTAATTGTTCCATGTCATGGCTACCACATCCTTCCACTTCTTCCTTGCCTTGCTCCTCTCTCCCATCCCACTTGTTTGCTCTGGGATGTGCAGCCTGATGAAGTGGGGAGCAGAGGGATTCAGGGGGCTCTGGGCCTCCACTGCTTTACAGAGCAGGAGCTGCTGCACAGCCCTCTGAAATGCCTCTGGCACTGCTGAATTTCACATACTGTCTGCATTTCCTAAATCTGGCACTCAACTGCAGAAGAGCTGGCAGCTTCCTGCTTTAAACTGGCTGGGAATTAGACATCTTTTCCTATGGAAAAAATAGGCAAGGTTTTAAAATAGCCTAAATGATGAATCAGAATGAAATATTACTGGGGGGAAAAGCCTCTAACATGTGTACTTGTGTATGTGAGTGGGTGGCCAGGAGCTTCTTAGAGAGTCTGGATTTTAGGAGAGCAAACAATAGAGATTGTTTATGGGATCTTAGCTGGATGTCTGGAAACCCCTGTTCCATTTTGAATTCTGCAAAGCTGAAGAGGGGAGACAGGCAAGGAAGCAGAAAGATAAGGGGCACTGGAAACCCAGGGAACTTGGTTCTGACACACTGCTGCTCCTCTTGCTTCTTTCTATTTATCGTCTCCTCTGCAAGGCTTCTGTCATTTTAATATTCAAAGAGACTCAGAGAAGCATTGTACCTAGGGAACTATTTTTTTTTTTTTTCTAATAAGTATGTTTCCTACAGAATTTTTCATTTGTGCAAGCATAGAACTTCTGAATAGAAAATTATCACAGAAAAAATTTCTTAGCTCTGTTTTGACTACCCACCAGTGAATTCAATGTAGTTAGCATGTAGCCATTCCGGTCACTTTTAATAAGATTAAATCTTTTTCTCTGAGGTGTTTTGGTTGAAATGCAAGGGCTTTGAGCAGTAAAAATGTATGTGCTTAGGTACCTGGGATCATTGTGCCAAATATCCCTTAATTTCCAGTGGAAAGCCTGGTTCTCTACAACCAGTGTTCTAAAACACCTCCCCCAAGTTCTCAAAAGCCTTTCCATTTCTTGCTTCATGAGTTTCATTACTACATGGCCAGTCTGTGACTTTCCAGATCTCAACTTTAAAGACATCTGTAGTGCACTGTGATTCAAATGAAAGGATCTCAAACAAAGTACCACAGATTTGAGGCATTCCCAAAAAAGATTAAAATTTCTGATTTAAAATTAGAATTAAGAAATGCTATAAGATAAAAATATACACTCTCAGAAATTCTAGTACTGGTTTACAAGTTAAAGCACACAGAGACATTTCATTGTTCCTGGATTGGACAGGGAGACATGAGAAAAAATTCAAACCTCTATGAGACTTTGAGGAAGTAATTTCAGAATTCATATGGTGCTGTTTGATATTGTTATCACACCTATTTATTGCATCTAAAATATTAGATATTTTCACAGGGGATTATATTGCATTACCTCAGAATACTAATCCTAACATTAGTATTTCCTTGTTGTTAGTATGAGTTTTGTTACTGGAATATTAAATATAAGCAGGGAATATAAACTGTGAAAACTGGTATCAGAAAATATTTGATAAATTAGCAGAATGAGACTTCTTAAAAAATATAGTTCATGTGTTCCTACTGTACCTCCACTTACCTTTTCTGTTTAAGCTTTATTAGAATTTAGCTTCAAGAATACTAAACATTAATTACTTTGATTAAAGCTATTAAGTTTGTCATTTAAGTTTTAATTTTGCCTCTTGGTGCACTGTGCTTGCAAAATCCAGTTGCCAAGTCAGTTGATTTAGGAGGTTTTTATCTCCCTTGAAAATGGCAGGGAGAAGAGTGTTATCCATAAAGCAATGTATTGTGTCTCAGAAGTGAAAGTTGGGGAAGGGAAAATAAGGTTGCCATCTCTCAGACCTAAAGGATTTCAAAGGCTGCAAGCTTAAGAGAAATTCTTTTAATTTCCTGCCACCCATCTTGTTTTCATGGTGACCCATGAAAATTGACACGAGACAGTGGTATGCCAGCATTTCTTACAGGAAAACCAGCTTATTACTAGAGCTTTAAGAACTCTGAGAAAAGCCATGGGAGCAAGCTTTGTTTCTGTCTTTCAGCCAGCTGAAAGTTCCCCAAGTTTGAGCTTAAAGTGGAGAAAGATCTGTGCAGAATGCACTGAGAGATGGCTGGATGGACCCAAAGCATTCCTTGAACTGCCCAGTTCTGGAA